>JARFJB010000058.1:1065000-1545000 GCA_036346205.1 Vesta saturnalis
ACGGAAACATCCGGTTAAATTTCTTTCATGTTTTTGTTAAACTATATCAGTATGGATCCAAACTAACAAATGACGCGTTTTACGCATTATCTTAGTTTATCCGAAACTTAACTTTTTTTTATGTTATTTTATTACACGTAATCCCTGTACCGATCGTCACTAAATTTGGCTGGGGTCTGAACTTTTAGGTCTTAAACATTTGTGTCAAATTTGAATTCAGGCGATGTACAAGTCTTTCAGATATCGCGCCTGAAAGGTTCATCAGTCATACGCACACCCAAGCACACTCGCACACATACACACAAGCGCACATAGACACATAGGTACACACACACACGCACGTAACATACGCACACAGACACGCACACCTGCACGCACACGCACTTTTTTGAACTCACGGAATCTCAAAACTGATATTTCCGGTCTCGGTTCAATTTCGAATTTCTTCACCGATTAAAATAACTTTTCCTTTAGGTGCGAAAGTTAAAAATTACTATACATGGTGTCCTAAAGTTGATTCCCCAGTCGCCTGGGTTATAGTATATGACCAAAAATAAGTCGAGAAACACTTATGCCAAAACAAATTCCTCCTTACGAAATTATGGGTATATTAAAAATTACAATTATGTTTTGAAATATCAAAGTAAAATAGTTTATTAATTTAAACCAAAAAAGACCAAAAGACATATACACATAATTAATTTAAGCTTACAAAGGAAATGTTCGCCATTTTGGTCTATGCATGTATGCAGTCGGCGAAGAAATTTGTTTTCAACACGACCTATTGTTTCATTTGTAATTTGAGTTAAAGCTCGATAAATATGAACAATAACGCGAATCTTCATTATTCGGTAGGACTTTGTATACCGCATTTTTCAAGTAACCCCAAAGCCAAAAGTCTATTGGGTTGAGATCTGGCAACCTAGGTGGCCAAGAAGTAGGTCCTCCGCGGCCGATCCATTTATCGTGAAATCGCCGATTTAATAGCTCTCGAATATATCGAGAATAATGAGCAGGCGCTACATCATGTTGATACACAATTTTTTGACGTTGCAATAAAGCAATATGTTCCAAAAAGGTAGGTAATGTGTTTTCGCAGAAAATGTGCATAATTCTCTGCGTTTAATATTCTACGCAGAAAATGTGGTCCTATTATGTCATTACCCAACAGACCAATCCACACATTTACACTTCAGGGCATTTGCTTATGTGATTCTCTAATTTGATTGTGAATTTTTGTATTTCGAGCTATGCAAGTTGTGCTGGTTAAACACACTCCACCGTACTTACTTAAAAGTTCTTCATTTGTATCTAAGCTATTTAAAAACCATCTGCAGAATTGTAAGCGCAATTCATTATTCCCACGATGTAATTTTTGACCAGGATACAGATTTTCTCTACGACGATGGTGACGATTGGTTCCCAAGATCTGGCACTTACAGACGGATCTTCTTCACTGTCGTGTAGTAATTGCTCTTCCTGTTGCCATGTTAGTTGCCTAGGACGACCAGCATGAATCATGTTAATATCCAAGCATCCAGTTTCAAGTATACGAACTTCAACAGCACTTATTGTTTTATGATCAGGGTGTCGCCTAATAGGAAAACGTTGGCGGTACATATGTTCTGCGGCGCGAACATTTTTATTTTAAACTCCAAGTAGTTTAATCTGATCTGAATATTCTTGGTTGCTGTACCTTCTAGGCATTATAATAAGTATGAAAACTTAATTGTTTACCTTTGTACGTCAGTTTAAAATTAAAATATTTTACAATCAAACATTGACACACAAAATGTCGTATTCTGTCTTCGTGAAGGGTGACTTAATTATAAATAACTATGTACCTATTGGGTACCTATTTCAAATATTGATTTGCAAAAATACCTTCATTGCGATCTTTAAAATGGTCATAATTTCGTAAGGAAGAAATTTTCATAGTTTTGACATATAAGTGATTTTCGACTTTTTTTGGTCGTTTAGTCTAACCTCGGTGGTTTGGGAATTAACTATGGGACACACTGTATAGGATGGTGACTTGGACGACGCAGCATGGGCATTTCAACGCAAAATCCTTAATGTGCGGTTATTAGCTGCTCAAAGAAACGAGAAAAAGTCTATTTAGGTTTTTGTAGAGAATCAAATTATGCATCGTATGTACACCGGCTTTCCATTTTATTAACCCTGAAATTAGAAAATTTGGCTAATGGAAACGTCATCTGTACAAAGTTTCGCTCAAATAAACACCAGTAGTTTCACCAAGAGTTACGAGATGGTGATTTGGAGAAGGGGAGTGTATTTTGCATTCCAATTATGGAAAATGCAAGCAATTTTACGAAAGATTCTGTTTACAGATGAAGCGACGTTCACACTGTATAATGAACGCAACGTATAAAATTGTAGAATGTGGGTACGGGTGAATTCACACAACCAAAACCCTATACCACCAAAACGTTAATTTCTGGGTGGAATTATTAGGTCATCAGATTATAAGAACGGTTTTCTTAAATCAAAACTCAAGGAGAGACCAAGAGAGTTGGTTCTAGATGAATGGTTGTCCTGCTCACGCCATAATGTGCGTGACTTTTTAAATGACAGCTTTTCTCATAAGGTGATTGGTAAATCTTATGCAATACATTGGTCCGCTAGATTCCTAATGATTTTTTTTGTTGGGTTATTTGAAGTCGAAAATGCATTATGCTCAGTTATTTCAAAATTTGGAACAATTGAAGAATCGGATTCAAGCTGAATGTGATAAAATATCCCAATACCAACTCGCAAATATTAGCCGACAGTTTTACGATCGTCTAGGTCATTGTTTATTAGTTAACCGCGGTTTGCTTGAACATCCGTTGTGATTAATTTACGTTTTTTTTGTTATAATAAGTGTTAGTTTTGTGGCTTTTATACTATTCATGGTTTGATTGTGAGTCATATTTAATGAGGGATCCGCTACACAAATGAAATCGCTCTTGCTGTTTGATTTTATGATTAACGCGTTGAAGACGACAGTGAATCCACGTGACCCAACAGTGGGGTCAGAATTTTTTTTCGTGTTATGGTATAAAGTTGGAAGTTTTTGTAAAATTAAAGTTTCTACTATCTATAGGAACCGTTGTTTTTTTTATTTCATTTACGCCATTTTTTTCGAGTACCACTGGTGGTTCACTGCGGCTCCAGTAAATAATTTTTGATTAGGGCCGTCGTGTACCACAAATATTTAATTGAACCGCAATTACAATTCCGTGACGAGGAAAACCAAATTTTGCTTTGGTCAAAAAAGATTGGGAATCACCTGAACCCTCTTCTAACTTAGCACAGGCTTCTTCTAACCAGGCAGCAACATCACCAATAAATAACGTACCTTCGGATCCGGATGGCGACTTAGTTTCTGCAAACTCACCAAGAGATGCAAAGAAGTCAACAGAATCACTTTCTGGTGACTTGCTGCGATACAATCTCTTGAGTTAGTCACCCACATCAACTGCACCAGATATTAGCTTAGTTTCATCTAACAGGAGTTTACGCATTCGGCAATGGATGGTGTCACAAAATTCGTCATCTTGCGAAGAATCGGAACCCGCTGATCATGGTGCAAATAGAAATAGATGTAATGCTTCGTCTTCTGTTTCTAGAAGTGATGGCGAGCATGAAAATGGTAATAGTGAGCATGAAGAAAATGACGCGGAAGAGGAGTTACCGGAGGTGGATAGATGGGAACAGTGTAGTGATGTGCCCGTTAGTTTTAAGTTTTCTGGACTGGGTGGATTGAAAGTGGATTCTCTGGATTTAACAGATCCCTATGCTATATATATATATATATATATATATATATATATATATATATATATATATATATATATATATAGACAATTTGTTAGTGACGAAGTGTTGGACATGGTGGTTACTGAGACAAATCGTTACGTATTGCAGTGTATTGCTTCTCATCAACTTCGTCGTTGATCTATATTTCGTCAATGGAAAGGAAACCATTCATGATAAAATGAAAAAAATATTGGGTATTCTCATGATAATGACCATAAACTATTTACCAACGATGTGATTATATTGGTCATCAACCAACAAACTTATTCAAAGGACAATGAACCGACACAGATTGATTGTATATTGAAATTCTTTCATTTGTCTAATAATGAAGATCTTCACGCAAATGGGGTCAGACTTTACAAAGTACGGAATATTATAGAACTTATCCGTAACCAATTCAAACAAACAATATCCGCTAGTAAGAGCATTGTTATCGATGAGAGAGTGGTGCCTTGGCGAGGCAGATTGGTATTTAGTTAATGGCTTCGGCGAAATCTCATAAATATGGAGTAAAACTCTATAAAATCTATACTCGAAAGGCTTTGCAAATGATCTTCGAATATGTGGTGGAAAAAATATTCCAGATGCACCTACTAATCTTATGGTCATACCTACAATGTCTGTGTGAGTTTACTATAATGACTTCTAAATGACGGAAGGACACTGTACGTTGATAATTATTATACCTTCTTAAAGTTATGCAACATTGTTCTGGGTTTTAAGCTTATGTTTGTGGTACCTTGAGAAGTAACAGAAAAGGAAACCCAAATGACGTTGACTTAAAAAACCTTATGAAAGGGGAAATTTATGCAAAACAGAACCAGCACGGAATTCGAGTGGTTAAATGAGTTGACAAACACCCTGTCTTAATGATTAGTACTGTATCATGCATGAATTGCAACCAACAGGACTTAAGAACAAGAGGGAGAAGATGTGTTTAAACCTCTTGCTGTTTTAGCCTATAATAAAGCTAAAAAGGGTGAAGACGTATCAGATCAAATGCCAGCATATTATACTTGTCACAAAAAAACCACCAAATGATACAAAAAGGTATTTCTTGGTACTTCTTGGTACGTGCGTTGTGAATTCTTGGTTTATACACAATAACTTTCGTGAACAGAAAAGAAAAACTGATATATTACAAATTCGCGAAAAAATTATAAGGAGTTATTGGAGAATTAAAATGAAAATATAGACGGTGAGCCTGAAGATACCCAACAACGACCAAGAAAGAAGCCACGAAGTAGGAGTGCGATAGATCATCATACATTGGGAAAATATGAAGGAACGGCAAGAAATAGTAAAATGAAATGCACATCATGCTACAAACAACTTCAAAGTGAAATCGGTGTCAAAGAAGCTGGAAATAAACCTAAGAGGGTTTGCACATTTAGCGAAGATTGTTCCGAAAATCCGACAATGCGCCTTCAATGCTTTAACATAAATATTATTATTTGAAGTTGTCTTATTTAAATTATTCCTGTTTCCTATCACATTTATGAACCAGTGGTACACCTAACAGCATATACCATTTCTATAGCCGTATGCCCAATATTGTAAGCCTCTGTTTAAATCGCAAAAATTTAGAATACACGAAACTATATTAGTCCGGTTGCCAAACTATATATTTTATGGTAACCCAAAATTATTGTTTTAAGTTTTTTTTCTCTGAATAAGTACAAGGACATATTGAGCAGCAAAAAAATGGATGATGACATTCTGTTACCTTTGGGCAACTCGATATATTCAATATGGCCGCCATAAGGTAGTTTAATTGAAAAATTATCTTGTTTGGTATCAAATTATATATCAAATTATAATTATTGCTGAGAAAAAAACATATAATGTTATTTTTTTATGTTACAGATTTGGATGTAACCACAAGATATAAACATGGGTGAAGAAAAGTGTTTTTTTGAATGGAAATTCAATTGTAGAGGACGCAGTGAACCCCTTTCAACAGCTGGTGCTCAGCGAATAAAGACAATTATCCAATGTAGTATACAATACGGTGATGAAAAATTTTGTGAACTAGAGACGAAAGTACAGGAAGATGAAGACTTTACCATACAGTGTCATAGAAGCTGTGTTTCTACCTACACATCTAAAACCCATTTGAAAAGAGCAATACTGTCGACAGGATCAGGTGATTCGGAAGCAAGTTTTTCTCGTCCAAAGATACAACGCAGGTCAAAAACAGCGATTGAATTTCAGAAACACTGCGTTTTCTGTGGAGATAACTGTTATTTAAAAAAGGACCCCAAACACCCTGACAGATGGAGAGCAGCATATCAGTTTCGTCAGTTGGAAACAAAGAATAAATTAGCAAAAGACTCAATTATTGAAACGTGTGATGCTAGAAACGATACCTGGGCTTTAGAAGTACGACTTAGGTTATCTGGTGTGGTTAGTGACTTACACGCTGCTGACGCAATGTATCATGTAGATTGACGAAATAAATTCATGAGTACGAAGAATGTTGAAGATGCAAAACGGAAGGTTGAAGAGAAAGAAGCTGTAGATATCCCATTCCATGAAACTGTAAGACATTTTCAGCAGATAAAAGACGTATGTGGAACTCTGTTGAAGTACACAAACTGTATACTGATAGTGGAGGATCTTTACTAAGCTGATCAAATTTAATAAAGGCTCTGCAAGAGCAATTCTGCGATCTAGTTGTGATGTCTGCACCAGGTTATGCTCATACCGTCACTTTCCCAAAGAAAGTAGCATCCATTTTAAGATTATGGCCTGATGACGGTGATGATGACCTAGAATCTAGATGCTGCTATTTCCAAAGTAGAAAAAGAAATAAAACGTGAAACTTCCGGCCTCAAAAATAATAAAGAGAAATACAATTTACACATGTCATGAAAACATTGTAGAAGAAACCAGCATGACCCTGATGCGGTTGTGTGGAACACTATCAACAAAACTGGATAAAACTCCACCAGCTTTGCTCATTGGAAGTATAGTGTCATCAACTCTATCTAATACAGCTACGAATCTTCAGATTGCTTTAGGTGTAAAGTTTCGCTATTCAAAAGTAGTGGTAAATCTATTGAATAAGTTTCAGATATCATGTACTTACGATGAAGTGCTACGCTTCAAGAAGTCAGCAGCTCATGAAGTGTCAAAGAAGTGTGATTTGTCTGGAATTTCAGTCGATGATGCTAGCGAAACGGTTTACTCAGATTGTGATAGACAATTTTGATACAGACATATCATCGCAAAATGGGAAAATGACTACACATTCACTAGCTATTCTAGTTCTAGTAGAAAGATACTATGGACCAGAGAAGCCACAAATGCCAATGCATTTACCTCTGAGATCACTTTGCCTTTAAAACTTTTGTGTCGTTCTGTCCTATCAATTACAAGAACAGAAGAGATTAATTTAAAGTTTTTGAAAGACATTATCAGTGACCAAAATTGTCCTGAGTTCAATGGTTACAATACGAAAGTGATGCTCAGCTAAAACCTGCAACAACCGCAGTGTACAGGCCATTGATTGACATGACTCCAGCTCACCCTGATACTATAATGAGTGTTTTGGTAGAAGCTCAATATCTAACAACAAAGGCTGGTCAGGAAATAACAGTTTTTACATGTGACCAACAACTTTATAAGATTGCACTTTACATTCAATGAGCGTATTCTGATAAATTCAGCAATGTCGTATTGCGTCTAGGAGGGATGCATCTCTCAATGAGCTTTGTTGGTTCAGTAGGAACATTGATGTCAAATAGTGGTTTGGAAGAATTAATGGAAGGCGTATTTGGAGGAGTTAAAAAAATGCTGATTGGAAAAAAATTCCCGCAAAATATTCGGGCAATGAGAATGGTTGAGAGGTATTAAGAAGTGTTTTTAATGCTACCGTGATAACAGACTTTGCACAGACCTTCTCTCAAAGCTTGACGTATTAGCTGGAGGAAGCAAAACCGCTAAGCTATGGGTTGATGTGTTGATAAAGCCCGTCTTCTTAATGATGAAATATGTGAGAGCTGAGAGAGAGAGGGAGACTGGGCCATTACATATAGAAACAGTCAAACAAATGATGCCCTACTTCTTCGCTGCCGCACATACCAATTACGCACAGTACGGGCTATTCTACCTCACATCTTTGGAAAAACTACCTGCATCTACTTTAAAGCATTTCCTTAATGGCAATCATGTCATGCGTCATAATCCTGGCCTATGGAATGGAATATGGAGCGATATGTGGATAGATACCACATTTATGAGATTTGGCCACAGTCAAGGTGGGATAATAGGCATTACTCTAAGACCAGAAACCTTGAAAACATGGGCTTTAAGCTTACACATATGTTCACAATTAGAACTGGATTTAGAGAAGTTAAGTGAAGAGAGGAAGGATGTGGTACAAAAGACGCACAAAGAAGAAATGCAGTCTAGAATCACTTCTGGTGGAACAGACAGAGAAGGAATAAGAAACAAACTAAGACTCTTCATTGACCCATTGACGCCCAGTACTCACTCGCAAAATATAGTAAACATAGCTTCTGGCTTTTTCTACCGAATACTGTTAATGTATACGACGCTGTTCACATTGGAACTCAGCAATTAAAAAAATTTTAAGAAGGATGGCCATCAAGTTTTCATTTGCCTGTAAAAAAAATTGTTGTAACCGGGTCTACAGCAAAGAAACACGTAAACGTTGGTAGTGTTAAGGTTTTCGATACAGGTATAATTTACTCCCGAGTTATAGGACTTCAGGCAAGCGCAAGACAAGTAGATGCTAGCAAAGTTCTGTCCCATGAACTCTCACCTGTACCAACGTCAATGTTCACAGACTCTGGAGAAATGAGGATCTGCAAAGCTAAATCTAGCGTAAAGAAACTTCTCCAGGTTTCTTGCTCAACAAGACAGACAGTTGTTGAAAACACACTTATCGTAATTGTTGGGTCTGCACTGTTATGGTGTGTACAGTGGCCAGAATAGGGAGTGTAGAGGATTTCATAAATTCACTGAAAACATTTGCAGTATGGGAATGTGAACCTTGTTTTCGATCGGTACAAGCAGTATAGTACTAAAGATCACACAAGATCAGGTAGATGTACAGGAGTAACCAGAGTTCACGCACTCACATATACAACACCTTTGCCCTCACGGAGAGATATTTTGAGCTCAAATGAAAACAAGAAGCAACTAATTGAGCTAATTTGCAGTAGCATTGTTGGAGACGCATCGTTTAACAAAAACAATACTACTGAACACAGGCTAATTGTAACAGGTCCCCAAGAAGCACGTTATGAGATGTATCGTGGAGAAATAAACCGAAGGCACGATCTAAGAAATACTCACGAAGAAGCAGATACTATTCTTGTACAGCAAGCTATCCTAGCTGCTGATGATTTCAACAAGCAGGTTGTCGTTATATCAGATGACACAGATGTTTTCCTTCTTCTTTTGTACTTCTACAACCTTAAGAAGATATCTGCAACCATTCTGATGGAATCACCTGTCCAGGGTCGAACACGAATTGACATTGGAGCAACTGCTACATGAAAAAATAATACCTGATATGCTAGCAGCTCATGTTATCACTGGATATGACACCACTGCCATGTGTTACGGAATCGGGAAGAATAAAGCCATTAAGGTTTTGAGAGAGCAAGCAAGTGTAACATAACTTCTGAGGCTCGTGTAAAACTTTGGACTGACAAAGTTCGAAGTACTACATCACAACTACCGAAACTGTGCTCACTGCCACCAACGAATTCAGCGTTTGAAGAGAACCTTAAGAGAGCTCACCTACAAACCTGCATTTGGAAAAATTCAATCTGACCCACCAAACTTAGATCCACTGCTTCACGGTTTCTACAAGGATGAAAACTCGAGATGCCTCCTACCCACAACCATGCCAGAGAATATTCCAGTTGAACCGCCGGAAATTCTGAAATTGCTTAATTGCTTTTGTCAAGTGTATTGCCATGCAAGAGCAATCGATGTAGCTGCAAGAGTGCCAGCCTACCGTGCACCATGTTTTGTTCATGCACAAATACGTTCTGTTCCAATGATTTGATACGGTTTACTGAAGTAGAAGTGGAACGGGATGAAGACTCTGTCGATGAACCAATTGCAGACTGATCTTTGTGGTAAATTACATTGTTTATGCTTGAAAAGTAATTTTTCATTTTCATCTCCTAATACTATTTTCAATGATAAGTCCGTTATCAAACAAATCTGATCATCTTTCATAAAATACAGGGCGCTCAAATGAAAAAATTAAAAAAATTTACAATCGAGACGGAAGGGCATGTTGAATATATCGAGTTGCCCAAAGGTGACAAGATTGTCATCATGCATTTTCTTAAAGCTTAACATGTCCTAATACTTATCCAGAAATAAAAAAAAACTTAACACAAAATTTTTAGGTTTTGGTTTAGGCAATCGGACTATATTGACCAGTGTACCATCGGTGGCCACCGACAGATATCAGTAAAAACTTGGAGTGCGCCATCGGTGGACCATGTCGGCGCCAACGTGTTATATAATAAAATGGAAAGCAAGGTACATATGGATGCATAATTTTGTTTTCTACAAAAAACTTAAGTAGACTTTTCCTCTAAAATCATTTGGGGAGCCAATAATCGCATATTAAGAATTTTGCATAAAAACGCTTATGCTGCGTTTCCACCCTGTATGATATAACACTGTAAGAATGATGTGGAGTATAGTTAATTTTAAAGTAATTTGTGTTTAAAATCCAAATTAAAAAAGTGTTAGTGAACTGTAAATATCTTATAATAAATACAATTAGCAAATGTCACTTTTCTCATAAAAAACCAAATAGCTTGAATCAAACTATATCATGTTTACATTAAGTTCGTGTGAATCTTTAAATTAATGTGACGTAATGTAATTAAAATTAACAATAGTAAAGTATAGCTGTTCAGTTGTAAAAGATGGAACGCACTTTTACGTTACCTGTGCTAAATGCGAAAGTTACATTAAATGAACCTATAAACGTGCCCATTTTAACATACGCATTTGAAGTCTATAATGGTTAGGTTAAATTAAATTATATTAAATGTTATAATGAAATTTAACGATGTTGCACAAACAGGTTTTTTGATAAGTTACTTGCAATATTCACAATCCGTAGTCAAAGCTCATCTTTGATTTTCGATGTTGACGAATTCGACCAACATAGCTCGAAAACAGTTCTATTATATAAAAACTCATTTAATGATACCGTGTTGTACCGGTATGTTTAAAATTATAAGTTTGGCACTCATAGTGATGATTATTCACTGTTTGAATGGAAACCTATTAGAACATAAACAATCTCTTTCAATTAAATTTATATTCTTTAACCTTACTTCGCGGAATTCCATAATTAATGGAACTAATGTTTTAAATACAATATAATTCCACAATTTCTTTTATATAATTATTTATTTCTCTACACAAGAGCAAATATATAAGTTAATAATAAGTAGTTGTGGTAACTAATCATTAAAGTAAAACAGTAAACTTGATGTAAATTATAATTCTATATTTAAAATATCTGTCAAAGTTGAGTTTATAAGATCAACCTGTTCATTCATTAAAAGTATATTCTGTTTATGTGTATAAATTTCAAAAGCTTTCGAAGTATCTAATTTGTCTTTTTTATTACAAAAGTGTAAAAATTTAATTAATGCTGTTTTGTTAAGTCATAAGGTAATTACTTACTGTTACATGTTCGACATAATTTGATTTGTCTGTGTGTTTACATTTGTAACATCTAATGCTTTCTTAGTATCTAATATCAAAGTGCTTAAGTGCGTCTAATATAAACAGAATTAAAGACAGTGCAGTACAATTTAGAAATACCCAACTTCAAAATGTCGTTAGTTCAATTTTTCGCATTAAATGAACATTTAAGGACATGGGTATTAGTTTTCAAAGATACTTTTTTTTCTTGTCTTTTCGTAATATGTGAGCTACATTTTCTGATATTTTTCCAATACATGAAATTGATATATACTTATTTTATTTCGGTTCTGTGTTAATTGGGTAAATATTTTTAATTATCTTTTCAGTTAATAATTAACAAGGAGATGACTTAAAGAAGAAGCTAAAAATGGTTTCGAATTAGAGATAACCTGCATGTTTATCTAAGGTACTGTATTTTGAAATTTTATATAAATTATATAATATTGAAATACTTTAATGGTGTATATTTGTATCTATGCTATACAAATCTAAACGTTTCGATAATACTTGCATTTACCTTCGTCAGTAGTAATGTAATCTTTCAGAATTGTTGACACAAATTTATGAGATTTGAAAAAGTGAAAACGCAAACACAAGCCTACTATTAACATAATAGTTTGATAAACGTATATAGCCAACTATGAAATACAACCTTAGTACGGAATAACTTAATCCTTAATAAATTAAATATTATTAAACTGCTTTGAAGATGACAAACCAGAACATCCTCCAGAAGGCTAACAGTGAAAAATGTCATAACCAAACAACAAATTTAACAAAATTTAATCAAGTTATGATGTAAGTGTAAAGTTGCGAAAAACTTTGATTTGAAATCGATAAAAGCATTCACAAACAGAACCTTGTCATCAATTAAAATAATCTAGTCAAATCTAATAAAGAAATAGCTTTGTTAATGAATACCAGCACCAGTTTATAGTGAAAACGCAATGTACCACGTTTTATATAATTTTTAATTTTAATTTAAACTACTTATGTTAAATTACAGTGCTGTGATAATTTAACATATAATTGGCAATGCATTTACTTCAAGGTGATCCCAAAGCTGGGATCCGATCGATTAACATTCAAAATTTAGCATAAGATAATTTTAAATCACCACCGCGACATAGGAAGAGACGACACAAGAAGACGCCACAGGCTAAACGTCGCCCTGTTAGTGGAGGTCCCATTAACGGCCCCGTTGACGTCCGTCGCCGCCTCCGCACCGATCCAGAGAGAAGAAACCAGCCAGGGATCTACCGACGAGGACTTCAAGATACAGAAAAAGAAGCCGCTGACAATGAAGGTTCGCCCGCCTACGCCGCCGCCCACGGACAACTAATTCCAGGTCCTGGAAGAGAGCCAAGGCCTTCAGTGAGGAAATCCGGATCCAGCCTGCCTCACTTTAGGACAGAGACAGGCTGATGAGGTATATGGATAGGTGTGGTACTCCGTATCACACATATGAGGCAAAGACCGCGAGATATTGACTAAGGTAGTGATATGCAGCGTGCAGCGTATAACCATCCGAGGTCGGCGTTAGCTCACAGCTAAAAAATGCAAGATATCCCCCTCGTGAGGTCGAGTTGCCGACCGAGGAAGACAACAAGAAGATCTGGGAGGTGAAGCACGTCACCCGCCTCCGCGTGACTATAGAGGATTTGCGGCGGAAATCCGGCATCGGGCAGTGTCACCAGTATCAAGGTTTTCGTCACGCTGCAGGATAGCGGCACGCTGTGTAAAGTGCGCCGGAGATCACCACTCCAGTCAATGTAAGAAACCCCGTACAGACCGGGTTAAGTGTGTTAACTGTGGTGGATACCACCCCGCTAGCTACCGGGACTGCCTCCACAGCGGAAGAAGACGGAAGGACAACAGGGACCGAAGAAGACACCGCCGACTGCGGCGCCTCCTTTAACCCGGACCGGCGTCAGTTACGCCCGGGCGACGGCAGATAGGGTTGAGAAAGCGGAAGTACCGAGAGCGGCACCAGCCGCTGTCGTTACCCCGTCTGCCCAGGCCGCCTTAGGGTTCGACGCCATATTGAGCCTCCTCGGAGGTCTCGACAACGAGAAGGCCCTACCTGCCATCCGTAAGGTAGCAGCGGCGGTCGCTCAGGCGTAAACTGTGATGGACCTGCGAGGAGTGCTCCTCACGCACGATTCAGAGGTGGTTGCCCCTTTCGGGTAATCATACAAAGGTCCGGAGCGAAGACGAGTGCTATAGCTAAGTATATAGTATCGACAATTTATTTAATTCTGTTCTGGTAACACCGACAATGTATTCACACATCTAACACATATTTCTATTTATTTAAACGGAGATTTTCTTCTTGACTTGAAGTTATTACGATATTTATATATATGTCAATAGCTTCACGTTGTAAACGAACATAATAATTAATTTTTTCTTGACAATATTTCCATATTATCGAAGTGAATGTCATGATGTAAATTATTTAAAGCATGCTACCGCAGATTTGTGGTTGACCTAATGTACAAATTCTCATATGTTCTTTAAGTCTTGGATCAAAGCTACGTATTGTGGTTCCAATGTATACTTTTCCGCATGAACGAGATAACTTATGCGCTTCGGAAAATGGTAATGGGTTTGAAACATCTTTAGGTAACCTTAAATATTCTTTAATTTTTGTTGTAGGTTTTATCTGCAACATTAGTTATAAAAGGAAGAAAAGCAGTACCAATATTAAGCACTGGTTATGTATAGCAGCTGTAATAACATCGTTAATACGATTAAGTGAATATATATTAGGTTGCAAGGATTTTGTTAAATAATCATATTCGCCTTTCAAAAATTCCGGATCACAAATTCGTTTTCTTTCTCGATCCACTAAAGATTTAATAACAACAATATTTTTGACGTGGATGGTGATTTGATAATTTGTGAGGTATGTCGTCTTTCTGTAAATCTTAAAAGTTAGTGAATTATTCGTTTTAGACATTAGTATGCCAAGAACTGGTGAACGCTTATTAGTTCTCTTTTGCAAGATTATATGTAGGAGAACCAATTGCACTAACAATAGGCCTTAAAGGAATATTATGTTTATTGATTTTTTGTAAACCACATAGTTTTGGTGAAATAGCTTCAGAGTTAGTTTAGTTTCTTTTTTATTTCTTCAGAAATAGACGATAATTTAATGAGTCCTTTAGTTGTTGAAAGAAACTTTTTGTGCGATGTTACGTTTAAGATAAAATAGGGCACGGCGTTGACGAAAGGGTAAGTTATTCTGTGGAGGTTTTACTTTACGTAATTTGTTAACAGTTTTATGTTTAACTTCATTTGCAGCATCCAAGGGTAACGATTTAATAGAATTCTCAATATTGAAAATTATATCTTCAAAAGGTGTTTCCGCCCTTAAAAGCGCATCATCTGAAAAAATATGTACAGAAAGGTTTATAACGGTTTTTTTTATATAAAAAGGTTGTGTATTATGTTACTGCTTGGGTAATTTATCAAATTTTGTTTCTGATGTTTACATGAGCTGTAAAAATGTATTTCCACATATTTAAAAGTTAATGAATTAATTTTACCTCAACCCCCTCTATTGTTTTCTCATATACTTACGTATAAAGAGAAAGCTATGTAATCGGTTTATTTTTTTGCACGTCTCGATGTTTTATGGCCTACACAACACGAAAAACACATTTTTAGAAAAATGTGTGTGTGTGTGTGTGTGTGTGTGTGTGTGTGTGTGTGTGTGTGCTCATGGGTGCTTGTGTTTGGGCGCACGCGCGCGGTGTCTTTTGAAACATTAAAACTATCAATATGAAATTTGGTACAAAAATTATTTGCCATAAAATTTAGGTCAATTTCGTTGCGGTGGGGCATTTCTAGAGGCTTAGAAAATTAAAAAAATTCGTTGGTTCAAATTTTAAAAAGTTACAAAATTAACACAACAAATTAATACTTTTTTATATAATTTCAAAATAAAAAAAATTAATAACCAATGGCTCACTGTTTTTTTTATTTATAAACCGATTTTTTTGAAAGTCGGGTATTGGGGGTTTTTAAGATCGCTAAGTATAAATCATTTGTCAAAAAAATACAAAATGGCAGATCAAAAATGGGGGATTATCGTGTTTAAAAACCGATATTACTCAAATTCAGGTATTGTGGGCTTTTAAGTTACTAGAAAGGATTATGGCAGATAATACGACAGCGGTTTTTACTATAGATCAAATTTCTAAATCTAAATAGTTTTTCAATGTTGTGACGACAAGTTTGCTCCCCACAAAAGACTGAAATATGAAAATGTAAACTTTCACCATTACTACACATATTTAAAATACTTAGCTTTTTTTTGGATTCGTTTAATTCTATAAAACGTACCACATTGTGTTTTCAATGTAAAATGTAAAATTAAATCTTTAGTGGATCGAGCAAAAAGAATTTGTGATCCTGAATTTTTGAAAGATGATTTTAAATATTCAACAAAATCCTTACAAGCTAATGAATATTCTTTTACTGATAATAATAATGTTATCACACCTACTAGATATAACCTTAAACATACAAAAAAAAAGTTAAAGAACATTTAAGATCACCTAAAGATGTTTCAAACCCATTATCATCTTCCGGAGGGTACCTTGTTCATATGAAAACAACAAAACATAACTTTTATACAAGACGGAAAGAACATATGAGATTTTGTAGACCATGTCTCAAATAATTTAAACTCACTATTATGTGTGAAGGTATTGAAATATATAAGCACGCTTTTAATAGAAGAAAAAAAATCTCCGTTTAAATAGGTTTTTACCTCTTACAATGAAAAAAAAGACATAATAGTACGTCTTAATTTTGATTTTAGCTTTTGGTATGCCTAGGTTTCTTGCTGCGTATTTTCTTAGATCTTCAAGTAAATACTTTACCAATTGTATGTTAAATTACCACAGCACTATAATTTAACAATATAGTTGAAATTAAATTAATATAAAAAATTATATAAAACGCACTACATTATGTTTTCACTGTTAAATAACACTTGCATTTATTAACAAAGCTATTTCTTTGTTAGATTTAACGGATTATTTTTTACACTTACATTATAACTTGATTAAATTTTGTTAAACTTGTTCTTTCGTTATGACATTTTTTCTGTTAGCCGTCCGCCGTTGGAGGGTGTTCTGATTTGTCATCTTCAAAGCAGTTTAACAATGTTTAATTTATTCATTGTATTAACATAAATACAGATATACACCATTTTAAAAACCCTAAAAAGCTAAGTATTTTAAATATGTGTATACTGTTGGAAGTTTGCATTTTCATATATTATATAGAATTTGATATATTTGACAATAAGGTTAGACAAACCGTTAGTTATATCGAATGTAAAAAATACATCACAGAAAAAAATAAAATTCATACCAACAAAGAACAAGCATAAATCAGTACCATTTCTACAATTTTCACACAAGATTCGTGAACTTGGCAAATGTTCAATTTAATAACAAAGAATTAGAATTTCTTAAGTTTTGCTTTTTTCGTATATTCACTAACAAAATTAGATTTTAACAGTAAAATGCGAAATGCATGTACTAAATTTCAAATTGCTAATTTTCTAAAAAATTTGAAAAACTACAAAGATTACAATTATTTACTAAAGTCAAGTAAGAATAAAATGAACAAGAATAATCTCATTTTTGTCAAAGCAAATAAAGAACATTTCAGTAATTATTTCAAACGATAGTTATATGCAGAAAGTTAATGACTTTATTAATAACGAAAATTTAGAAATTCTAAATAGAGATTCTAGAATAAAATTTCTAAAAGATGTGAGACAAAGTTTACAAAATTGCAATTTCTGTTTTACAAATTTAGAGAAACAACAAATTTTAAACAAGAACCCATGAGCACCAAAACTATACGGTCTCATAGAAATCCACAAACCAAACCAATTTAGATAAGCTGCAACTCGCATAGTAAACAACATTGTATCCGATTTTTCTTCTCTTATTATTTATGAATTACACAGCATCTGATGACACGCAAATTCCTTGTTTATTATCTAATTTGCTCATTGAATTAACATCAGTATATGGAGTTTAATTTAACTGAAACAATTACGGCGCAAAGCTTTTCAAGTGGTTATTTAACTATAACGTACATTTATAGGCCGATGAATTAATGCTTTCAAATCTCAAACGATTGTGTACAGAATTTAAAGCTTTTTTTTTTGTTTGGTGAAGTGAAATTGTTTTTCAAATTTAGTTTGTTTTAATCAGCGTAACGTGACTAGAAATCATGTTTGATTTCTAAGAAGTGATTCGATTTTTGAGGCACGCTATTAGTTTAGTTAAGTGTGCAAATATTTGTTTTGAAGCCCTTCAGGTTGGCGAACGATCTGCAGGTCCTAGAGCCGCCTGCGGAGATTACACATAGGTAAACAAGTTACTTGAGTATTTTGACGCCCGTTTCCAATTTTATGACGACTTCAACCCGTAGTTTTACCCACCCCGACCGCTGGCTAGTCGTGCAAAAGGCATACATCCAACCCGCATACTAGATGTTAGGACTCTAAATTCGGCGGACGTAGGCACCGATCATAAGTTAGTGTTAGGAAAAATTCGAATGACAATGAAACCAAAACGTGAATTAGAAAAGGTAACCAGGCAAAGAATCAATATAGAATTATAGGACGACTCTACAAAACTACTATACCAAGACATAATTTCACAAAAGATACAAAAAAAACCAACGAAGGAAACGGAAGATCTAAATAAAAGCTGGAATAAGATAAAGACAAACATAGAATCAGTAGCGCAAGAAGCTCTAGGAACACGTACTACAACATTTAACAAAGAAAGGAACAATAGAACACCATGGTTTACAAAATAAATAAAAAACAAATACAAAGAAAAAAGGGAGATCTACCAAAACACAAGGAACACAGGAATCCCGAGAAGAATATAAAATAATAAGAAATGAGATCAAATTATTGGTAACACAGAAGAAAAACTAATACTGGGAACAATGCTCTGGAAGATTGGAAAACGATTTCTACGGGGCTCAGAAGCAAACGTGGCGTTTCTTACGTAAACAAAGAAAGGAAATACCAGAACCTACAGAAACTAACAGAATATCGGATGAGGAATGGGAAAGTTACTTGGCGGAGATATTTAAAACAGTTAATTATTAGAGAGAACATACTGGTATACCACAAATAAGAGAAGAAATACATGTGACTCAAGAAGAAGTAGATAAAGCATTAAAAACAATAAAAAACAGAAAATCACCCGGAATAGATGCTATACAAAGGAAACAGCTTATCAACGGAACTCGCAAACTTGATTCAAAAGATAATATCACAATGTGAGGTACGGAACATATGGAGAATTAGTGTAATGATACCGATGTTTAAAAAAGAAAATAAAAAAGGTACAGAGGTATAAATTTACTAGACACAACATTGCCTGAAGAACAACAAAGATTCAGATCAGGAATGGACGCGGTATTCATACTGAGACAAGTCGTTGAAAAGTCCACAGAATGTGATAAACCAACATACCTCTGCTTCATAGACCTACAGAAAGCATTTGACTGGATTCAACTTGCAAATGTGATACACCCACTATACAAGACTAACATCCCAATAAATATCCAAATTATTGAAAATATATATTTGCATAACCAATTCCAAGCCAGATAAACTGAAAAACGCTATACCTATCAACAGCGGCATTACGCAGGGAGACTCACTAAGCTCTCTCCTATTTAACATAATAATGGATGAAGTTATAGAAAAAGTACGAAAGATATAAGAATTTAATAATTTAAGAATTTACAATACTCTGCTACGCGGACGATGCCGTACTACTAGCCGAATCCGAAGACGATCTCCAGAAGTTAGTACGTACCTACAACAGGTAAACACTACATCACAATGTCCGTGGAGAAAACAAAATTCATGACTACAGCGAAAGAACCCTTACGCTGCAAAATAGAAGTAGATGGGAAAATCATAAAACAAGAACTAAAAATGAAATATCTACGAATAGACATAACGAGCTATGGAGACATTGAAGAAGAGGTACGACAGCAAACAAACAAAGCAAATAAAGCGGCAGGCTACCTTAACGACACAATGGAGAAACAAGCAGCTAAGGCAAGAGACTGTATCCAGAAATCATAAAACAACAATTAGACCAATCATGACGTACACAGCAGAAACTAGACCAGATACAACTAAAACCAAACATATGTTAGAAGCCACAGAAATGAGAATACTCCGGAATATCTCAGGGAAAACGTTACTAGACAAAAAAAGAACTGGAAATATAAAAAAATATGCAAAAGAGAAAGTATAAACGACTGGGTACTAGAGAGAAAACAAGAATGCAAATACTAGTAATTATGTACCCAACAGATGGATCAGTAACAATGATTAAATTTACATTACTTTCGCAATAACAACATAAGTCTTTGTACCTTTGTTGAATCCCAGTTCAGGTGCAATGGTTAAAGACTACCTGCTCTTCCACTTAACTGTGATACAACTTATGGTTGTCTGGTCTTGCCATCTCCACGATTTAATCAACATACGTGTTCCAACTATACGAATACATTATTAAATAATATGCGCTACACGATAAACATTTTTCCAAAGGTATAGTTTTTTAAACTAGTATCGATTTATGCTGCAAGACTTTAATACAAATGGAACAGAGTTGTATACCTTTGCAACATTGTACAGCAACGATCTACGAAAGAAGGATAATGTATGACGTGGTATTACCATTAAACCCCGATGTCTTAAATTTAAGTAGAGAAAAATCAGTCTAAACTGTATCAGGTTATAAAGATACGGCGGAGATCTCATCGAATTACTTTGTGGTAAAAACAAGCTGCATGCAGTTGCTTTTTACCGTTCATATTTAGCCAACCTGCTTCTTTTAACCTTATGATAAATGTGCTCTCTTCTCCTTACACCTTAAATTAAACGCAAACAGGAATTTTGTACTTTCTGAATACGTTTAGAATCGGCACTATTGATGCAAGGTCCAAACACAGTATCACTTTATGTAAAATGGGATAAACCTAAACAGTTAGCAAGCAACATTTTTGTTGTTTGCGTTAAGATTTTCCGATTACTGTAAATTATGTTTAAATTAGTGTAAGCTTTTCTTAGACACTCGTTAATGTGTTGCTTATATCTCAATTTATAATCAAGTTTGAGGCCTAAATTTCTTACAGCATCAGTACATTGCAGTTCAACGTTATCATCTCTATATTTAGCAGCTTTAAAGCAGTTTCACGTTTTTTGTTTCTACCATAAAGCATAAGGGTCGATTTTTGAGGATTGACTAGTAAAGAATGTTTTATGCTAGTTTCAATTAATGGTTTTAAGTCTTCGTTTACTAAAGAATTTATTGAATTGATGTCATCGGTATCAAACCTGTACGACAACTGCATGTCATCTGCAAACATATAACAATGACAATATATTAAAGAGCTGTTAAAGTGAAGGGGTATAAATGATAAACAGAGACGGGCCTAATACATGGCCTTGTGGTACTCCAAAATTAACCAATAGAAAATTCGATCGTTTCTCATTCAGATACACAATTTAAGACCTACTTGAAATAAACTTCGATAAAAGTTTTAGTGCCGAATCGCTAAACCTAATATATTTTAATATTGACGTTTTATTAAACGTTGTGGTTTAGAGTGTCAAACGCTTTACTACAGTTAAGCATTATCAACAAGTAAATCAGATTTTGTTGACCCGTAATTAATTACAATAATTCGTACAACTATACCCAGAACGAAACCCTGATTGTATGTCAGGCAATATACTGTTTATTAATAGATATGGCCTGATTTGTGACTAAAATTATTTTTTCTAGAAATTTTGAAAGGGCCGGTAAAATACTTATTGGGCTCAAATCACTAAAATGATCTGGGTTCTGCGCTTTACGCAACGGCAATACTAAGTAGTTTTCCATGCTATAGAGTAAATACTGTGAGCTAAGAAATAATTGTAAATGTGTGTTATGCAGAGTAAATCACGACGACACCACGGAGTTCTACGGCGAAGCGGCATATAATCGTTAACTTCTAATACAGTGATACCATGTAAGTCAATATGAGCAACATTTTAAACATATTGTTAAATATACAGGGTGCTCCAAAAAAGTGGCATATCAAACTTATATTTTTTTAAATGACACACCCCGTATATTATTGCATTTTCGAATTTAATAGCACTTTCATAAAAGTTACCTATACCTACATACAGAATGTTTCAATTTATATCAATTTTTCTGAAAATCTAGGGTTTTAGGAAAAATTAAATATCTCCTAATAAAATTTACTCTTAGGTTTAAGTAAAATACTGTTTCCTTAGTCTATTTATTGACCGAATAGTAAACACCTCTTTACAGGGTGTTCATTTTTTCAGTTAAATTAGTAGAACATTCATACTGAAATATTCGGCTTATTTTAAATGGAATACCCTGTATTTAATACGCTTATCGCTTAGCTTACTTAATTACCTTTCAACTTGTATAAGGGTTTCCTACACCTAAACCTTTAACTAAACATATTTAATAATTTTTGGAATTTGTTCCTGTATCAGTTGTAGATTAGAAAATGCCTACTATTAATGATTTTTGGCTAATGTAACACATTTTCAAATTCAAATTATAGTAACTTTAATTTAAACGTTTATAAAGTTGTTTCTACACTATGTAGATTAAACTAAAAATCGCAATAGAGTTTTTATACACTTATCCGATCAGCTTCAATTTTAAAAAATAATCTATTGCGATTTTCAGTTACATAATGCAACAGTTTCACAGAGTAAGGATAGAAAGGACGTACACAATGGAAACTAAAATTTTATTTATGTGGTGTGATCATTTTTCCAACGAACATCTTACGTTTTGCAACATATCAGGGGTGACCGTCTCAAAAGCATTTCTGATTCTTTTTTTCATATCATCTGCAGTGGTGGGAGGTGTGCTGTAAACGAAATTTTTGATATAGCCCCAAAAGAAGAAATCGGTGGATGTTAGTTCAGGAGATCTAGGTGGCCAGGAAATTGGTCCACCTCTCCCAATCCACTTATCATGAAACTTGCTATTTAAATATTCTCTAATAGCACGTGAGAAATGTGCAGGTGCTCCATCTAATTGCAAGGGTATATTTGTTTAATATATAAGGGATACTTTCTTAAAGTTCCCATCGAAAAAATACGGGCCAATAACATTATTGCCAATAATTCCACCCAACACATCATCACACTCCATCGATTTTGACGATCAACAATATTAAATAAATGATTTATTTTCGGTGTCGTAATAATGAAAATTGTGCCGATTCACTAATCCATTATTATGTAATGTTGACTTGTCGGTAAATTATACATTTTCAAAGAAATGTTCATTGTCACTAATCAATACGTTTTTTAAAGTCTGTGCCATATAACCTTTGATGTATTTGTATATGAAAAGGGTGGTATCCTCCACACATTAGGCTGACTAATTCCTGTTTCTCTTGCAATAACTCTTGTACTAGTATTTTGGTTGTCAACAACGGAACCTAATACCAAAAACTCATTATCATAATCATTTGTAACAGGCTTCACTTTTAGTTGTTTTGGGTAAGCTACACTTCTTGTATCACGAAATATTTGAAGTAAACCTTTCAAAAACCTTTTTATCGGCACGCACCCTCTCAGGGTATTTTCCTGAGCACACGCTTGAAGCAAGTAAACAATTTTCCCCGCTCAGGGTATTTTCCTGAGTACACGCTTGAAGCAAGTAAACAATTTTTATAGCAATCGCCAATGGTTAAAATCATATCAATTCATTGCTTGTTGTGACTAAACCGTTATTAAATTTGAAAATATTTCAACAACTTTCAACAGACTCGGAAAAAATAACAATACACAGTGACGCCCAATGTCAGAATTTTAACATTAACAAATGAGTTACCGGCAATTCCACAACACACTACAAAACTTAGAAGATTAGTCACATTAACGTTATTTGTTAATATGTAATTTACAAATAACTGAAATCTACCATATACACATAAGATTCGTATCGAGCTTTCCACTTATTGGTGAAGAAAAATACTACTACATTAGACAGACAAGTTCCAAAAATTATTAAATAAGTTGAAAATTTGAAGGTTTAGGTATAGGAAACCCTCATAGAAGTTGAAAGGTAATTAAGTAAGCTAAACGATAAGCGTATAAAATACAGGGTGTTCCATTTAAAATAAGGCGAATATTTCAGTATGAATGTTCTACTAATTTAACTGAAAAAAATGAACACCCTGTAAAGAGGTGTTTACTATTCAATCAATAAATAGACTAAGGGAACATTATTTTACTTAAACCTAAGAGCAAATTTGTTGCAGTTAATTTTACTAGGAGATATTTAATTTTTCCTAAAACCCTACATTTTCAGAAAAATTGATATAACTTGAAACATCACTGTATGTAGGTATAGGGAACCCTTGTGAAAGTGCTACTTATTTCTTATGTAAAACTCGAAAATGCCATAATATACGGGGTGTGTCATTTAAAAAAACATAAGTTTGATATGCCACTTTTTTTGGAGCACCCTGTATATTTAAAAATATTTTTAAAATGTTGCTCATATTGACTTACATGATATCACTGTATTAGAAACTAACGATTATATGCCTTTTCGCCGTAGAACTCCGTGGCGTCGGTCGTGATTCATCCTGTATAACACACATTTACAATTATTGCTTAGGTCACAGTATACACAATATATGGGATAATAATTGGACAAAATAGCCGCAAAATTGAAATACTGATATTGTCAACACCAATGGCATTTGATTTAATTGTTCTCAAACGATCTTACAACTGCCTCTGCATTTTACAAATGCAGAGTCAAATTAGTTGATTTTCGATTATTGTAAATATTTAATTGCTTTAATGTTTGCCACATTGCTTTTTTGCTTTTATTTTTTAGTGAATATTCGAAATACGCCCTTTTTCTCTTTTTATAGCTGTATAATCAGATTGCGTAGAATTTTATAATTACTGAAATCAATATTAGCTCTAGTATTTTTTATACTTTTATACTTTTAACGCAAAGCTATCATTGATTTCAAAGTTTCAGTTAGCCAAGGCGCTGGAGGTTTCACAATTCGCATCGTTTTTGAAGGGACGTGAATATCACAGATGCTAAGAATCATATTACTAATGAAATCAATTTTAGAATCAACGTTATCTAACGTGTATACTAGCTCCCAAGGAGCATCACGCACGTGCTGTTCAAATAAACTTACATCAAATTTAGAATAATCTCGATATGTGCGAAACAGCGGTGAAATGACTGTCATAGCATTTAATGTACAAGAATCTAAACAATGATCTGATATATGCGGCAAAACTTTAATATTTGTAATAGTAACTGGGTCATTTGTAATTATGTCAAGTAGTATCGCCGAGGTTTCAGTTAATCTAGTTGGCTCAGAAACTAATTGTCGTATTATGGATTCGAGTAGTGCGTTGAATTTAAGTACGTGTGATGAAGACAGGTTAAGCATATCGATATTAAAGTCACCTGCACACACAATGCTTTTACAACTGTTAATAGCAGACAAAAACACATCTTCAATGCTGTTAATAAAGTCTCCATTTGATTTGGAAGGCCTATACACAACTCCAATTGCAGTGCTCTCCTTATGATTAGTAACGTTAATCCGTAATTGCTCAAATATATTTTTATCTACGCTAGATGTAACTAAAGGCTTAAATTTTAAGAAGTGTTAACATAAAATCCAACTCCGCCACCTCTCGATTCCCTATTAGCTTGTAAAAATTTATAGCCATTCATTTTTAAGTTATCGACATCAATGTTGTTGTTAGCTAAACAGTTAAACACGTTTCTGAAATGCAAATTACATCATTCATGTAGATAATAGAACGAATTCTTTAAAATCAGAAAATGCGGTAACAGTGAGCCAACATTTATGTGGGATACAAATACACTTTATATGATTTTACGAATATTATGTGTTTTACTAAAACTAACTTATAATCAATTAAATTGGAAATACTTAAGGTACAATTGCGCTATTTAAGTATAAAACGTTCAGATAAAATTAAAATTAAGAAAATTCTTGGATTTACAAAAAAGGTCCAATTTCATTTTTCATCGTAACGCACCCTTACATCTAAAAAGTAATGTGTATCTTGTAATGTGTATCTTACGAGTATTCAGAAAATTTCAGAATAGCATTGCCGCGCACGAACACTATTAATCGGTCTATCATCTGGACTACCCTTTTAATTGGGTTCAATCGTTGTTTGTTTTAATTAAGATTTTACGATTATTGAATTTAGCAAAACTCACACCACACTTTGTCCAAGCATTAATTAGTACGTCCAACTATCCTTTGTAACAGCAAATTCCTCCTGTATAGCACAATGAGTTCCTTTAAATTTAAATTTATTATCTAGTACCATCCATTTGGTTTGATAACTAATAAACTTTATAATGACAGGGTCTAGCATTGCCACTGTTCGACATTTTACCAACCCGGTGTAGTCTATCAATGCTATTTGGCAATTCGACACCTACTTTACTAAACGTGTTGATAATGACTTCTTGCACATTTTCACTTTTTTCTTCGGGTATTCCAAAAACTCGAACATTATTTCGCAGAGAATATTGTTAAATCACGATCACGATGCAAAAGAAGCATTGGATGGAGGACCAAGGAAAAGATGGTATGATAATATGAATATTAGAGGAGGCTGAAACTGAAGAAGAAACAGGTCTTAGACCTATTTGTAAGGAGGAAGATGAAAATGAACATAAGGAGATTTTTTGTAATAAATACATACATTAATGCGTTTTCAGAAAATATATGATCACATTAACTTCGTTTTTAAGATCAGGTGCTTGTCATTTTTAATAAGATATATTGTAGTGATGATGGCTTCATAGTTGAAAACGTTTAAATTTTTATTGTTTTACACTTATTTAAATGAGCACTGGCGGCTCCACGGGGGGTACGATGGTACGAACGTACCCCCTGTTAGTAGCGTCTTGGCTCCTCAAATACCTACCGTTAATTAATTTACATTTCTCAGAAATTCTCAGATATGTTTTTTTCTTTAAACAAGCGCCGCAAGCGATTTTCTATTTACAATAGTAAAGACTTAGTAAGCGGTAAGCCGCTGCTTGTTCATGAAGGATAAGATTAAGATAACAACACTGACCGAGCAACGTAGCAAGTTATTGCATTTACTGCAGCCAGTACGAGTTTATGTGCGGCCAAGGTCAAATAATTTGTTTTTCTACTTAAAGCGGAAAGCCTACCTAGAGTTTGCCGTGTAAGTGAAGTAGTAGGTACGCCGGTACGGTATTTTTTTAAGTGTTTAATCGTTTATTAGAAGTGTGGAAGTGTGAATTTAAGTGTGTTTAAAATTTCTACAGTACACCAACCGAAAAAGCAAAAAAAAAAGATTTAAAAAATAGTAAGGCCGAAAAAGAAAAAGCAATTTTAAGACAAAGCACTGCATTGCGTAATTTCCTCCGAATGTACAAACGTAAACAACAAGTATTAAATCTGATACTAATTTTGTAAGTACCGTAATAATATCAGGAATATTCGAAATGCGAATAAACAATTTTTACCGCAGATGACCATGTCAGTCAGGAAAACAGAAGCATCGCCGACCTAGTACGTCTAATAAACCAGAGCCAGAGTCAGCTAAATCCGATATTTTATTTATAGTATTCCCTAACAGGCTAAAATTTGCCTAACGTGCTAAAGCACTCAGAAACACCGGGAGGGTTTAGCGATATTGTTAGGCTGCTGAGAAATGTTTATGAATGGCTACCTTAAATTGACTTAAGTCAAAGTTTGGAGGAAAACAGGAACTGGGTAGTGCATTCCACAATTTGGTCGCCGTGTGGAAAAATGTAGATTGGGCCCGTTTAGTGTGACACGATGGAATTTTGAGTGCGTAATTATGGTGTGAATGGGCAAAGGTATTAAGGAGTATATTTGGGAGGCACACTTGCCATGGTAATAGCGATAGAACAAGGAAAGAACCGAAACTATTCTTCTATGCTCAAGAGTCTGTGGGTCAGAAGTGAGAGACGGATCATTTATAAGCCAGATAGCTCTTTTTTGGATGCGGTTTACCATATCAAAGCCATATTGGGGAGCACTGGCCCAGAGGTGAGAATTGTATTCCAGATGAGGTCGAATTTGAGCCTTATACAGTAAAAGGAGTTGTTGCGACGTAAAGTACTGTTTAGATCTGTATAGAAAGCCCAGTTTACGGGCAGCTGTTTTGCTGGCTGACAAAAGGTGGTCAAACCATGAAAGGTTCGATGATATGGACATCCCTAACATAGAAATAGAGTTTGAAAACTTGCGTTCTAAGCCATTCATATTTACAGCAGGAAATTATCGGTCTTTCTTGGCGGACCCCAGGCAACACTGCGTTTTGTCGACGTTGAACGTGAGTAGATTATTCATTCCCCATTCAAGGACACGTTCTAAGTCACTGTTGATTGAGGCTACCATTTTCACCTTAACGTCCAGTTTAGACTTATTGTTACTGCAAAACAATGGATCGGGTTAGTTGTTGAGGAAATGAGGTCATTTATGTACAGCAGCAAAAGTGTGGGATCTATCACTGATCCTTGGGGTACTCCCGCGTTAATAGTAGTTTCTTTCGAAAAGAAGCCATCGACGATAAAGCGTATACGTATTTTGTCAAGAAAGCTGGATATCCAATTGATGAGTGTATCGGATAAGCCGAATGAAGTAAAGTAGGCACTTGTTCCAAACCTGGTCAAAAGCCTTTGAAATATCTAAAGCAACTGCGACTGGTTCACCGGACCTCTCTAATATGTTATTCCAAAGTTGGGTGACATATGAAAGATCACCCGTTGAACGACTCTGTCTGAACCCATACTGGTGGTCGTTTAAGAGTTTATTGGACTCGAGGAACGAAAGTAGTTGGTGGTTAATGGCTTTCTCCATGATTTTCGACAGAATGAAAGTGATAGCTATTGGTCGATAGTTTGAGGGATTTGTTTTGCCCCCCTTTTTCGGAATAGGAAAGTTTTTACTGATGGCTTTAGCTAATGACCAAAATTTACGACCACCCACAGGACATGAGACTAATTCTTTGCATTTACGTTCTTCAAGCATCTTTTTGGCCTTGGTGATGATGCTTTTGCAACTATTCCTTGCGGCAATATAGTTAGCGTAATTTTCGATAGATTTATTTTATTTCCATTTGGTACAGGGTTTATGCTTTTGCGATAATGCATCAGTGAAAGCCCTATTAAACCAGTGTTGGGAACGGACATGACCGACACGATTATGTTTTTTGGGAATGTATAAATCCATATCCATCAGGATAACTTCAGTTATTAAAAGAGCAACGTTTGAAGAGGAGGACCATTTAAATCAATACTCACGCCAGGGGAAGGTTGCAAAAAAAACTCGCAGTTCGCTCCAGTTAGCTGATTTAAAAAGCACATAGTTATATCTGTTTTTCAAGTAACAGTGAGATTGAGTACAGAGGAAGTTATTTCGATTAGGCAGTGGTCTGATTGACCAAGTGGGAAAAGGATTCTTGTTTTATAGACAAGTGGGTTAGTTGTAAGGAATAGGTCCAGGAAATGTGGAGTATGGTTAGGGTTTTCAGGGATTCTGGTTGGTTCGCGAGTACATAAGGAATAAAGGAGAAAGTGACCGGCAGCCCTTACCGAGCTCAGAAAATTGGAGCACTAATATTAAGGAGCCCGTGGTAATGGTGGTTGTATTGCACCGGGCGTGCAATGGGCTATACATGCCTTCCACCTATGTAGTTGTAGAATATTAGAGCTGAAAAGGAAGCATTAATTAGTTTACATTGAATCTTACAAGAAAATTTTTTTTTTGTACGATTGCTGAATAAGGTAATTGTACTTAAAACAAAGCAGGATATTCATTAACCTAATCTAATTAAAAGGATCGCGCATAAGTTGCATAGTACCCCAATCTGTTTATAGCTTGCTTCGTAGGTGTTGACAGCATTAAGATTGAAATATATTGTTTACTTTGGTTTATTATTTAGGTTCCAACTTGCATATTATTACCATTTTAAACTAATCAAATCTGTTTATTATTGTCGTGAAACTTCACTTTTCTATTTTTTTAAACTTACTTTTTATTTAATTGAAGGATAATAATAAATAACGATAATGACCCTATTAGCCCTCCCGACTTTAATTACCTTCGTTTAGGGTCAATTAATTATAGTTAAAATTAAATATAGTAAAAATGGTAAAAGTTAAATTACATTTCAAATTTGTTGTCAAACAAATATATAATATGAAATACAATGTTATAATTAAACTTAGAATTTAATATAGTACCAAATATAAAATTGCAATCATAGATACTGTTTACGCGCCTTTTTTATTTATTTAAGGAACCATTTCACACATTACAAAAATTCTGCTGTTTTGATTATCATTATTTTCGTTTACTATTAATACCCAAACCGACAAAAATCTATTCAAAAGGATCGTACTTCGTATTTAAATTAAATTAGGTTGTTTCCTACGCGATTTGCTTTCATTTATTTGAGAAAACAAAAGGTATTTAATTTAGAATTTAGATTACAAATTAGAGCTAGTTATTTGTTTATTTTATCTATTCATGTGCTTTTCCTTTATTTCCTTTGGATTACGGATCCGATTCAGTTATTTATTTTTATCATTTCTAATAAAATGATTATTACGACAATGCTTACGCCTGGGTTTGTTATAGAAAGGGGTTTATTAAATACAAAGCTGTGCATTTTTATGAATCAGATCTGGTCTATTTTTCCTACAGTTAAGAGATATGTATAGATGACTGTTTCATAATCCCCGCTGGCGTGGGATAAAATAAGTTATTTTATCGGTTCTCTATAATTCATCGTTATTGCAAAAATGTTTACCTGTTTGAGTTCAAGACAAAAGGATGGTATTTGCCCTTTAAGTTACTTTACAATTCTACGAGTTTAACAATCACATCTGGTATGGATTTAAAAGAGCCGTACTTTTTCGTAGAAATACAAAATACAAAAAATAAATTCTACTGGTTAGACTATTACTGTCTTTATCCATTATAAATAAATAAAGAATCAAATTCAGTGGCTGATTTAAAGGAAGGTATCGAATGATTCTATATTTTAAAAAATATACTGCACAAGAACCTCTAGGGCAATACAGTTTTCAACCAAAAATTTACTGTATCCTATTTTTCCTAAATAACTTTCCGTGTTTTTTCTCACGGTTATGGGTTTATGGAAACCTAGTTTGTTGTCCCGTAAGATATTTTGGGCAATATATTTAACAGTTATAGTTCCTGAGGTAATTTTTTGAATAAAAAAGGGTACTGTTTCATAATTGTCTAATACTTTATAATATCGTATAATAAAATAGTATGTAGTTGCTGATGGTATACGTAACGTATGTTACATTATTGCTGTATAAAATTGCATATCTACATTTGTGCGTACTTATTTAGATTCTGAAGATAACGTTTTGAAAAATGCTAAAGTAGAACTTGACCATATTAGGATAGCACCTTCCTATAATAATGAAACAGAATTTTATGACTTCATAAAAAAATGACCTTACCAAGATTCAGGTCAATTTAAAACAGTACCAGGGGTTTTAATTCAAAATATTATTCCACTTATTCGTGGCTAGAATACAGTCATCATACTAATAGTGTATATTGTTTTTATTGTAGAAGCTTTGCTAGGAAATTAAACTTTTTTAAAGGGAATGTTGATCCTGCATTTACAGAAAATGGATGTAGAAACTGGCATAAGCTTACATTTAAATTATCTAGTCATAATAATTCTGAGCATCACATCGAAGCAAAACTGTACGAAGCGTTTTTGAAATCACCTCGAATAAACAGTCTACTATCAGAAGCAAGAGCTGAGCATTTGAGAAAAAAAGAAGATGAACGTTTAAAAAATCGCCAGGTGATGGAACGTCTTATAAAAATTGTAACAATTCTTGGTGTCGCCAGTGCTCCCTTTCGTGGGCACAATGAAAGAGAAAATTCTACTTATGAGGGGCTGTATAGGGAAATTTACAACTACTTGTCCGATTATGATCCAATTTTGCATCAACACAGGAAATCTGGAAACAATTAGTTATACGTATCCAAAACTATACAAAAAATAAAAAATAAAAAATCTACACTTTACGTGCACTGTTATGCTCATTGTTTAAATTTAGTGTTAGTTGATTGAATAGAGCGATACTTAACTTTTTGGGAGTACTACAGTCTCTTTACGTTTTTATTGAGGGTAGTGCTTTTAGTCATGCTACTTTTGAAAAAATCCTTAAAATCCTTTCGAATAATGCTCAAATTAAAACACGTTGGGTATGTAGAGCTGAAGCAGTTAATCATGTTTCTGAGTACTTCGATGGTATAGTCAAAACATTAGAAGAATTAGAAGAATCCGCAACAGACCCCAACGAAATCAATCAAGCTCAAAACTTAATAAGTTCTATGCAATCTTTTGATTTTATGTTTTGGCCGCATTTTTTACGACCAGTATTAAACTCTATTAATAGTGTAAATACGGTGCTGCAAAAGGATAGCCAAATTTTAGACATAACAGTATGAACAGTAAAAACGTTGTCCAGAACTGTGGAAGCATATAAAAAATATTTTTACTTTGAAGAACAATATAATATATTAATGGATCTTTGTCAGCAACATAACATACAAATAAAAGAGAAAAGAAAAAGGTTCGTATAGATAATGCTCCAGAAACGCAACATTTTTTAACAGCTAAGTGTGAGAAAAAACAAAGCTTCAGAAAAGTCTTAAGACTATGTAAGTAATAGAATCGAACAGATATTTTCTCAAAAAGTTTGCTCGTTACTTTGCTTCTCAAACAACTTTTACACTTAAACAAAACAATAGAAAAGCTATAAAAAAAATAGCAGGATTTTTTAACTTAAGTTCAGGCTTACTAACTGCAGAATTACATCTATATTTTCAAGATATGGATTTTAAAGATAAACTATATATGACTGACATTATTGCCACATTTCGGACGGGTCATGCAGCACAGTTGTATACTCAAATACAGAAGGCTCTGAAGGGTTTTGTAAGGTTATTTTGATGCACCGTGTATGTGTAGTATTTTGATAAGGTATGCAACGTGTTTTGAATGTAGTTGAAGTGAGTTTGCATGAAAAGAATTTTTTTTTGAGTATGCGTAATGTAAGTTGGTGTAATTGATACGCCACTGGAATTTAGTGAGACATTGGTTATCGTGTGAAGGAATATTTGAATGCTGTAGAAAGATTTTCGTGTTGAAAGCGCTAAATTTGGTTGAGAAATGTTTTGAGTAAATTTTTATTGATACGGCACTGGTAAAACTACTGGTTTTTTGCTACTGTGTATGGAGGAATTTGGACTAAATAAATGATATTTTATTAACGTGCAGTGAGCAATATGTATGCATATTTTGTAAAATGGCGCAATAGGAAAATTTAATGCATGTTCAAAAATGAAGTTGATAGAATGTGAGGGAGTTCGTTACATTTTACGGAAATAGAATACGCTCACATCTGAGATTTACATAGAAAATTGAGAGATAATCTGGTTAACCTATAGTGCGAATGTAATTACAATTGATGATTTCTTCGGAAAGTTTTTAGTTAATTTACAAAGTAATTCAGGATGGCTACGTTTATTTCGCATCGTTACCGTCTTCTTCCACGTTGGAACCTTCAACGCGGCAAAGAAACATACGAAATACTTACTTGTGATAGGTGAATTTTGATCGTAGCGCGAATTTATTGTGCCGTATTGGCAATATGGCGGGCAGAAGGTATATAAGCGAGTGTCAAATTTGAGGGGTTAGATGTTGGTTAGCTAGTTGGTTAGAAGTTTTACGAGTCGCACTCGCGATGACCATTAGAATGGTTAGTGTTGGGGTTTGTTTGTGAAAATTAGTTTAGTAGAGCACGTATAGCGACTGCAGTAACTCATAAGGGGCTAAATCGTATAGACATTCACAAATTAATAATGTAATATATTGTGAGTTGAAGGAAAACATTAGTGATTTTCTTCAAGAAATAAAAAGTGCTTAGGCAGATCAGAAGTTAACACAGCAAATATTTTGTTATTAGTGTTCAATTGTGGGACGCGTGACCTAACGCGAAAAGTTAAGGTAACCATTTAAGTGACCGAAAGAAAAGTTTGTAAAACTTAGTTAAGTTATTGGTGAATCATTATTGACATTGAATGTGTACAAACGTTAGCAATACCAAATTGATTGTATAAAATCAAATAAGAACTTTAATGTGTATATGGAAGTAATCAATATTCCATTGTGGTAAACGCTTTGAAGGGCAAACATCACAGTATAAGGTGATATGATGTTAAGCTAAAGAGCCCCTATACCAGATACGCGAGTGAATAAACCATAGACTCTGCGTTAGTGAGTACTACAGCCGAGTGCGTAGGGCGAATACGGCTACCTTTTCTTTTGTGCATAGTGCATCTGAGAATATAAAAAGGATTACCGAAAGCAGATCATATGGACTACAACTACCGCACCGAAAAAGGATTAATTAATGTAATACGTAAGAATTAGACTTAAATTTTATTGAGCCAAGACAAGTACGATTATCTTTTAAGTACATTTTTTATTGTTATTGCGTTAATTACAGTTCATTCATAGAAAAAAAAGTAATCGAACTTTAGGTATTTTGATATTTTTAGTTTTAGGAATTGGGTAATTTTAGTCTTAATGTATTGATGCGGAATTTGTCAATATATATCCACTGTTTAATTTATTTTGTCATTTACTTGTGTCAATTGTGTGCCTAACTGGTTACAGCTTTTGATATGTGAAAGTTGTCATATTTTCGCATTTAAGGATCGATTGGAAATTGCGTAATGAGCCAGATCGATCATAACATTTTCAATTTAGCTATGAAATATTAATGCAGAACACTACTAACAAAGTATTTATTATTTGTTTTTTATTCAGCATAAATTACAGTTTTGAAGTATTAAAGATTGAACCTATTAATGAACGTCTAAATACGATTTTAAAGGTAAAGTATTAATAAAATATAACGATATTATTCATGATACAAGCACTAACCGCTCTATGTTTGAATTATTCAGCAATCAAAGAACATTTTGTTGAGATAACAATTTATTATTAAACCGATTTCGTTTATTTTATTTATAATTTCCTAAATTGGGAATATTTATTTAATTCATAGTTTTATAACAGTATAAATTTACAGGTATGAGGGATACTTAAAAAGTATTCAAGTTAACGTCTTACGATTTGGGAATCTTCATTTGCACAGGGTGTGTTCAATAAGTTTCGTCGACCCATTTCAGAATTTTCTGAAGCTTTTGGATCAATTTATTTTGAAGTGTGATTGAATTTGAATGGTGAATGGTTTTACTGAGTAAGCTGTAATCCTGTCTTCCACAGTCAGAGAGGATTAATTTAACATCCCGCCTAAGAATTTATTTTAGCAAAATTTAAGATTGTGGTGGCTCCTAGAGACAATTTTTCCCGGACTGAGCTTTGTGAGTTGTAGATTTATGGTAAGTGTAAGGTGTTTAAAACTACTTCTCAATCATTTTACTCCTTATATCGACCACACTCATTTCTGCTGTAGCTGGCTTGGTAACTCGCTTATTTCGGTAAGCATACACGACGACTAGTGCGATTTGGATGTGTAACAGTTTCTTAACAATCTCGGTCATTTCTGTAGAGGCCGGAAGAACATTTTCGAAACTAGTGTTGGTAAAATCCAAAATTCGATTTAAAATGACCAAGGACAGCCTGGAATCTTTGCTAATGAGGGTACTGGAAGCGGAGGAGGTCTAAAAATTCCAATATTGTTAAATTTAAGTCGTATGATCCACGCCGACTTTTAATGTGAAGGAACAGTATAATATTGTCGATTTCTTATGTTTAAAATAAAAAATGAAAGACTTTATTATCTATTTATTATTTAATTTTGAACTATGGAAAGTTTCAGATTAATACGTATTTACGTATCTGACTTGATTTTCGGGAGTAGATATAGTTAGTTGAAAAACACAGGGGAAGGCTTTGATTTGTTTTTATTAGAAACACCCGTTGTAAACCGTTGGGTCTATAAAAGTTTTGTCGTGCACCTTTTTGCAAAACTAAAACGCTAATTCGTTCTTTTCCTTTTGTGTGTGTTTCAATGTAAATCTTTCCAAAAGTTAATCTGTCGCGGCACCAAGTTTTAAACAATCTTGTCTCCATGTATGTAGAACTGATGTCAATTCTAAATATAATGAGATTACAATCAAATTACTTATATTAATGGAATGTGAGCCTGCAATATCGCAAAGATTCACACATACCAAAGCAACTTGACTAATATTAAATTTAAATAAGTTTTTTGTTATGAACGAATAACTTTAAAGGTAATATGTAATTAAAAATTATTAGTAATTTTATTAAATACATCAATAAAAAGTTCACCTCTAGTAGGATTTGAACCTACGGTCTGTACTTTGCTAGAGTACCACGCTAACCAACTGCGCCATCAAGGTTCAAGCCCCAATCGATGCAAATCTTGTCTCCATGTATGTAGAACTGATATAAATTCTAAATATAATGAGATTACAACCAAATTACTTATATTAATGAAATGTGAGCCTGCAATATCGCAAGGATTCACACATACCAAAGCAACTTGACTAATATTAAATTATTATAGTTTTTTGTTATGAACGAATGAGTTCAAAGGTAAATATGTAATTAAAAATTATCATTAATTTTATTAAATACGTAAATAAAAAGTTCACCTCGAGTAGGATTTGAATCTACGACCTGTACTTTGCTAGAGTACATATTTACCTTTGAACTTATTCGTTCATAACAAAAAACTTATAATAATTGTTGTTTGTTGTTTATATTTATATTTGTGTAGAGATGAGGCGTGGGCAAACCGGTACAGGATACCGCTCTGGTTATTAATTGTAATGTGCAATTGCCGAGTGTGTATATACTCCCGGGTCCAGATAACCATACCTCGAATTTTGTTTTTATTGTTGTATAGATGAATGTGTAACCTGAGAAAAAGGCACTGTATTTTTCTAACGCACTCGAACTTATACATTGATCACGATGTTATGATCTATTTATAACTTACCCTTGTAAGGTTTTGTTTAATGAGTTTTTTTTTGTGTTAGTTTGTTAAGTAGAATAGTTTGTCTGTGAACTAATTTTTCTTTATATGTAATTTATTGTAACTGTACGTATGTATTTTGTTCCTTAGTAGTCACTAAACAATGGTGTACGTGTACATTCCTTCTCTATTTCTTTTGTTCTTACCTTTACCTTATTATCACCTGTGCAATTTTACTGTTGTTGTATTTTATATGTACCGTAATTTGCCTTATTGTTTTATTTGATTATTTACTTAAAGACCGGCATGATTGGTTTTAAAAGGCCACATGTTTGGTATTACGATTTTTATTCTGCTTATTTATGCCACAATTGTGGGCGTGACTACTTTAACCTAATTTAATGGTGTTTTGTTATATATTTAACCCTTTCATTGTTTTTTGTTGTTGTGTTATTTATGAATAAAGTGGTTCTTTTCCACAATAGTACACTAACGGGCTGAACCACCATTGCGCAAAGCTTTTTTTTTACCTGCCCCTCATGATACAACACTTACATCATCCAGCCTATCTAATTTAGATACCACAACGTACCTACCACTAGATGGCCACTTCGTTTGATCAGATTTAAGGTTTACGAGTAATTAAATATCACTTGTAAATAAATTCTAATGTTTCAATTATTGCCAGGAAAGTCAAAGTAAGCAAGCAATTAATTTAAGTAATAGTAACATTATTGTCCAGTAAAGTCGAGATAAATCACTTAGCAATGGTTTTGTTCTTAGATTTGCATTATTGCGAATCAGTTCAAATTACACTTTCAAGATAGGGTACCTGGGTGACGCTACAGTTTGCATAAATATGTGTATTTACCAAAGCTTAATAGTGTTAAACATGACCCCCTCCCCCCAAGTATTTTTAGAAACCTCCATTTTCTGATTAAAATGCAAAGACAACGTAGTAAAAAATACACTATGAAAGCAAGAAGAATATAACACCATTTTTTATGAGTATTAATGAAAATACTTTTTACGTATGGTATAAATATTCATCTATTATACAGAAAAATTACCATTCTTTACCGAAAGTATGTGCCTGAAGGTTTGGTTATTTTTTTATTTTTTATTTTTAAAGAAGGTTGCCTCATAGTTTACTGTGAACGAGATAAATTGTTTTAAGCAATAGAAACTAAGAATAAAAAAGTTCAACCAAGTGACTGACATTAATGTGTTATTATTAAATACTTAAGAATGATTACAAACATTTAAGATTTACTAGACATGTGATTGATTTTTAATGTTGCAATTTTCTAAATGACGAAACAGAAATAAGTTTTATACACTTATTTAATTCATTAAATTAAGCGAAACTATTGAGGCTGATAACATCAGGGTCATCAACATTAAGTAAATACTGTAATTGCCATTATTTAATAATATTACTGTATGTAAATTTGATTAAATTAATATTTTTGTGTAGTATATGAGCACAGATAATTTTACAAACACATTTTCTAATAAACTATTAATAATTAAGTAAAAGTGCATTCTCTGCATTAGTAATAGTTAATTGGCAAACGATCTTTATCAATAAACAATCAACTTTATAACACGAATATGCATTCACTTTCATTTAAGCAATTGATACAGTGACGCGCACAAATTTACATAAGTAAAATTTTTTACCGTGGTTTTTATTTAATTAACCAATAAACTTATTCTATTTATCAATCCCAAGAAGTTAGACACTATCAACAAGAAGAAAGCACATTGCAACAACTTTGCAATTAATATTTAAGATACTGTAGAATCATATTTACATAATTGTATGCGCCAGGAAACCGACTTTTTTTAATTACTGTAAGTAAAGTAGAATATTCGTTGCAATTCTTTACAGTTTCAACAGTACGTCTTACATTTAAAGTAATCACAAGGTTTAGTAACAACCGTATGAATTCGTGATAATGCCGCAATTTATTCGTGTTGTACAACTTCCGATTTATTACTAAGAATTACTGACATACTTATATCGATCAAGTTATGTTAAAATATGGGAAATGTTGTTAATATGTAGTGTCAAACGGTCAAAGGGCTTAGAAACAAAAGTCAAAATACTACCTAATAAGACGTTGTATATAAAGTGCTTCAATTCTCTTAAACGGACACATAGTTTTACATTTGGCGTTGGCACAGTTTTTATAAACTGAAAGTGAAGTAATGTAGATCCGTAACATAGTGTAACAGGTGTGTAATGGAGGTATTAGAAATTCGAACTTCGCGCCGTTATATAACATTAAGTAGTTATTGGTTATTTGTATTTGAACATAATTAATATTAAGATAAAAAGGTTGAGCTTGTTTCGACGAGTATTTGCATAGTAAATTGGAAAGCTTTTAAATATACGCGGCTATTTGCAGATATGACTGTTTTGCAAAAGGGAGCAAGTAGAGACGCTGTCATAATGAGGTGTATTTGTTAGTCAACCGCCTCTAGTAAGCGATCAGGTTGAAAAGCGATTGCTGCAGCTTGATTTATGCTGCGATTTAAATTGTGAAATTATAACGAAAATTCAGTTGATATAGTGAAAAGAAATATAAGTGATATTTTCCTTACTAATGCCAGGAAAAGCTAAAAAGAATTAAAAGTGTAAATGTTGTCAAGTTGGCGATAATAAAAGATTGCGTAATAGTTTACAATAGTGTTTTAAGTGCGCATTGAAAGTGTTCCAAGTTGCTGTTTTGATAGCGAGTGTTAAATGTACAAGAAGACAATCGACCCAGTTAGTACATCGATATATGAAGTATAATAACTGAAAAACCTTGATAATTAAAGCATGGTATTTCGTAGCTCGTTTGCAGTTTGTTGCGCACGCCGTTTGTAATTAAAACTGAACAATTAAGTAAGAACTCTAGTGTAAATATATCGAGCAACTATTGACTAAAATCATTAACTGATGAAAGAAAATTACAATCGTAGTCATCCCCAACAAAGATCCAAAGAAGATATTGAAAAGAACAAAGAGAGCAAGGCACCAGCAGTCTATAACCTATTTGAGGTCTCTTCACCGGCTCAAGGAACGCCGAGTTACATCATCCGCTATCAACGAAGTCATAACAAGTAAGAACCTTTTGATAGTATAAATAAACGAATATCTGTGTGTTTTCTTTATTTTTAAATTTATGTTTAGATACAAATGCTGAACGAAAATATATTTCGTTGATCATTTTTATACAATGCTGTAAACAAAACAGTCTGCATACAGAATTTGATTTAATTAAATGTCATCAGTTTTGATTCATTTTTTATTATTGAGTGTTGCAAAGCGTAAAAAGCTTATACAAACACTGAACATGTAAATGCTGAAGAAAGTATGTTCAATTAATTGCAAATTACAGGTAATTAATAACATCAGAATGAGAATAATTTTGAATGAATGATATCAGTAATCATTTAACACATTGTTAAACTTAGCTGGAGCGTCTCGATAAAAGGAAGAAAGAATTTGTTGAGTAATTATTAAAGTTTATTTACACGAACAGAAATGTGGTAATAATAAAAGTAAAGTTTAGTTAATGAACGTTACTTTTGTAAATTAAAACCAATTAGTTAAAATTGAATCATTTCACCTTTTCATAAAAACAATATAAAATTTTTACTCAGGATTTTAAAATTATAAAAGGCTGAAAAAGAACCCAAACATTATTCTTTGTAGCCAGGCAAAATAATAATCGCAGGTAACACACCCGTTACAAAACGATCCCTAACGTGAGAACCGTTACAGGTGCCTTAGGAAAGTTAAAAATTTCGCGCCAAATTATAGGAGGTTTGATAGTTAAAGTTATTTTCTAGGTAAAGAAATGGTTGTTGCTTATTTGTATGTAAATTTAATTAATATTAAGATGAAGAGCTTGGGGTTTATTTTCAATGAGTATTTACATATTTAATTGTAAGGCTTTTAAATAAGCGCGGAACTTTGCGAAAGCATAAATGCTTTGGAGAGAGAGGGGAAGACGCAGTAAGAGTCACTTCCTTTTAAGCAAATGGTCAGAACGGGTGCAGCGAATGATAAAGTAATAGTCACGTTTCCCTATAAATTGTGCAGTTACAATAAAATCTAGTAGTGGTGTAAAAGGGAAGCAGTAAAAATACATCCCTTATTAAAATAATAAAAGGCTACAGTAAATAATAAAAGTGCAATTATTGTCAAGTTGGTTGATAATAACCAAAGAGGGTAATAGTCAAGTTACCCTAATTTTAGAAATAAAGGAAGATAGCATTTAGTATATAATAGAAAAGAAGTGAAATTACCTTCTTTATTAATATAATAAAAGGCTAAAGTAAATAATTAAATGTAAATAGTGTCAAGTTAGTGATAATAAAAAAGATTACGTAATAATTTAACATCGCGTTAAAGGTTACGCAGTAATTAAAAATCACGTTTTCTGTACGTACCGATAGTATTCCAAGATTGTGTTTAAATAGTGAACGATAAAAATAAATTGACACTATCGATCCAGTGTAAGAAATTAATAAATCCACCAGCATAGAAACACATCAATTACGTCACAGCCTACAACGAAGCGACAGATAAGTACGATTTCTAATTGTGTAAATAAAGAAACGTTTATGTGTTTTATTTTCTCTCAATTTGAATTTGAATATCAAAATTTGAGCGGAAAACATTCCATTCAATTTTGATAAAGAGTTGCATGTTAGTATTAAGAATATTACTTATAATTAAAGGTTTGATTGTTACATTTCGTTGTAAACAAAACATTTCTGCACTGCAAATTTCGTATTTGATTTATTTTTATTATTAAAGACTATTAATATTTAACCTTATATAATTATTGAACATATAAATGTGGAAAGGGGTAAACTCAATAGAAATCCAAATACTAAGGAAAATCGAATTGAGTATAATTGTGCTCATTGATAACGGTAATCATGTCTTTTTAACCTTGAGCTAGCTGGCGCATTTTGATAAGGCAGGAATCCGATGAAAGGTAAATATTAAAGTTCCTTTAAACAAACTGAAATTAAATAGCAAGCGAATTAAAATTAAATTAGCAGATGATATCACTATAAATCAAACCAATTCCAATTAAAATAAAAAGTGTAATTATTTAAAACTCTCAAGCACACAACATAAATTTTCAATGATTGTGAATTTACTAAGAATTGTAAAAGAAATTTTGGGTTTTTAAAGGTATACTTTTTTATTCAGACTTTATATAAATCTATATATTTCGATAACAATTACAGTTATCGTCCTCAGTAAACGATAATCTCTATAAGAATTGTTAGAACACATCAAGCAACAAATTTATAAATTCTTATAGATATTACCATTTACTGAGGGCAACAACGGTGATTCCTATCGAAAAGTATAGATTTACATAAAATATAAATAATAAAATACACCATTTAATTAGTAGTTTAATTATTTAATATAATAACGGTGAAGGTTTACATTTTCATAAATCTCTGAAATTTCAAAATAATGCACCGAGGTGGTAGAGATGCGCTAACACGACCTGCTTAGCATTCGGGAGGTAATTGGTTCGATTCCTGTTACCGTCTATCCTGCATGAGGCTTTTTCAGGGGTTTTTTTCTCATATACAAGTAGCGGCATGGTCACTACGGCAATTTGGGCGAATGCCGGGATAGTATTTTCTCCCTCAGAACCCTAACACCGTTCCTTCTGATCCTATCCTGACCACACCCATCCTAAATCCCACCATACATATATACGTAATGTATGTATGCTGGGAATCCATGATTGTGGCTGAAGGAGCTTGGAAAGTTCAAGCAGCCCGCCCTCCCCCTTGGGGAGGGAATGAAATACGTGGCCTTTTTCTTTTTCCAAGATAATGTAAAGATTAATTAACGTAACAAAATACCAATCAAAACATTTTATAGGATTCTGCCTTGCGTTTAGCATATAGAAATTATAGTACTTAATCGGATCACCGTAACACGGACTCGCCGGATACGACGCCAAACAGTTATAAATTGAAGATGAAAAATCAGGAGAGTACGTTAAACGAGTCTCTTCATTGACCTAATAAAGAAAGAAACACGCAATAAAGGAAATTTATTAAATAGTTTCGTTATCATGAATCCATCCTGCCTTAACGTTTCAACATAATCAGCGATCCTTCGCGCATTAATATACAGTGCATTTCACAAGGCTCTGCATTCAAACTTCACTAACTTACTTTTATAAAAATATATTTATTAAAAATTATTATTAATTTTATTAAATACACAAATAAAAAGTTTATCTCGAGTAGGATTAGAATTTACATCAGTTCTACATACATAAAGATAAAATTTACATCGACTGGGGCTTGTATCTCGATAGCGCAGGTGGTTAGCGCGGTACTCTAGCAAAGTACAGGTCGTAGGTTCAAATCCTACGCGAGGTAAACTTTTTATTTATGTATTTAATAATAATTTTGGATTACATATTTACTTTTTAACTCATTCTTTCATAACAAAACTTATAATACATTTATTACATTACACAATAAGCGGTTTTCTAACTGAGCTACAGGATCGGAAGTGCCATAAAAATCCTACTGGGACATGACTAAGTGTAAAACATTCATTTATGTTACTGTTATATAAATTATTTGGGCAATATCGAATATGTAGTTGTCCTATCACTCCAGTAACTCGTTCGGTAGGGTTAACTTAGGATGGGAAGATTATGAACCGGGCGAGTCAACGATAAAATAAAGTAAACTGGTACTTTATGGGTAAATCGCGCCAATAAAGTGTATTTATCGCATTATGTGGCTAATAGGTGTGCGCATTTTAAAATTATTGATGACTATACAGTATTCCAAAAGGAAAACTTTTATATTTGGACCAAGGAAAGACCAAGCTTAAGCCTATGTTCTGACGAATTAGTGTTAGAGGTAAATGCTCAAGGTGTTCAAAATATACCTTCAAACCTGCGAAACTCGAAAAATCAAAAGTATCACTTTTCTCAAATAGAACACCCTGTATAACCCTGTATCTCTTCATTGACCTAATAAAGAAAGAAACACGCAATAAAGGAAATGTATTAATTAGTTTCGTTGTAACGAATCCATCCTGCCTTGACGTTTCAACATAATCAGCGATCCTTCGCGCATTAATATACAGTGCATTTCACAAGTCTCTACATTCAAACTTCACTAACGTATTTTTATAAAAATATATTTATTACATTACACAATAAACGGTTTGCTAAATGAGCTAAAGGATCGGAAGTGCCATAAAAATCCTACTGGTACATGACTAAGTGTAAAACATTCAGGGTGGCTTATGTTACTGTTATATGAATTATTTGGGAAATCTCGAATATGCAGTTGTCCTATCACTCCACTAACTCGTTCGGTAGAGTTAATTTAGGTAGCCAGCGCTATATCAAAGATTATGTGAGTCAACGATCAAGTAAAGCAAACTGGTACTTTATGGGCAAATCGTGCCAATAAGGTGAATTTATCGCATTACGTGGCTAATAAGTGCGTGCATTTAAAATTATTGTTGACTATACAGAGTGTTCCAAATATGCAGGGCAAGGCAAAGCTAGTATTTTTTTAATGGAACAACCTGTATATTATTCGATTTTTGGATTGTACGTGCAATTACAAAACTATATAGGTTTAATGCATGTAAAATCTACGGATTTTCAAATAATTCGAATTAAGCGAACTTACATTTTGTGTTTTGTTAGGAAAACTTATATTTAGACCAAGGAAAGACCAAGCATAAGCCTATTTTCTGACGAAGTAATGTTAGAGATAGATGCTACAAGGTATTCAAAATATCCTTACCATATTGAATTACAGCAAGAATTACGCAATTATGAATTTGAAAGTCGAGTAGACTTTTGCCAGTGGATTATTACTCAACTTGAGATTAATCCAAACATTTTATCTTGTGTTCTGTTTTCTGACGGGACTATGCTAAAAGCAATGGTGCTGTAAATCGGCAAAATATGCACTATTACCCATTAGACAATCCATTTTGGATCCGGCAAATGCAAATTCCTCGAAGAAGTTTTGCCTAACTTCCTTCAGCTGATTAGTAACGATGAACGACAGAATATGTGGCTGCAACAGTATCGTGCCCCTCCGCAATACCACCGCGAGATACCTGAATTTTTAGATGATAATTATCCTCAAAAATGGATTAAGCGTGGAAGTTTTGTAGAGTGGCCATCAAGGTCGTGCGATCTACTCCATTCAATTTCTTCTTATGGGGATATATTAAAGAACGTGCACATACCACATCTCCCACTACAAAGGAAGATATGGAAGATAGGATACGAGACGTATCATATCGAATAGCCGCCAGCTTGTAAAATAATTTTAAATGGGATCATATGGCAAGTAATAAATACCTCATTTGAAAAAGCGTTCCAAGTCCTTTTAATTAATGTTTTGAGGTTTTTGGGTTGAAATTCATAAATCAGTAGTAATATTTTAATGTTGTTGATGTCGTTGAAAAGGACTTGAAACGAGCTTTCAAATGAGGTATTACTTGCTATATGATCCCATTTAAAATTATTTATTTTATTGATTACGTCACTGAATACCATAAAAAAAGTGGTATATGTGCCCTAGTTCGGTTTCCCAAAATTTTATTAATTTCAGTATGATGGGCGCTGTATATAGAGAACGGAGATTCAACTAGCAACATCGATCCTCATGTTTTATAATTTATTAAAATGTTGGTCACACCATATATGTTTTTCCGATTAAAATAAACGTTAGGCAACGTAAATTACACCATATGGTTACATTCGTACTATAACATTATGTGATTTTTTATTCCTGATCACCATACATCCTAAAAATATTTAGGTATATACAGGGTGATTGACAAAAATATGCCAATCCAAATCTGTTTTTTTAAATGGAACATACTGTACATTTTCGAATTTTTAGATTCACTGTTACATTTAGAATAAAAGTATAGAAATTTGTATCTGTATCACTAACCGTTCTGCAGATATCGTCACTTTAGTACCAAAATAGAGTTAACTTTGGAACCACGATGCGAGCGTTATCACCACCACCACCGTTTTGTAAATCTGTTTATACCACTGACCCATTAATAATAGTCTACTAACAAACAAATTGGGAAACTTTTCGAAAACATGTAAAACTATACAGAATGATTAACTTACGCGAAATTTAATTTTTCTCAATTTTTCCAAATGCAACACCCTGTATATTTTTTCACATTTAGATTCTCCGTGAAAAGTAGATACTAATTGAAAATAGGTTTCATAGCCGGACGGACCCTTGTTGAGATATTGACGCTTTTACTTAAAAATATTCTAAAATACAAATTTACTATGACAATAGAATTCAACAAAACAAATCAGGTAGGCTAGCGAAAGAATTGCATCTATTGTTTTAACGTTTGTATAATCATTAAAATACTGTTCCATTAGTTTGTGTGTTTTTGGATTGTCGTTTCGTCAATTTTTGTATAAAATGAATTTTTCCAAAGAAGAAATGGCCGATATGATCCTTATTTATGGCGAAGTTCAAAGAAATGCTTTGCTGGCTACCCGTTTGTACTGTGAACGATACCCAGAGAGAAGACAGCCGCGGAAAGAATCGTTTATGAATATAGCTGAGAGGTTTATAAATTCTATCCTAAGCGCGCAAAAACGCGCCCAAATGAAGAAATTGAGTTTCAAGTTGTGGCATCTATTATAGAAAATCCGCAAATTAGTACCAGAGAGCTAAGTACACACCTGGACCTAAATAGAAATACAGTTCGTAGCTTTACTAAAAAAAAAAACAAATTACATCCTTATCATATCGTTTTTTAGTTTTTTGTTAATAACTTTTTACAATAATGACAATATTAATACAAATAACTATCATCACTATTCAGATACTAATTCACACATCTCAAGAGTTGTCAATCACCATCATCGATGATCAGATAATAATGTATGGGGTGGTATAATCAATTTTAGTGTGGATGGTCCTTTTTTCTTTGGTGGGGGTCTTACTGGAGAAGGATATTTACAGTTTTTGGAAAATGATTTACCCGAGCTTTTGGAAAATATCCATATAATATTCGTACGATGTGGTTTCAACTGGATGGCGCCCCTCCACACTATGCAATCAACGTTAGGCAATATCTCGATAGAAATTATCCGATGAGGTGGATAGGATGAGGTGATGCACAAAACCTGCCAGCCAGATCACCGTATCTTACGCCCCTTGATTTCTTCTTTTAGGGCTGCGTTAAAGAAAAAGTTTACCAACATCCTCCCACCACAAGCGAATGTATGAAAAATAGAATTACAGCTGCGTTTCAATCCATTTCGCCTTTAATGTTGTTGCGAGTGAATCTTTCGTTTACCGAGCGAAGTGTAGAGAATTATTTTATTGTTTATTTTATTAATTAAGTTTTCCTATCAGTTAAAGAATTTATTTGCCATTCGTATTTTCTTATTTGCTCTGGATTTTGTTTTATTTGTTCTTCTGTATTTAAATATTTTCAAATAAAGCATCAATATCTCAAGAAGGGTCCGTCTTATGGCTATGAAACCTATCATCAATTATTACCTACTTTTCGCAGGGAATCGAAATGTGAAAAAATATACAGGGTGTTACATTTGAAAAAATTACATTTCACGTAAGTTAATCATTCTGTACAGTCTTACATGTTTTCGAAAAATTTTCCAGTTTCTAGACTTTATTAATAGTCGGTGGTATAAACAGATTTACAAAATCGAGGTGACAACGCTCGCATCGTGGTGCCAAAGTTAACTCGATTTTGGTACAAAAGAGGCGATGTCTGCAGAACGGTTAGTGATACAGATAAAAATTTCTTTAATTTTGTCCTAAATGTTACAGTGAATCCAAAAATGCAAAAATATACAGGGTGTTCCATTAAAAAAACACAGGTTTGGGTTGGCATATTGTTATCAATCACCCTGTATATACCTAAATATTTTTAGAATGTAGGTCCAATGATCTTGTATTACCACACCAAAATTGGTTTTGATATCTCGAACAGTTAAGAAGAAATCCCCCGTCCACGCAGTAGACACCCACCTTGTATACAATTCGATGGTTTCATAGTTTTCCACTTATCAAAAGGATTGTGATGTTGCCAAGTATGCCAAATAGTCTTTTATTCAGTCAGTCTCTAAATTTGGCGCGTATGATATTTACTAAATTGCTTTTATGCACATCGGTGTACTTGAAAGTTGAAACTTGTAAAGTTAACGCTATAGCGGAAGGTTATTATTTTCGTCACTGGATTTCTTACTCTCTTTGTCGCACTTTTGATGCAATTGAAATATGAGGCTTAAATGTTCACAGTATGGTCCATATTGCATAATAAATCTTAATCAGCTAGATCCTCCCCATAAAGATAGGTGATATGGGACAACCGGCAACCGGTTCCGGGTTTGACTCCCGACTTGGCGATATGAAGTTTCCAGTACTGAATGTTTTTAAGCGTATAGAGCTAATAACGCTGTTTAATGTCCCAAACTCCACACTTAAGGAGTGAAATTAAAAAACAGTTGAGGAGGTTTTAATAGTCACTGCACAGATCTATTTTTAAATGTTCACATTCAGAGTATTTTCGTCTTTAAGCATTTTCGTCATTTGTTTTAAATATACATTTATCAAGCATATAACTGTAAACATAAAAGATTAAGACATCAAAAATATCAAAACACCCATGAAAACCCAAAAAACACATTTCAAAATATTAAGTGGAAATGAGATCATTGATTTAAAATGTTGCAAGTCACTGTTATTAAAGACCATGCATTAAGCCAGAGACGTAAAAAGTGAAAATAATAATTGACATCATTATAAAATATCTTTTATGTTCCATCCATTATATATTATTTATTGTTCACTTATAAATGACACTTGCAATTAATCACATTACTACTAAGATGGTCAATAAATCACTTTATTTTTTTCGTTTACTGTAGACTAACTGTTTTTCTTACCTATATTTGTATCTTTCGTCTAATTCTTTTATATCATTATAGTAGCAATTAATGTATAAATTTAGAAATTCCAAAAATTAGGTGAACAGATTCCTAATTTACGAAATCAATTGGAAATTTGTGTATACTGTGGTTTTAATTTTACACCTGTTTTGCATCATATAATTCTGATCAGGTACAAAAATACTACAAAAATTTTTTTAGCAAATCTATACCGAAGTAAAAAATATAAGATCTTATTTTTAAAAAATGTACTTATTTAATTACTTAAAAATTGTTGTTGCCCTACATTCTTATATTTGGATTTCCGCAAATAATCCACAGCGTCAACTGTTATTTTAAAATGAACAACTATAAAAAAGAAGTTGCACTTATTTAACAGTAAATTGATTAATTTACCAAATGTCATAAAATTTAAATGAATGCAAACAATTTTTATTTATCCTCAGAGCGAGAAACAGATTGAGAATTACGCAAAATCCTAAAGATGTAATTTTTTGAAGGCATAAATTTCTTGTTTCTTTTGACATTTCTTGGTGTGAAATGCCTTCGTTTATCATAACTATCTCCCGTAATGTTTAATTGATGTCCTCATTTTTTGTTTCCTATCTAAACCAATCATTTAGAAGTTCCTATATTCCTTCTATATCTTGTGTTTCAATATATGTTTTTGTGAAGGTTAGTAAATGTTTATTCATTTTATTCTCAGAACTCTTCTTGTACTTATGGTCAATATCGTTTGACATTTTTATAGTAGGTATACACAACACAAGTTTACTTACCCCTTTCCTTTCAAATTAAGTAAAGTAGTAAGTCACTCCTACAACACTACTAATATATTGTAGGTGTATACTAATGTAATATAGTCTTCTTACAAAAATAATTACTCTGCCGTACATCGACAACATCAGTGATTTATAATATTTTGGAACATGCGTATGTCGTAATGCACGTAGGCCCTGAGAATCTATTTCGCTGCGTCTACAGCGAAATCGGTACATCAACGTAGATTTTTCGCAAAGTTCAGTCAAAATGTTGAGAAACAGTAATCGGGCACATAAGTTAGCTCTTTGTCACTCCGCTCTATTCTTCCACAGCCCCTAAACCAAATTAGTGTATAAATATGGATTTTGGGCAACATTTTTCCCAATGCCGACTAATATTCATAGACCGCCTCCCTAGGATATTTAGTTCATAAATATAGATTTTAGGCAACATTTTTATCTTTCACTGCTCCCCTCTCGTAGTTTTGGAAGAGCTATTATACTTTGCACAACTAGACTACATAAGCCAAGATGGTCTAGGAGCCGATATCGAGCACGCACCACACGGTCTTACGCTGCTTGCACATTGCACGTTTTCGCCCGCACGATCAAAAGTTTCACTAGTATAGGGGCGTAGTTGCTTTCTCACGGTAAACGTTGTAACGTACAAAAACATTATTCTCTCCAGTTTTGTGGAAAGGTTATGAATCGAGTACAAATTATAGCTTGGTTACTGTATCGACGTCTGAAAAGACAAAGGCGCAATCGCCTTCATTGGGTGCATCCTATTAACCAGAGGTGTGAGGAAATATGCTTGTTCTACACTTTATTAAGAAACGATGACTGAAAGTTTTTCAACTACTTTCGTATGTCAAATGGTTCCTTTGACGAACTGGACGGCAAACTCCAGAATGTCCTTCAACGGCAAAACACACAATTCAGAAATTGTATACAACCTATTGAAATGCTAGCTCTCACTTTGTCAGTATCTACACCGACTGTTTGTTTTATTCCTGTACTGTACTGTACTCTTGTATTTTATTGAAAAGACAAGCTTAATAATTGTACGTTTGCATGTTTTACCGAAATATGCTACAAGAATTAGAAGCTAAGTTTTCAACTATGTAGTACGAAGTAGGCTTTCTAAACAAAACGAAGTATTTGGAAAAGTTGGTATTAAAGGGCAACTAATAAAGCACTTGCATTAATCAGAAATGTTAAGTTTAATGATTTAATTATCAATACATATTAAATTTACAATATGTGAGAAAATGAAAAGTATAGGCCTAATAATAAAGTTCTCATACATATTTCTCTACCCTATTCCTCTATCAAAAAGTCTGTAGGAGTTGATGCATTACTGAGTGTGATTCTTTTGTTGATTGTGTACGATTAATTCGTGGTGGACTGTTCACTGGTGTTGCTGGATTTTAAGGTTTACATAAACAATGAAGAGGTGGAGCATGATGATCGTCAAACGTATTTGGACTCTGATGTGGATATTGTTGAGGGGTTCATGAGCCGGTAAGAATGATTGATGGTGAATAACAGGAGGTGGCTGAGGCATGTATGAAGAGGGCATGCGACACGGGTAGTTTGTTTAGGGTTGAGGTGTCGCTTCCTTCCTTTTGTTTATATTTTCTATAACGTTTAGAAAAGACAATTTACTGCAAGGCTCCAGAGTTTTGAGGAATTTTAACTCAACTTCATCCGTTTTAGTGTTTTTTCTGGTTCTTGTGTGATTTGAAGTCGCGTTCACAGTAGTAGTATTATTAGATACAGTAGTATCAGTAGTACTATTAGTATTAGGAAGAAGTGCGTCTTCAGCGGTTCCTCGAGGCTCCTCATCATCCTATAAACCCTATGGTGATCATCGTATATCTGTAAAGATGTAGAAATATCAATTAATACATGTTATAAATTAATTTTCTTTTTTTTTCAGATATTTGGCGAGTGGTTGTACGTTTACTGATTTACACTACAACTACAGGGTTGGAATTTAAACTGCAAGGAAGCTTGTCCAGGAAGTCTGTAGAGCGAGAAGAGTGTAGTCCAACACCAACTTGTGACATTGTCACATTGTCTTGGCGCTGTTGACTGTAAACATATAAGATTATCCATTTAACTCAGGATCCAAGTATTTTAACTACAAAGATTACTTCTCCATTGTGCTAATGGCTGTAGTTGACTCCAAGTACAAATTCCTATGTTGACGTAGGAAGCTACGATAAAGAGAATGACTCTTCAACTTCTAAGAAGTCTAATTTGAGGAAGGCAATAGAAAATAATGCTCAATAATTACCAGAAGAAAGGCTTCTTCCAGGGATATAAAGTCCTAAAATACAATACTTTTGTGTTGGAGACGAAGCGTTTGGTTTACATAAGCACTGACTAAGGCCCTTTGGAGGAAAACACCTTAAAGTTGAGAAAAGAGTGTTTATCTATCGATTGTGCAGAGCAGGAAAATATGTGGACTGTGCTTTTGGAATTCTTAGCAATAAATAGCATGTGTTTCATGGTCTTATCAATTTGCACCCAGATTTTGCCGTACCCATTGTCAACGTATGAATCGTATTGCACAACTATGCATGTGACAGAGACGAATATCTTGTTGAGGATACAACAACAATTACAAGACTCGAAGATTTGGTTGGGGAGGCTACTACAAGGGGAGGCTACTACAAGGGGACGCCAGCAAACAATATAAGAAGTGTTCTATGCAGATATACCATGTCAAACGGTGGAAGTGTACCGTGGCAAATGACAATCATTTAGTATGCCAAAAGAGAAATGTGATTTCTTGTGAAGTCTGTAGGTTATTGATGGCTTTATTTTACGTATGTGTTAACCAAAAATCAAAATAAGTTACTGCAATGCTAGGCTAGCGTTGTTAAACTGTTACATTTATTAAAAAGTACTTACCAAATACATTTTTGTCGTATCACTAAAGTTCTCAAAATCTGGCCCCCCCAGAGAAGATACTTACACTAGGGCAGTTCCCGCGCGACTGGAACCGTCTAGTATGAAAGCGTGCATTTGGTCACGTTGTCCACTGAGAAAAGAGACGATACGGCTACCGTTTACCCTACAGTGGCACTGGACCGCTGCAATGCGACTAAAAATCGTGCTCGTAATATAACCGTCCAATGTGAAAGACTACACTCTTCGACTAAACATATTTTCCCGTACGATTCACTCCGTCACGGGCGAAAACGTGTAATGTGCAAGCAGCGTTAGGTTCAAATCGTTTTTTTAAATGATTTGGTACACACCCACAGGGCTAATTATTTGAGATAGGAAAAACCTGTAAATGCAAAAGTTGTAGGATTCTAATTATGTTATCTTTTAGGACTATCAAACTTTCAAATATCTCATAAACTGACGGGAAAAATGAACCCAACTTACATTTTTTCAAACGGAACACCCTGTATTTTATTCAATGATTAAATAGATGCTTTTAAGCTGATTTCAAAAATATATATATTAAATTATTTGTATCCATGGAAAAATTAATGTTTGACAGTATGATATTGTTAATGTCTGTCACAGCATTAGTAATTAAATTGAACCTTTATTTTTAATCAAAGTTAGAACTTTAAAACCTTAAAATCGGTTATTATAAACTTTGTTATGAACGAATAAGTTCAACAGAAAATATGTAATTAAACATTATTATTAATTTTATTAAATACATAAATAAAAAGTTTACCTCAAGTAGGGTTTGAACCTACGACCTACGACAGTACAGGTCGTAGGTTCAAATCCTACTCGAGGTAAACTAAAAAATAGATCTGTATCAAGCAATGCTGAGGATGATGTCAATATTATATTTTGTAGGTATTCTTAACATGTTCTTTAGTTGAATATAAGAACTGCTTTAATTTTTTTAGAAAATCCTGAGGTATTTGTGAAGGATGCAGTAAACTATTTCAACAAATCGTTGAACAAAAGTTATAGAACTTTACGCTTTTACAAATACCATCCCTATAAATATCTTTCCGTTAATAAGAGGCAATGTTTAGATTATTGTTAAGTTTTACTACGGCAGTTTTACTACAACAGACATAACAAACACTTTTGGCCCAAAAAAAATCCGCACAAAGTTCAAGCTATCAGAATACAGGGATGTAGGTCAATAAATGTCTGCTGTGGTATGCTACGGAATAAAATCATTGGACCCATTTTTTATGTTGGAAGTTTTAACGGCCAAAGATATTTAAATTTTCGTCGTGATGAAATAGAACATTGTTTAGAAGATATTCCCATTATTGAATATGCAAACCTTATATGGCAGCAGGATGGAGCACCGCCTCATAATATTTTACCTGAATTTTTAAACGATAAACTTCTGAATAGGCAGACAACGATTTCTTAGATGACCAGCTAATAGCCCCGATTTAAGTCCATTGGGCGTATTTTTGTGGGGATGCTTTAAAAATAAAATATAATATAATAGACCTGAAAATTTGTAAATTATAAGAGAAAGATTAGAAAAGGAAATATTTAAATTAAACAGAGATCATCCTGAATTCATTTTTAATGCAATTAATATCAAATTAAGAGCTAATATCCGTAAATACATATTTAATAATGAAGGCTACGCAAAGAATCAATAAATTTTAGTTTAATTTGCGAACTACTGCTCAAAGTAAGCGGCAACTTAGTTCCGTCTTCAAGCGAATATGATTCACTGTCGAAACTATTTACTAAAGTATTACGGTTGGTTTTTGCAGAACTCTACGAACGGTCGGCATTTAACTAAACGTCGTATTATTTACATTTCTCTTTAACACAAATTGGTCAAGGGCTTGTAGGGGATAATTCCATATCGGACACTCGGCAGCAAATAAACTATAGTCAAGATGTGCACTATGAAAGGAAAACAAAGTTGGACATGCGCGAATTTTGTGACAAAACTAGCAACATACCCGTGCTTCGCAACGGGATGAATTTTAACCCCTGTTTTCTACCGTCTGCGGTTGGTTTTCAAACGCCTTTTAAACATACACCCGAAATCATGTTTAATTTGAATTGCAAAGATCTCAAGGATGCTTTTGCTGTAAATATCAAGGAACCTAACAATCCTCATTTCACTCCATTTCCTCCACCTTAGCACTTTCCTGAACTGAATTCGCAAATTATTGTAAAAAAACTAACCGTGACCAAATTTTAATCCAATCGTCCCACTGCACAAATTTCAGTTCACTTAGTCCATTTATTCGGAAAAAAAATAAGCCTGACTTGTTTATGTATTTTTCATTATTCGAAAGGGAACTAACTAATCATAAAATTGATACTTATAGGTCATGTGCCAGTTCAGACTTGTCAAAATAAACTGTCCAATGTTAATTGGTTTTAATGACTTAATATGTAGTAAACTTAATGCAAAAAGTCCCACGAACAAAAAAAAAAAATTGGTTTGCATAGAGGCCCGTTTAAAGGGTGACTGGAGCATCCCCAAAGTTTCTGACTTAATGTCACAAAATACAAACTTTAATCTAATTTCAACTCAATTCGCCCATTTGATATTAATCCTGAGAAAATTTAAGCTCAAATAGTCATCTTGTTCGGGTTTACCTTTTTTGGCACTTTTCTATATTCAAAAAGGAACGTACTATAAAATTGATACTTATAGGTCATATTATAGTTCATCATTGGCAAAACTAATATGTCCAATTTTAATTGGTTGTGATTGATTATCTTAATGTATAGTAATCTTAAAAGAACCGAATTTTGATATCTGAAGCCGTTTAGAAAGGACGGACGGACGAACCGACAAGGCGCGCGTAATTTTTCTTTGAACAATTTGCTAATTTAAATTGGTCAAAAATTTGAACAATAGAGAAAGAGAAAGTACATATTGTATGAATGAAAAGGTTGTTACAGCATCCCCAAAATATAAATCTGGACCAAATTTTACCTCATTGGCCCAGTTTATACTAACCCTGAACAAATTTAATCTCACTTAATCCATTTATTTGGAGATGATATAATGTAAAAATTTAAAAATCAATTCCAAAGGGCACGAATTATAGAATTTATGCAGGATCGTGTTAAGGTTTATGCTTAAAATGAATAGGTCCAATTTTGATTGATTTTCTTGCTTAATGTGTAGTAAACCTAATGTAAAACCGCATTTTGATATCTTAAACCGTTTAGGACTAATTACTGGGAAGGACGTAGAGACGGGCAAAATGCGGTTGAAAAATTCATTAAATATGGGAACTAATTTAAATTGGTTAAAAAACCGAGCACAAGAAGAGAAAATGAATGTATGAATATAAGAATAGAAAAGAAAAAACAAAATTGGTTTGTATGTGTCCATTTAAAATAAGGTTGGAGTATTGTGAAAATTGATAAAGATATTGTCCTAAAATACACACCTTGTTCAATTTAATTTGCTCACTTGATACTCTTCCTGAATAAGCTTCAGCTCACTTAGTCCACTTGCTCGGAAATGATGAAATATAAAAAATAGAGTTACCTTAGTTCGGTATTCTTCACTATTCAAAAGGGCACAAATTATAGAATTGATATTTATAGTTGGTGCTTGTCAAAATTAATATGTTCACTTTTGATGTATCCTAGCTTACATTCAGTGGAATAAATCTAAAACGTCCCTAGACAGAAAACAATCTGAATTAGTTACAAAAAATTGCAAAACCAAACATAATCTGAAAAATTCTAAATTGGCTCAGAGATATTTTAAGAATCTGAGCTTAGAAAAATTTAAAATAGAATTAATGGATCACTTAGAATAAATCAAAGAAGTTAAAGCGAATATGAATCGGTTATGTTGATAATGAAGAATCACAAATGTCAAATAAGATTTAACCAATACATCAAACATAAGTGAAGGAGATATTACTATTGTGAAATAAACAAAGAAAGAAAAAAGGGCTCGAAACTTAATTACAACTTTAGTCGGCAGATATGAAAAATTTGATGAATCAAAAACCTAAAAAAATACGGAAATTTAGAGCATTTAATGAATTTCATAACCGAGCTAGTAGGGTAGTGGTGACACGACCTGCTTAGCGTTCGGGAGGTAATGGGTTCAATCCCCGTTACCGTGTACCTTGTATGTACCTTCCGTCCTATCCTGATCACACTCATCCTTAATCCCACCATGCATATATACATAATGTACATATGTATGCTGGGAATCCATGATTGTGGCTGAAGGAGCTTAGAAAGCTCAAACAGACCGCCCCCCCTTGGGGTAGGGAATAAAATACGTGACCTTTCTTTCCTTTTTTTGCATTTCATAGTCGCTCTTGACAATTATGTTAATGAACTAATGGCCTCTGAGGAAGGAACAATAAGAATTTCCATAGACAAGACGTCCACGGGAAAGGAAATTAACTGTTTTGCGAATTTTAAAACGATTTCATCGCACACTTTTAGTCAAAAACAGTGTAAGAAAAAAATCAGATTTGGAATACCCAGTTCCTAAATTGTATAACTCACATAATAGAAAAATGTTGGCTACGTTGGTTTGGGGTCAGCAAAACTGTATCAAAGGAAAACAATTAGTGGCAACATTCGTCAGACATGTTAGTGGAAAACACTTTAATAATCAAAAGATAATTAGAGGGTGAAGAGTACAGGTATCATCGTCAATGTTCAAATTTTTTAATCGTACAACTATAATCATATAGCACTTTTTCTTTAATTTTTTGATTTATGGAATTGCTAATTCACATACTTACGCGGTTATAGTAAATACTCTCCAGCTCTAGTGGTTCACAACCAACTTATTAAATTCTCGTGATAAAGTTTACTTGTTGAAAAGGAACCACTATCACTATCAATTCATAGTGTATGATGAACGACTTAGAAACCTGGCAAGAGCCACAAAAGTAATGCGCGGATCGGAGTATAGATCGGACCACTTGTTGGTTGTATCGAGAGTGTGTTTAGGGCAACAGTGGGTCTGGAGTAGGAAAGCAAACGTAGTACGAACGTCCAGAATTAGGGCACACAAACTAGTAGATAATGGTGCGAGAATGAAAGACTCAGATGTTGTGAGTAAAGAGTTGAATGTGAATGAAACAGTGTGGAACGAACAAATAAAAGACACTGGCATTGAAAGTGCATGGATAAGCTTGAAAAACTGTGTTGTCAATCTTGCCGAGCAGATATGTGGAAAAGCGACTGTAGGTTAACAGAAAAATGTGCTTGTCGGAATGAATCTGTAAAAAAGGTAGTATGTAAGAAAAAAGATGAGTACATTAGATGTACAGATTACGAAACAAAGAAGCGAAGGAGGCAGAGAGAAGAAGTAAAGAGGAAGTGATGGCTGTGGAAGGAGAGCAAATGAAGATTGATTTTGAGGGAAACAGAAAACTCTTCTGGAACTCGGTCAAATATACAAAACGTGGCACAAAACATAACGCTGCAGGAGTGATGAATACGAGCAACGAAATAGTATGGGACGATGTTGAAGTGAGGAAATACTGGCGAGAATATTTCGGAAAGCAGTACTGTAGTGAGGAAAATAAGACTGAATGACTTTAAATATTGCGAATGTAGAAGGAATGATGAATGAAACTGAGAACGATATTGGGATAAATGAGGTAGAGAAAACGGTAAAGGAGCAGGCAAATATGAAATAACTGGTGAAATGCTAAAGTATGGAGGAGCAAGGCTTATACGAATATTGTGTGAATTTTTCAATCTATGCCTTAAGGGTGGAAATGTGCCGAGTGATTGGAAGGGCACGATCATTGTGCCACTGTATTAGAGTAAGGGGAACGGGAGTTATTGCAAGAACTACACAGGAATAAGTTTGCTCGGTGTACCTGGTAAAGTATTTGGAAGAATACTGATCGATAGAGTACGAGAAACTACACAAACTAACATTTGAGATGTGCAGGGTGGCTTGATACCAGGTAGAGGTTGTTATGATCAGATGGTTGTCCTCCAGCAGGTGATTGAAAAGTGTTTTAAGTGTAAAAAGGAAGCTGTGCTGTGCATTCGTAGATCTGGAGGAGGCACACGACAGAGTGAATAGGGAGAAGCTGTGGGAAATATTAAATGGCGTAAGTGAAAGTCTAATAAACGGAATAAGAGCAGTATACAATGGAAGCTGGGCATGTGCTAGGGGGAGAGGAGTTGTGAGTGAATACTTTAATACTGAGCAAGGTGTGCGACAAGGCTGTATGATGTCACCGTGGTTGTTCAATTTATACATGGATAAATGTAACGATACAAATGATGTAATGGTTGGTAACGTAAATGTATGAGTTCTGGTGTATTCAGAAGACACAGTCTTATTAAGTGACAGTGCGGATAAGCTACAAACTTCTTAGAGGAAGTTTGATACAGTCCGTGTGAGCATGAACCGAAAGGTAAACGTAAACAAAACTAAAATTGTGGTGTTCAATGGGAAAGGTGAAAAGGAGAGTAGAGTATATATTCTGCAAAATGAAATTTTGGAACAAGTGGACCAGTTGGTATATCTAGGTAGAATGTGTACTGAAGAATGGATGGCTAGATTGTACGAAGGGTCAATGCTGAAAGGAAAGTGATTGGAAATATGTGGACGATAATAAGAAACGAAAGCATGAGCCTAGATGCGAAACGATCTATAGTAGCGTGTTTGTCCTGTCGGTGCTGTATGGAAGTGAGACATGGATATGTCAAAAAAGCACGAAAGAAGAATAAACGCCGTGGGTATGAGATTCCTGAGAAGCGCATGTGGTAAAACGAGAAGGGATAAGATAAATAATGAGTATATAATGAAGGGGTGTGACGAGGAACAGACTATGATGGATAGGCATAAAAGTAGTACACTACGTTGGTTTGGTCACATTGAGTGAATGAACAACGCAAGATTAACGAAGCAAATATATGTGGGTGAGATTAGAGGTAAGACCGGGCCTGGTAGAATGTATTATAAAGGAAAGGAAAGTAAGGAGTTTTAAAAATAGAAGGGCATGTCAGAGACAATGTATGAATATTGCTGAAGCTAGAGAGGTATGCGGAGACAGTAAAGTATGGAGAAAGATTGTGAATGAAAAATAAATAAGAGGCAGGGATTGTTTTGCCTACCCCGCAAGGGAATGGCGTGGAGGTTATGTTATGTTATATTTTGTTAAGAAAAGGAATCAATTCCCTGCAGCAAGAGTGACATTATTTAATAATACATGAAACGGTTTTGGATAGAAACATATTGGTAAATGATATGATTCAATTATTTATATGTCTTGTGAGGGAAAGTGCACGGACGTATGTAATAGAATCTAAAATAAACACTAATTTAACTCGCAATGGCAATTACAAGGTCAAAATCAAAGAATGTGCAGACCAGTCCTAACAGTGAGTAAAAAACGAACAAAAAATTATATCGTATGTAATAACTTAAGGTTTCGAAAGAAAAAATGCGATAATATGCGTAATAAAATTAACTATCTTGTTGAACAAAATAAAATTTTGACACGTCGAGTAACGGAACTCCAACGGTTTGTTAAACAAATTTCTTGTGGTAAAAGTATAGACAATGCTACCAAAAACATCCCACTCTTAAACAATGTGTGTAATAAATCAGGTTTGTTGACAAAAATTGATAGCGACGGTCGTCACCTCTGAAATCATATTGTGTGTACATAAAAATGATATTATCTTTAAAGCTCCATTCTTTAGTTAACATCTCTCATGTCAAATTCTTAGGAGTGCTTATAGATCCAAAGTTAACCTTTAATGCTCATGGTGAATTAATTGCGCGTAAAATTTTAAAAACTCTGTACTACGTAAACTGTCCAATAATGTTAATGAATCAGTTATGAAAACTGCCTATTATGCTCTCTGTCATAGCCATCTATCATACTCTGTAACATCTTGGGCTAATTCAGCTTGCTGGAAGGGGATATTTAGTCTTCAATGTAAAGCTGTGAGGATCATATGTAATCTCTCTTTCATAACAAACTGTCGCCAAGCTTTTATTAGTATAAGTATTCTAACTCTCCCAAGCATATATGTATATTCTTGAGTGCTTGTATTTCATTAAACGAGTTACATATTCCCATACGTTACTCTCTAAAACTCACCAATATGACACCCGCAATAAGAATAACATAATCATTCCTCCTTGTCGTTTAAATAAAACCAAAACTAGTGCTAACATTCTATCAATAAAATGGTTTAACCACATTCCACTTTACCTTAGGTCCTTACCGTATAATAAGGTTAAGCAACTTATGAAACTAATTTTGATTAGTAAGGCATTCTATGCATATTAAGAGGTTCTCAAATATAAATTTTTGAATTAATACAATTAAAATAAGTTTACATGTAATTAGATTTAATTCATTGTTCTTTGCTTGACGATTGTAAGTAGTTTCTTTTGGTGCAGCACAATAAAAATGTTATTATTATTATTATGACAATATAATAATTAGTATAATACAACTAACCATAAATTGCACAAAAAGTGACTACGTCATAGTTTTTGGGGGAACTAACGACATCCAAGGAAGGATTAATATAAAAATTCCAATGCAGCGTTGCATTGTAGCATATATTACTTAATACTAACCTAATTTTTGTAACTATGCCGTACAGACATGACGATAAATCATATCTAAATAATCGTGTTTTTAAACTTATTTATCTAATGTATTCTTATGCCGAAAAATTCAAAGAAGTTGACTGTGGTAATACGTAATCTTGGTAATAAAAAATGGTCTCCATTTAACAAGGAATAGGAAGATAAGGACTAAATGGATTTAGGATAAATTTACAAAATAATTTTCATTCTATGTTATAATCACAGACAGTCAAGATTAACGAAAAATTATTAGCGTAGAAAATGATAAACTGAGTTCAGTAGTAGAGGATTGTGAGAAAATAAAGAGGACGTCTACTCTGAAGCGTAGCAACGCCGTTGTGTTGTTTTGTTAAGAGCCATGTATGACTCTTCGGCGATAATCGAGAAACGAAGCATCGCCGTCGAACTACGAGCGAGTGTCAGCCATTTTGTCCTTGTAAGACTTATGGAGGGGACATTATGTTAAAAAAAAAGTCAGTAAATAGCCGTGGGTATGAGATCCAATTTATGTAACGGTCGTCATAAGCGGAGGGAAATTGAAGTAAGGTGTATCTAATGAGACAGGGCGACGGAAAGCTATGGGCATGATAAAGCAGTACTATTGTTGTACAATGAAAAAGTATTCTAAAAGATCTAACGTGAAATTGTGGTCATTTTGAAATTAAGGTAATCCAGTCAATGAGTCAAATTAATTGAACAAACCAGTTAAATAGAATTTAACTTCCCCAAGGAACAAAGCTGATTTATTTATTAGTCGCTTCATTACAGAACATGATGAATTAATTGATTTTCTAGAAGAATATAAATGTATTGTCAAAACTATTAAATCTTTTTGTGATACGTGGGGTAGACTGATTGTAAAGTATAATTAAAATCTATTTTTCTAGAATTCGGATGTATTGTAAAAGAATAAGATAATAATAGTTAATGAATGAAATTGAAAGATCAATGATAAAAATTTATTAGTCAATAAAATCAGCAAATAACGAACAATAATGGATTAAAAACGATGGGAATTTATAATTGCGAGTTCCTACGAAAAGTAAGTTATTATATTTAAAAAAATTTTTACAGAAATTATGATTAATAATTTATAACTATGTAATATAGAAATTTTTGCTTGAGTCAGATGAATAATAATCACAAATACAATCAATCGCAAGAATACAAATCAAAATCAAAATCAACATCTAACGTTAAAAACGAACAAAAATTATATCGTATGTAATAACTTAAGGTTTCGAAAGAAAATGCGATAATATGCGTAATAAAATTAATTATCTTGTTGAACAAAATAAAATTTTGACGCGTTGAGTAACGGAACTCCAACGGATTGTTAAACAAATTTCTTGTGGTAAAAGTATAGACTATGCTACCAAAAACATCCCACTCTTAAAAATGTGTGTAATAAATCAGGTTTGTTGACAAAATTATAGCGACGTGTCACGTCAAAATCATTATATAACACAAAATGATAGTATCTTTAAACCTCATTCTTTAGTTAACATCTCTCATGTCAAATTCTTAGAGTGCTTATAGATCCAAAGTTAACCTTTAATGCTCATGGTGAATTAATTGCGAGTAAAATTTCAAAACTCTGTTTGTACTACGTAAATTGTCCAATAATGTTAGTGAATCAGTTACAAAACTGCCTATTATGCTCTCTGTCATAGCCATCTATCATACTCTGTAACATCTTGGGTAATTCAGCTTGCTGGAAGGGAATATTTAGTCTTCAATGTAAAGCTGTGAGGATCATATGTAATCTCTTTCAGAACAGACTGTCGCCAAATATATATATATATATATATATATATATATATATATATATATGTATATATATATATATATATATATATATATATTCTTGAGTGCTTGTATTCCGTTAAACGAGTTACATATACCCATACGTTACTCTCCGAAACTCCCAATATGACACCCGCAATAAGAATAACATAATAATTCCATAATAAAAGATTTTTGTTTTAATTATGAGTCATAATTAAAAGTCGTTAGTCAAATCAATCAGCCAAATTCAATTAATCAAGGCCATTAATCAAATCAGTTAATGGCGACTATCTTTCAGTTTTTAATTATGTCTTGCTTCCTGTACCTAGGTTCCTCTAGACGAAACAAGTTTCAACGTTCCACTCGCCCTAACTCATAACTAATACAACTAAAGTACTAAATTCCTTTTTTATTTATCAGTGGAAATTTGAAATAGGATTCTAATAAGGGTACCCTTATACTATCTCATAAGATAGATATAGGACGCCGGAACTTGTTCTCGGGCCTTCGACCCTTGTCAAAAGATAGAAAATAATCAATCCAGCCAAATGACCAATCAAATCAGACAAAGCATATCAAACCAAATCAATCAATCGCAATCAAATCAAACAAATCAATTAAGAAAATTAATCTGTTTTTTGACAGAGATATTTTTGACAAACCTTGTATGTGAAATAATATAGAAACCTGATTTCAAGCTTCGCTATTGTATAGTTATTTCTAGTAATTTAACATTGTATAGGCGTTTTTGCTAATTAAACTGTAAAGCGTATTTTTATCGCTGTACTAATTTAACATTATATAGGCATTGTTACTAATTTAACATTGTATTGACGTTTTTACTAATTTAACTGTAAAACGTATTTTTAGCATTGTGTGCAAATCTCCATAACGTTAATTTGTGTAACATTATTATTGTTATCGTCGTGTAATGATAATAATGAGCATTGGGTAAAATCCAACACGTTGTCCTATAGTTATCTTACGTACTTATTGAAATCTCTGTTAGTTCCAATCGCAGCTGTATTATCATAATTATAAATTGAAAACTGGCTTACTTATTTGTCCCCAAATATTTTTCCATTTTCAATAACGACTTAGGGCGTTGAGCCTTGTTTATAAATCTAACGCCCTTTTTGACAGAGGTGTTTCCGATAAGACAGACCTTGTATGTAAAATATTTTAATTATAACACCTTACGAAATGTATTTATTCATTTACAGCATACTTCTAACTCACTAAATTAAATCAATTGGTATTTTTGAATTGTGGTTGGTTTTAGATAGCTGTAAGTTAGGCCAAACCAGTATATTTGAATTGTAAGCTGGTTTTTGCAAGCTGTAAGTTATGATTTGATTGATTGATTTCGGTGATTGATTTGATTGAGATTGAATTGATTTGCGGATGATCGACTGTTTCTCACGCCGGTGCCCTCACGTAACAGTTCTGAGTGGGAGAATCGTTATCTGAAAATTATGAAGAATTGTTAGCCCAGCTTTCTATTTGATTTGATTGAGATTAATTGAATTGGCCTATTTGGTTAATTGCTTTGATTGAGATTGATCTGATTGTTTAATTTGATCGAGAGTGATTTGTTTGAGGTTGATTTGCTTAATTGATTTAATCGACTTGATTTGATTGAATGATTTGTTTCGTTTGATCGAAATTGATTGATTCGGTTTGATATATTTCGACTGATTTTATTGTTCGATTGATTGATTTGATTAACTTCTGCCTTTTGACAAGGGGCAAAGGCCCGGCGTTCTGTACCTGTTTTGTGAGACAGTATGAGAAGTTTCGGAGTCCTACCACTGTCTTATGAGTTAGTATGAGGACCTCCTTACTAGAATACAATTTCAAAATTCCCGTCAAAAACAAAAATGGGCTTCAAGGTGGCCGACAAAACAAGTTAGCCTACAAAATTTAATTATGACTCATAATTAAAAACAAATTGGCTGCGGTATTTTGGGGCGAAGACTTAAGAGCAAGTTCCTGTGTCCTATACTAGCATGAGGGCCTCTTATTATACTATTTCCAATTTCCCCTGATAAATAAAAACGAAATTTAGTACTTTAGTTGTTTTAATTACGCCATAGGGCCAGTGTAACGTGTGATTATAGCTTGAAACTTGAATCGTCTAGAAGAACCTAGGTACAGGAAGCAAGACACATAGTTAAAAGCAGAAAGATAGTCGCCATTAGCAGATTTGATTAATTGTCTTGATTAATTGAATTTGATTGATTGATTTGATCCACGACTTTTAATTACGACTCATAATTAAAACAAAAAATCTTGTATTATCGATAATCGAACTCTACTATAGAAAACTATTTCAAATTTCACGCGTTAAGGATTGCAGGGCCCTGTATGTACTTTTAAAAATATACCGCTAGGTGGAGACGCGATCAATCTCTATTACAGAAAATATTCATTAGTTTATACACCACTAGATGGCGCCACACACACATTCAAATTTCGCTCCATCGAACTCTATTGCAGAAACACTATTTCAAATTTCCTGTCTTAACGATTGCAAGACCCTGCATGTACTTTTAAAAATATACACCAAGAAAAGGCTATGATGGAGATGGGAGATTTTATATGTGTGCTACCCGAGCGTTACCACAAGTTTTTCAAGGCTGACCACCACCGGATACAACAATTTTATGCGGAAGATTAAAGATGTTTCAATGCGTTCTTTAGGCTCAATAGCCACCAATTTAATATTCGTTTAGAACATCAGATTTATATTCACCATGTTGTGCAATGAAGCGATTAATAAATAAATCAACTTTTATTTTGTGATACCAAGTTTTTTTATTATTTAATGATTTAACTCGTTTGGAAAATTAATGACTAATTAATTTGATTAATTGGATTAATTGATTTCAAAAATGACCGACAATGTATCCCATTATTAGAATACTATTTCAAATTTACCTCTATAGTAAACAAAGAGCCCGAGCGAACCCTGTCTTACGAGATAGACCCCAGTATTAGAATGCTACTTCAAATTTCCCATCACACTTTTTAACAATATACTACTAGATGATGACTTCATTACAGCAATTAGTTTTAAAAATACACCGCAAGATAGTGACACTGTTTATACTAAAATGACCCGACACCCTCGCACGAAGTTCAAACGCCGACTCCCGCACCGATGCACGATATCCTGCGACGACACAAAAATATCATCCGAAGACAACCGACACCCTGGGCGGTTGCACGGAGTTCAGACGCCAAGCGTCGTTGTCCCTCAACGAAGCCCATTCTACTAGCGGAACAGATGTCAATCATACATCTACTTGTTTTAAATAATACCGGTATTAATATTAATAATGAGGCTTTTTATGTAATAGGCAAAAAAAAATTCGGTACTCTTCTACATTAATGCTCAGGGAATCCAGTGTAACCAAAGAGGTGGCGGTAATCACCTATGTAAAACGCATTATTCAAGCTGAAATCTTTTCTTGCTTTTCGTATCTAAATATTGAAAAAGTTACATTTGTTAAAGTATAACATTATTATTATAGCTCTCTACAAAGCTTCATATTGCTCTAACATATCTTCATTCCTTAACAATTCTCCATTTTGTTAAATAAAATATGTACCTATTATGAATTGTAAAGTTATTATTGCAGATGATTGCAATGAAGATTTACATCAACTAGAAGATTTGTCGACACTGTACACTGTATCCTATTTTGGGTGAGACTGCAGGGTTTCTCGGTTATTAAGAGAGAGCCTCGCGGTTTCCGTGAACTGTTGCTACTTTTTGTGAAACGTTGAATGCCATTAAAATATTTTTTGAAACTCATTTGCATTCTAAGTTACAGGGCGATTTTGAAAATTTGTGCTATTTGGGGGAACCCTGTATCTCTACTAGTGCAAAAATTATCAAAAAGGTAAGAACGTTAACTGATAGATATTTTTGCGAACTATTCATTGGCGTACTAAAAAAAATTTTTAGGGTACCGTTTTCAAGATATAACTCAAACTTATACTTTTTTTAATGGAACAACCTGTATATTTATAGCACGTTACATTTTTATTTTTTTCTCTTTAAAATGATGCATAACATTATATACTTATATTTATTATTAATCTCCGAAATATTAATTTTCTATAGGTTGGCCATGCGATTTGTCGTGTTCTTTAATATTTTTGCCTTAAAAATAAAAAAAAGTAGTTAATTCTCTATTTCCATTTGTTGTGGTAAGCATCCAAAAGTTATAAAAACTCTATTTTATTAAGATAGCTGTAATTCTAATTTAAATTCATTGTAATAATAATAATAATACATTTATCAAGTGGTTAGGGAAACAAATGAACATCTACACAGATATTGTTGAATCTGTCAAAAAAATATTTAATACTTAAATTTTTGTTTATTTAAAGTTATGGCTGAAATAGAAAGATTATCAAACCCTGAGAAGTATGATGTAATAAAATGTTTAAATCAGTGCAACGACAATGTCACCGAAGCTTTAGAAATGTGTTTGAACAGGTAGAAAAGTAGTTATTAAATTTAATAGTTTTGCATAATATACCAATACTATATACAGACTAAAATCAAATTTAATAAATCATGGATCATACTTCAAGCCACGATTATAAAATTACAATAAGGATAATCGCGAGGACAGGAACGTTTTGGTATGTTCAGGCAGTCCCCCAAACTTCGTGCAAAAAAATTGAGACGGAAACAGGGGTAACACGAACAAAGTCACAGAGAATTTTACGTAAACATAAATTTAAACCATATAAGGTCAATCTAGTTCAACATTTACATCCCGGTGATCCAGGGAGAAGGATCATTTTGCAAATTTTGGAACAATGTCGAATTGATAATAATTTTGCACGAAATGTGATTTGGTCAAACGAAGCCTATGTCAGCAGCGTTGGAGTTTTTAATAGGCATAACACTAGGCACTGCTACCAGGAAAATCAACACATTACCTTTGAACGCCATCAACAGGGAAGATTTGGTTTTAGTGTTTCCTGTTTCATATTTGGAACGCATATTTATTATTATATTTTTGAAGTAGGGCTCACTTCAAACAAATATTTAGATATTTTGGAAGAGATTTTACCCCAAGTATTAGATGATGTGCCGCTGGCTAACCGAAATTCAATATTCTTTCAACAAGATGGAGCACCTGCTCACAATTCTGGAATAGTAAAAGACTTTTTGGATCGCAACTGCCATGATCGTTGGATTGGAACAAATGGGCCAATTTGATGGCCTGCAAGGTCACCAGAATTGTCAATTTTGGATTTTTTGTATGGTCATATTTAAAAAATCAAATATACTATATAAAAATCGTCACAATAATATCAACGAACTTCGTGAAGCAGCAGAGCACGCGTTTCGCGATATAGATGCATCACCCCTAAAACTGTAAAACGCGTTAAGAAGAATACGAAAAGTATGCGATTCATGTGTAAGAGAAAATGGTCATCACTTTGAACAGTTTTATTAATCATATTTTATTCAGTATTTCAAATTGTAAATTTTTTTATTTTGGTTTTATGATTAATTGAGCATTCAAGTAGGTTTAGTTTTTTATATCATAGCTAACCTATAAAAAATTAATATTTTACAGTTTTTAATGATTGCGGAGGTTAATAATACATACAAGTCTATAATGTTATACATCATTTTAAAGAGAAAAAAATAACAATTTTAACGGGCTATAAATATACGGGGTGTTCCATTAAAAAGTATAAGTTTGGGTTATATCTTGAAAACGGTACCATAAAAAAATTTTTGAGTAGGCCAATGAATTGTTCGCAAAAATATCTATTAGTTAACGTTCTTACCTTTTTAATAACTTTTGCAATAGTAGAGATACAGGGTACCCCCAAACAGTACAAATTTTCAAAATCGCCCTGTAACTTAGAATGCAAATGAGTTTTAAAAAATATTTTGATGGCATTAAACGTTTCACAAAAAAGTAGCAACGGTTCCCGAAACCGCAAGGATCTATCTTTATTAACAGCTGAGAAATCTCCCACCCAAAATGGGACACAGTGTACATTCATTTAACCTAAAACTTTGTGTAAACGAAGTAACAAGGGTAAATCAAAAGCACAGCACAAGTATTGATAACGTAATAACTAATATTTCTTCAGTGTCAACAGTAGTATTTAATGCACATATTTCAGACCATAGAGGCATGTTGGTTGACTTTAAATGCATATTAAATGTAGATTTACATACGAAAAGAAAATATGTAAAAATTATGTCTCCTAAAGTAAATTTGTGTTTGTTGAGTGTAGACTGGCTAAACCTGTTCTCTCAGACTAAGCCGATATTGATTTTGATTTGTTCATTAAGTCTGTACTAAATGCATATGATAAATGTGGTACAAAAAATCCGTGGTTTGCAAACGATTTACGTGTTCTTCGTAACAAGCTTTAGGCAATTTTTGTAATTAAGGAAGTCACCAAATCTCATGAAATAGATGAGTTGTATAAGCAAACTAGGTCGTACTATAGAAAGTGTATAAATCATGCAAAGAAGAATGCAAATATTCAGTATATTAATCAGGCTTCATGTAAAACCAAAGCTATATGAAATTTAATAAATAATAATATTTTCCCAAAGTCAAAGACATACTATACAACTATTTCAGCTTTTAATGAATCTTTTGTAAATGTTGTTAATAATGCGATTAAGCAACTAGTTGCTACTAGTTTTGATCAATACCTGTTAAACGGCAAGCAAATCATCCCAACTAAGTCTTTCTTTATTATATCGATCTGTCAATCGGAAGTGGATTCAGCTATTACTCTAAAGATATTGACGGACTATCAACAAAAATAATCAAATCGTTGAAGGAGAGTATTTTAACGCCTTTAACTCAGTTATTTAATAAGTCTTACAAAGGATAGATTAATTAGTTTTCTTGAAGACCATAAAGTGTTTTGTGACGAGCAGTTTGCGTATAGGAAGGGCAAATCCACTATTCAAGCAGTTATAACGCTTGTGCAACTAACGTCGGATTCGTTGGATAAGTCATACAAGTAACGTTGCATTTTTAGATCTAAGTAAAGGTTTCGACTGTTTAAACCACTTCATATTATTGCATAAATTAGATTTTTATGGTACACGTGTATTATCGAAATCGTCGGTAAATGATGGAGTCCCACAAGGCTCCGTATTAGGACCTATTTTGTTTTTGTCATATGTTAATGATTTGCCAAGCTCCCTCCGAGTCGATTTTACTATTTAGTATATTTCAATTGATTAAGTGCGTAAAAATCCTTTCATTTTGTACTTAAATTTATTAATATTTAAAACTTTAAGTTCATTGGGCAATTTATTATAAAGCTTGACAGAGTTGTAAATGAAAGAACTCTTATATAAAGCAGTTTTGTGGCCAGAAAACATATAATTGAATCTTGTTGCTTTTGAATGCACATTAGATCCTCACTTAAATGTTTGAACAATAAAAATTATTATTATTAAAATTAAGCAGTCATATTTGCATGCTATTTGGATATCTAATGAGTTTAGCGGTATATTAACCTTCTAACTGATGGGTTATATACGCTGTTGTGTTCTGCAGTCACGTTTGTATTATAAATTTTATAAATAATTTTAGTTCTCGCTTTTAAAATACATTTAGGTTTCAAATTATATAATTACAGAGCTGTACTAGTTATACTAGTTATACCGATAGATGTCACTGTAATCAAAACGGCTGCCTTTGACAAAAGGATGTTTATGATTAAAGAGTCCCGCTGCATCAATCTCTAACTCATGATACATACGACGATTATAAAACGCTGTACATTTAATTAACATATTTTATCGATCATTTATCTTACTTAAAACGACGAGCCATACAAATTTTAATCCTGCGTCAACCAATTAGAACGGTCTATTCAAAAATTCTGTCGTGACATATTAATTAATGGTTATGTATGTATATAATTGATTTTATTCATCTAAATAAATTTAATTTATAACAGAAATCTAGAAGATTTTTATTTAAATTATTCAGGGAAGGGTTTTATCTACGAGGGTAAGGTGAATAGTTCTTGGCCTAACACAGAGATGGCGCTCCAATCAGGAAAAATATATGTTTCCTGTCTGGATGCACGTGTTACTAGTTCGTATGATAAGTTTCAACTTCTTCTCTCAAGTAGTTTGTTTACACAAATTTTTGCAGTAGACGTCTTGCGTGTTTTTCATTAAAATGTATAAACTTGTATATTGTACGGTCATAAAATTATTCGTTTTGGATGAATTAATCCCTACGGAAATTCAACCGAAGTTGACAAAAGTGTACGGGGACTCTGCTCCTTCCATGTCAACGGTTAAAAAGTGGGTAGGTGAATTTTAACATGGTCACATATCCCTCCAAGATGACCACACCAGAAACCATTGAAAAAAGTGCGTGATATCGTGTTGGACGATACGCCAGAAAAGGTGAGTGGGATATCGGAAGAAAGGGTGCGAAACATCTTGCACAAGGAATTAGGGATGCGAAAGCTATACGCAAGATGGGTGCCACTAGATGACAGAAACGAAACAGCAGTCCAAGCAGCGGACGGAAGCCGGTGGTTCAGTCCCAAAAAAAAACGAAAGAGATCGCATCTGTCGGAAAGGTTATGGCAAGCGTTTTTTTGGGATGCGAAAGTGGCCTTGTTAATTAATTACCTTGGAAAAGGCAGAACAATTACGGGCGAATATTACTCTAACCTTCTTGGGAAGCTGGATGCCAAAATTCGCGAGAAGACAGGGTGCGTTGGCGATTGGAAAATTGCGGGATTTGAAGTACGATTTGCTCGGTCATCCCCCTATTCTCCTGGTTTAGCTCTTTCAAATTTCCAAAGCCTAAAGAAATTTTCTTCTGGGAAGCGCTTCACATCCAATGAAGAAGTTGAGAGGGCCGTAAGTGAATATTTTCACTACTTCCAGACTCTCACTTCCGGGAAGGAATGCTGATGGAGAAACGATGGACCAAGTGTGTTGAAGTTAAGGGAGATTGCGTAGAAAATAAAATCATTTTTTAATTGAAAGTCGCAGTCTTTCATTGATTCGATGACTTTATTTTCTATTAAAAGACGCAGGGGCAAAGCTTGGACAACATGGTGTCATTGATATTATGTTAATTGTATAGAGGGCGCAAGACGTTATTTTGAAGAAAAAATTTGAGTTGGTTGATATCTTTTGCTGTTTAGTATGCCTCCAAATGGCAGTAAAACTAAGCCTGGTTTGCTTTATTTTCGTTGATGATATAGTACGTTTACCTTTACGCTACTGAAAAGTGTTGATATTAACATATATTTATATTTATAGTGAAGAAATGAGGTTTTGCAAAGTTATACACAATCTGGCACCTTTCGGCAACAAGATGGTTTTCATATTATAATTATATTTTGTAATTATTATTGTACTAGCTTATATTTGTTCAATTTTCATTTTACATAAAATGAAGATTTAGTTTGCTAATTATAGTTTACTTTGGCAGATTCTTTCTTTTTTTCCCTTCGACATCGAATGAATTACTAAAGAATCTTTGGTCAAATACATACTACATGAAACAATATACAATAGATAAAAATATTTGGCGACAACAGTTTCGATAACATATGTTAACTTTTTAGGCTTGAACGTAAGTACATATCCTGTTTTGTTCAAACTGGACAAATTAGATGAATTGTTTTACAAACATTAAAGAAAAGCTAACTCTAATAACTTTGAGTTAAAACACCTGACTAGTTATTAACTAAATACACGAGTGCAGACCCTGTACCATTGTTTTGTGGATATAGGTCATACATTTGAGTGATTACGTTGAACTTATTTTTTTGTTTCAATTTTTATTTTGAAATAATTCTACGTAAAGATGTGATATTTTATGCATAGTTTAAGGTTCAATTAAGGACTGGCTTACTATCATAGAGCTTTTCGAAGTGTTTAAGAGCCCTTCTATTTGGATTTGTGTTTAAGTTAATTAGCAGATATTTCGATTTATTGAATATATAAATAAAGACAGCTGTTAAGTTATTTAGTGAATAGTAAATTTACATATCACATTAAAGTACAATTTTCTCGCTCCTTATGTATTTTAACTATTTAACAAAAACCAAGTGGTGCATGACCTATACATGTCTGGTTTATAGCTGTGGATAATTTCGGGAATCCCTTACGGCCTGCTGAGAAAGAAAATAGCTTTCAAGATACAGTAAGTATCTTAATTCATATTTCCCGATGAAATAAGACGTGGTACAAAATTACCTCTTTTATATGTTGATATTACTGTATTAATAATTTAAATTCTTATTATTATAGTATAACAAATATAAGAAACCCAAAGTGTAGTCTTCATTTGAACAATTTTATTTGTTTTAAGCACAAACTTTGTTATATTATGTGTGTGGTAATAAGTGCTTAATAATTATAATTAACTTCTTCCTGTCGCTTGTTGACGTCTTTATCTATCGGAATTAGTTTTCTATTATATACGAGAGAGAGAGAGAGAGAGAGATAGAGACAGAAAGAAGTAGTTAGAGTAATTACGACGATTAATAGTGAATCTCCCTTTGTAATTATTTGCTAATTTCTTAATTTTGCGAAAATATTACACCTAACTACAATGGAAATGTGATTAATAGAGAAAACATTTAATGTGGTTTCAATAATGTAATTAGAATATAATTAGTAGGGATATCTAATTCGTAATAAATGAATTCTAATTTGGTGACGAATACACTCCTGCGCATTGTTTATTTTTAACCCGGAAATTTTTTAAATAAATGTTGACAAAAGCAAAGGAACCCTACATTCCCGAAAACTCTTGTAAAACCTCGTCGAATGTTCATTCGAAATCGTTGCATTAAAATCATTAAAAGAGAAGGAATTGCTAATAGCATCTAGACCTACCATAGGTAAAATATTTAATAATATTGATTACAAATTCAAAAAAGATTGTAATCGGCGAGCGCTTTACGAAAAACGTAGGTGTTTACTAAAAAAAATCACCAAAAAGGTCTTGGCAAGACGATACACTCAAAAGTGTATAAAATTTAAACCATTTATAACGTTCCACGCGGGAAACAAAAATGGTTTTATTGAGACTATCAGCTTAATTTTCGCCGCAAACTCAAAATCGTATCTTTAATTGTTATGGACAACGTTATTTACCCCTGACTTGTAGTAAAAAAGCTGCCATCTTCTTAAAAAAAGAGCTACAAAAGCGGCTAACAATGAAAAATTTTCCAAAACTGATTTGAAACACAAAAATGAAAAGATTTATATAGTGAATAACATAAATAGAGATCATGGCCGCGTCACAGTCAGATTACCATGAAATCACGATCAATTCAATGCAATTAAGAATATTTTGAGTAGTTACAAGTCCTAGTACAATTAGCGAATGGGTAAACAGTGATTGTATAGATGTGATAATAAAACTAGGAAAAAGACTATATTGCATACCTAGTGGTAGTTCGAGGAAAGATAAAACGGGAGACCCATTAACAATTTCGGTGAATGATGGAAATTCAAATGCCAGTGGGCTGAAGATGATGAGTAATTTTATGTCTACCTTACATTAACAATTTCTTTGTCATGACTATTTTAAGTTAGTGTACCTACATACATGTAGAAAAAACTAATATAATTACACTTTCTAATACTTTTTATTAGTGTTTCCGTCACTAAATCAGAATTTAATTCCACAATTACGCAATAGATACACCTACTTTTTTAAAATACTTAGCTTTTTTGGGTTTCACAATGAAAAAAAGCTAAGTATTTTAAATATGTGTAATAATGGTGAAAGTTTACATTTTCAGATGTACTTACTAATTATATTCTAAGTACATTATTGAAATCGCATTAAATACTTTCTCTATTAATGATATTTACATTTGCAGTTAGGTAAAATTTTTCATATAATTAAGAAATTACCAAATTATTACTCTTTCCAAAATATAAGTTGACAATCAGCAATTAATTTCGTATTTACTCTAATTAGTTCTCTAGCAGTCCATAGGAATTTCCGAGGAAATCTCATATATGTACTTGTATATAATAGAAAACTAATTACGATTGTTAAAGACGTCCATAAGCGACAGGAAGACGTTTAATATAATTACTAGTCACCCATTTTCACATATGCACATGATTGAAATCATATTGAGCACTATTACATGCGTTTGTAAGAAACACTGAATTCACACTTACCTTGCAACCCAAATGCGATGTATTAGAGCGGCAAAGATATATAATATCACGAGTGGTATTAATATAAGCGCTAACCATATATGTTTTTTAGGTATATGGTGCTAACCCATTTTTAAAACAACTTATATATTTTATCAACTGTAGTTTTGTAATTTCGGTGTAATCAACTGTAAAAGTTCAAAACTTATTCTTATATAAGAAAAAAAAATCGTCATTTGCTTTTCATATACTGGACCAATTTCTACAGCGAAGGGTTTTGATTAAAAGTAATGGCGGATTCAGTTACGTTAAAAATCTGAAATTACGAAGTTGTAGGTTATGGATGATGCTGAGTTAAATATAATATTGTCCTGAATGTGGCACTTTCGGTTATACCGGAAGTAGGCGTCAACTTCGTTATTTTAAATGGAACCTAATATTTTTATTTATTTTCGAATTCTACATGAAGTTCTAGTGCACAATTCCTATACCAAAAATGAAGTATTTTCGAAATATTTCGATTTTTTAAAATTTTGAAAAATCCTAGTCCACATTGAATAACGATATCTCCATTAATAACGAAGCTAGTGACGTGAAATTGTAACAATAAACAACAAGTGCTTGCCCTGTGTTACGGTTTAATTGGCAATTCTTGCAAATTTAATCTGTAGTTAGGTATTTAGACTGCCGAGTACATTTCGTGTACATGTGGGTTGCCTATTCATCAAAAACATTGATTCAAATGTAGTAAAATAAACAAATTACTTTAAGGTAATTTTTAATTTATTATTTGTTATTTCTAGTACAATTCCATAATGCACTTCCGGTGAAAATTCTCCCTCAACGTCTTACCGCTAACAATTTTTGACATTGAGATTAGAAGGTTAGAATTAGTGTGGATGCCATTTTCTTTACAATCGATTTTTTATAAGTTAAAATCGCCCTATCAAAATTGGGATCTGATAAGTATTTAGTGGTCCTTTAGAAATTAAAATAATTAAGCCGTTATTTGTAGGTTCTGGTATTACCTTAATTATTATTCAATCAGATTCGAGGATTAAAAGAGAAACCACACAATTGCAAGTTCTTTAAATCGAAGTGCACATTCCACCGTAGGGCATTCATTACTACCTACTATTACCCTATTATTTACCACTCGTGGACAAGCTTCAATTGTGTCGATGACCTTCTCCAAAGGCTGACACACCGTAGAGCCGGTAGTTAAACTATCATGAAACTGTTGATGTAATTATTATGGTACCAAACGATAATACTGATGGAATACACTATTCTCTGAAAGCCACCGATTGTATAGCAAGTTCAACTACTGGAGTAACAGTATTTGCTAAGGTCAGATACTTTTGTAGTTTTGTCCGTTGTCCAACCACTACAGATTCTGGACTATTGTGATTTCAGTGTTGAAATGATTCACCGTCCAACTTTGTGCTACATGCTATTGTTAACCTACAAAAATTTGTTTGTGTATCAAATATTATAACAGTCAATTATTGGTACCTACTTACCTTCCCAAGTTAGTTATTTTATGTGTCACTTTGTCCCTTGTTTTTGTAAATACATACCTACTTTTATTTTACATTGACACACTCTACCTTTGCTCGACTCATGCATTATATTAATTGATGTGACGTATAGCTTTGTTTTCTTGTATAAAGCGCAGTTTACAATTATCCATGTTCAACATGCTTATCGTTGACGACGCTTTATTGTCACTAAGCAGTTATTTAGGTGATAATAGTCATAATTAAGAATCATTATTTTGGGATGTTTTGAACCCTTTAGTTTTGTTTCATTATTGTAATTCATCCCCTTTCGCGTAGAAGTAAATTCATAATTTGTTTTGATAATACTCATGATTTATTTGTCCTCATCTGTATGTGAGGCTAGAACAATTACTTTTTTTGCGTTTTTTTGAAATATTAAGTATGTGTATTTTAAAGTTTGCGAGGCCTATCCGAGTACTGGGTTTTTTTGTATTATAATTAGATAATAAAATTTTGTGGATCATTATGTTAGCCACTGCGTCGATTGTTCGCGCCGTTAATATAATTTCTTGTGTTATTTGGATTTTAGTTACGGTAATTTCTTTTTGTATATAGATATATTTTTGTACTAATCTTTAAGATATCTGATCTCCCTCAGATCTTTGCTAATAGAAAACAAACCAGATTAAAAATTAAATTTCCGTTTGTTATAAATTGAATTTAATATTTATCGTCCTCATCTATTTAAGTTTTGGTTATACAATTAAACCTTTCTTATTACTTTATCCTTCCTTTTGTGTACGCTTACGGGTCCTAAGTTACTTATGAAGCTGAAGTAGTGTGAAATCGTTTCGAAGGTTCGTGTATTCAAAAAACATATAATTAAGCTTCTGGCGCTTTATTGTCTTTCTTAAATATCAGTCACCCACGATGCTTACCGACTGTTTAGCTGACGAATTTTTTCCAGAATAAGCTACCTGCCTATTATCCTTCTACCTTCATTGTTCTTTTCTTTCTATCTGGGGTAACACCGTTAACTCCATATATCCATCTCATTGATATTTCATACAGGGTGTTTTAAACTTGGCCGTCAACATGCACAATTTAAATCATTTATATAGTTGCTTCTTTAAACAGAACACCCTGTATTTTATTACATTTTCCGCTGTATTTTTTAAGCCAATTCGTTTGGTATCAGTATTCCTATACCTAAACCAACCACTTTTGAGATGTTTCATTATCTTAGTTAAAACATAACAACACTTAATTATTTCAACATTAGATAGGCCATGGTTTCCATTATTTAAGGAGATACTTTGTTATTTTTTCATAAGTTATTAATTCTGAAAAGTAACCAATAGCTTATAGATTATTAATTGTGGATATCATTAAAAACGTTGACTAGGTATTTTGTATTAATTTCATTAGATAACTTACAAACAAAAATAACTAAATGTAATATTAAACAAATAAAGTTTTATAATAAGTGTTCAAAATTAGCACCATCTACTTATAAACATTTATGAATCATTTTCATTAAGTTATGTCTTGTAATTCTGGAAATATGGTTGGGTGTTAGAGAATTAAAAGCAAGTAAGACTCTCTGCATCATATCTTCCTTTGTCGTAACAGGTTTGGAAAATACCTGATTTTTAATGTAACCCCAAATACCAAAATCTAGAGGAGCCAAATCAGGAGAGCGAGCTGGCCAACGAAACAGACCCTGATTGGCAATCCATCTATCATCAAACATGTCGTAAAGATGCTGAGCAACAGGCCCAAAGTTATGAGGAGGTGCTCCATCTTGCTGATACCAAGCTGAAGCCGCCTCTCCATTTCTTAAAGTATGTAACGCCGGTCGTATGGCTTCTTCTAAAATGTGGCAATATCTTGTACCATTTAAATTTTCATCATAAAATTTTAATGTTAAAATTTTATCGTCTTTTATTGCACAAAAAACATTAAAACTCCAACTATCTTGGAAATAACGTTCTCTACTAACATGTGGATTTTCATTAGACCAAAAATGGGAATTATGTCGATTAAATAATCCATTTTGCTAAACTTGCTTCATCACACCATATAACTTTTTTTTATGAAGTTTTCATCCTCTTGGGTCTTCATTAAAAACCATTCACAGAATTCTACCCTTCGAGGAAGATCACCTAATTGTAATTGTTGCACCAAAGGATATGAAAATGGTTTCCATTTATTTTTTTAAAATGCGATGAATTGTTCTCGTCGACAAAAGATCTGTCTCACAATCTCTAATGGAGGCATTTGGAGAGGCCGTAAAATAACCCAAAACATTAATTTCGTTTATGTCACTGTCCACTAGTGGTTTATTTTTACTAATTTTTGTCTTAAATTGACCAAACTGACCGCAGTTTTTAAGCAATCTTCTTACAATATCACCAGTTGCATTTGGTCGATTTGGATATCTTTCTAAAAAAACACGGCAAGTCCGTTCAACAATTCTATTACACTCGTAAATAATAATAAGATTTAAAAAATCATCATTAGTATATCCTACATTTGCCATTATTTACTATGAAATACAAACTGGTAAAGAAAACTGTCAAAACAACAAACAATTAACGTTCTAACTATCAAATCTTTGACAGCCATGGCCTACCCTTTACTAATGTTGAAATAATTAAGTGTTGTTATGTTTTAACTAAGATAATGATATATCTCAAAAGTGGTTGGATTTAGGTATTGGGAATACCGATACCAAACGAATTGGTTTAAAAAAATATAGTGGAAAATGTTACGACAAAGGAAGATATAATGCAGAGAGTCTTACTTGCTTTTAATTCTCTATCACCCGACCATATTTCCAGAATTACAAGGCATAACTTAATGAAAAGGATTCATAAATGTTTAGAAGTAGTTGGTGCTAATTTTGAACACTTATTATAAAACTTTATTTGTTTAATATTACACATAGTTATTTTTGTTTGTAAGTTATCTAATTAAATTAATACAAAATACCTAGTCAACGTTTTTAATGATATCCACAATTAATAATCCTTTCAGGCTATTGGTTACTTTCTATAATTAATAACTTATGAAAAAATAACAAAATATCACCTTAAATAATGGAAATCATGGCCTACCCTTTACTAATGTTGAAATAATTAAGTGTTGTTATGTTTTAACTAAGATAATGAAATATCTCAAAAGCGGTTGGATTTAGGTATAGGGAATACTGATACCAAACGAATTGGCTTAAAAAATACAGCGGAAAATGTAATAAAATACAGGGTGTTCTATTTAAAGTAAGCAACTTATACATGATTTAAATTGTACATGTTGGCGGCTAAGTTTAAAACACCCTGTATGAAATATCAATGAGATGGATATATGGAGTTAACGGGCAAGCGCTTGTTTATTGGTTAGAACTTCACGTCACTAGCTTCGTTGGTAATGGAGATATCGTTATTCAATGTGGACTAGGATTCTTTCAAAATTAAAAAAAAAATCGAAATATCTCGAAAATACTTCATTTTTGGTATAGGACATTGTGCACAAATTTTATCTAGAATTTCATGTAGAATTCGAAAATAAAATAGAAAATATTAGGTTTCATTTAAAATAACAAAGTTCACGCCTACTTCCGGTATAACCGGAAGTGTCACATTCAGGACAATATTATATTTGAACTCAGCGTCATCCAAAACCTACAGCTTCGTAATTTCAGATTTTTAATATAACTGTATCCGCCATTACTTTTAATCAAAACTCTTCGCGCCACACCCTGTATACTAGACACCGGAGTTTATTATGTGGCCTTACTCATACTAATGAATTCGTATTAATCATAAACTTAAAATTTCAATGTTATGTAGCCTCCAGTGAATGTTGGTTTTTTGTACTATTTTCGCATTTTTTAAATTAAATAATTTTTTGAGGTTACGAAAATGAAAGCTTTCTCTATTACTATTCATAATATTGACTCTATATGGGAGAATAGAATAAATATTTACAAAATTTATGTTTCATTTTATGTGACGACAGGTGCAGTTGATGTTGAAACGTATAAATACATTATAATCTCATTGAAAAGTTAGATATTTCTATTATCGAGGTTAGTTACACAAAACAAAAATTCTGAAATAAATTCATTAAGTAAAAATGTGTTAATTTAAAGAAAATTGCAATTCCGATTTATCTAAATACTTTACACTAATTATTAAAAGCTGTCGAATTAATTTATAGAATTCTAGTCCTACTTCACATTAATTATATTCTGAATAAAGACATTTCAAATATATACGCATACATTAATAAACATCTATCTATACGGTTACAAAGGTTAACGCTAACATCAGAAATTTAAATTGTTGATATTCGTGTTTGATTGGAAATATTCTAATTTAGAATAAAATAATTACAGTTAACCTACAGTCTGGTTTATAGCATTAACAATACCGTTCTTAACAGTTTCAGGTTTGTGAATATTTATAACTAACAATTTTACCTTTAAACAACTGCAAAAAAACTAAATCAAACCTGATTTTAGGGTTAATAACCAGGATTTGAAGAAACCTGGTTTCTTTGTTGACTTTATAAAGGTTAATCTTTGACCTTAAATTTGTGCTATATTAGAAATTTGATTTGCAGACAGATTGTGGGTGTTTCAATTATTATTAGTATTTTATTGTTGCATCTGTCTATTACAAACTTTGGCAAGATCAAATCTGTCTTTTTAGAACTATATGTTTCTCTAATATTTAAATTTTGAACTGGATTGATTTAATTTATGTAAATTTAATTAGATTAGTTAAAATATACGGTATATGTGAGTGTAATTACATCAATACTTAAGTGATGGTGGTTTGTTGGTTTGTTCTAAAAAAAAACAATAATTAATGTATAACGAAGTGCAATAACGTAAATTATACTAGGTACATCAATTGCTGCTAAATTATCTGCCAATAATGCTCATATACGTAAATAAATAACTTCAAAGCCCACAATACGTGAATTTGAGTCATTTCGGTTTTTAAACACGATAATTCCCCATTTTTGATCCGCCATTTTGAATTTTTTAATTTTGACAAATCATTTATTCTTAGCGATCTTAAAAACCCCCAATATCCGACATTCAAAAAATCGGTTGATAAATCAAAGAATGCACAATTTTGTACCCTGATAATTAAATATTTTTTTATTTTGAAATTATATAAAAAAGTATTAGTTTGTTTTTTTAAATATGTAACTTTTTATAATTTGAAGCAATGAATTTTTTAAAATTTTCTAATCCCCTAAAAATGCTCCGCCACTGGTTAAATTTTGCTCATTAACGAACTTGACCCAGATGATTTTATGGCAAATAATGTTTGTACATAATTTCATATCCATAGCTTTAATGGTTCAAAAGATATGTCGCACACACACAGACAGACACGAAATTTTTGTTCTAAAAACTTGTTTTTTTATCGATAGCTTTAATGTTTCAAAAGCCATCGCGCACAATCAGACATGAAATTTTCTTTTCTAAAATATACGTACGCATATGAGAAAGCAATAGCATGTTTCAAAATTTAATGAATCCTATTTACAAAAAAAAAAAAAAAACTGTAACACCACGGACATTCTAACGGCGTGAAGAAGACAAAACATTCACCACTCTGCCCACTTATCAGTTCGTTGTGCTTAGGGGATCAAGCATTACAGAAAAATACAAATATATGGAACAGGATGATTCAAACTCGACGCCTTGCCTTATTGTGGTAAAACGGGAGAAGATAATTAAAATCAGAATGAGGAATCTTAAATGGTTTAGTTTAGTCTATAATTTTCAACAAAAAATAAATTTTTCCAACGAAATTTTATTTTTTTAAATATAAGTAAAATGAGGCCTCCATTGCCGCCATTTTATTTTTGTGACGCCATAGCCCCGCCCTATGGAGGGAAGTGGGGCCGCCTTGTTTTCAGGGGAGTTTTCCAACCCCTGGGCGGAGTTTCGCCCCTGGTTAGGGGTGTTGGATGCCCCTAGGGTGCAGGCTAGCCGCCATTTTGTCTACGTTAAGGTGGAGGTTTAAAGCCCTTATGGTTTCATCAAAGCGTGCCCTCACCCACTTCTTTTACCTGATTGGTTGTACGTGTATTAAGGCGGGGCCAAGGCTAGTCCAAACCCACACTTACACCTGATTGGCTCGCGTAAGGCCCACCACCCTCTGGCTTCTGATTGGTCCTTAGCCCCACTACTCAGCAACTGTGCTCTGATTGGAGGATTAATTCTCTGCATTCTGATTGGTTATGGCGGGAAATTTGAATTTGTATTATAATAAGGGGGCCTAACGCTAACTTGCAAGACAGGTGTAGGGCTTCGCAACTTGCTCTCGAGACTTCGCCCTTTGTCGTGATCGAAACTTGTTCGGGAGCCTTCGTGTATTATTGTAGTACCCTTGGATGAAAATTTGAGTTTGTATTACAATAAGGGGCGTGGTTGTAGTTGTTCAAGATATTAGTGAACACCATTAACATTAGACCTGATACCACGGATGTTACAAGAACGGATTAGAAAGCGAGTACTTTCGATAACCAAGGTCTCTTGGGTCCCGTCTACCTAGACATCTGAACGGGGCAAGATTTGACGTTCAGAATTTTTCACTAAAAGCAACCGCCATTTTTTTGTTAATTTTGGACTCACAATCGCATTGAAAGATTACTGTGAGGGCGAGAGGAAGAATAGCATGAGAATGGAGCAAGGAAGAGCTCGGAAAATCCAGGAAACAATATGGAGGAGCCTATGGTAAAAAAGATCTGATCCGTAAAGGAGTTGGTTTCTAAGTTAATGAATAGAAACTAAATAAGTATTCCATACCTTATGCTCGCAACTAAATAACGTTTTATTCTACGTTTCGAGGTTACTTACGTCAGAATAAAACGATTTAGATATCAAGATAAAATATAAGATACTTCTTTATTTAATTTCCATGTATGAACCTCTAAACCAACTCCATCATAAATCAATTCTATCACATTAGTAATAAGGTTTAATTTATTAACCCCCGACGAAAAAAGAGGGGTGTTATCAGTTCAACGTGTGTATCTGAGTATCTCTCTGTGACACCGTAGCTTCCAAACGGAATAACCGATTTTCATTTTGTTTTTTTTTGTATGAAAGGTGAACTGATCAAAAGTGTTCTTAGCTATGGTTGAATAAAATCCATTCAGCCATTTAAAGGTCATTAGCTCTCTTCTAGTTGATGAAAGAACTTTTTTACTTTTTAGATTTTTTGGTTTATTTCATTTTTTGTTTGAAAGGTCACTTCATCGAGAGTATTCTTAGCGATCCAAGAAATTTTTTTTACCTTTTAAAGGTTTTTTTAAAATTTTTAATTTAATGTTATTCTATCTTGAAATACATACATTAAGTAGTAGGTATACATGGTGGGATGAGTTCGGTGAGAACAAGATCGGAAGAAACGGAATTAGGATTATGAGGTGAACGTTACTGCCCCAGCATTCACTTAAATAGCCACACGTATGTGCAGTGACCAGGACCTGATATACATATAAGGAAAAACCTTCCACAGAGAACTAGGTAATGGCAATCGAATTTTCCAAAACCTGGGTAGAGCGTGTTATCTCTAACCCACGAGTTACAATGCTACAGACATCTTTTTTGTATGACATGCAATGAATTATACAGTTGCTAAAAGATTCTAACGAATGATAAAACTATCATAATCAAATATGTAAATAGAGTGAGAGATAGGAATTTTAGAACATTCTAGACACTAGAATTTCATAATAATGAATTATCTTTATATTAGTATTATTAGTAAATAATAACAAGAAGCGACCGGATATGAGTCATCGTTGTATCATAGACATGAGCTTGTCTAGATATTTAATAATAATAATATCTTTATTAAAAATGCAGTACAAGTTTGAACCGCAAGGGGAAGTTCAGAAATATTGACAATTCTGTCAATTTCTGCTCTACCACTTAACCCTTGACATAATACAAATAATGAACAATAATGAAAAAATATAGATGTATCACATGTCATACAGTAAAAAATCTATACACTTTTTTAATTGGATTATATTGAGCAAAAAAGAAAGAAAATCAATTTAAACATTGTTTATCAAACAAATAACAAAATAACTGTTTTTTTAATGCTGTAAAAACCTAGTTGAGCTTGAGTTCAATTCCTCAAAAGAGGAATTGAATTAATTTGGCCACATAAAATGAAAAGCTGCGTTTAAATAAGGAGGGGCGATGCATAGGTGGAGTAATAACGACTTTAAATCTTAAATTTAAATTGTGCACACTTGTTGGAAATGTAATTTTTGTAAACAAATATGGTGGAGCTTGAAAGAGAATTATTTTATTAATGAAACACGCAGCATGTAAAAGCCTTCTATTTTCCATATTCAGCCATGTAATGTGACACAGTTTATGGGAAACTTTTGAATCATCTAATACCATATATGAAACGTAAGCAAGAATTGTGACATTTTTGAAGTCTTATACTGTCATAACGATTAAGACAAGGCCCCTAAACTGAATCGCAATAAGCGAATTTGGAAAGTACCAGAGAATCACAGAGCTTTTTCTTGGTTTCACGGTTGAGTAAGTGTCTATGAGGGTATAGAAGCTTTAGATTCATATATGCCAGACTAATACATTTGCTAATGTATGTAGTAAATCTCAAGGCTGAGTCCATCATTAACCCAATGTTTTTTGCTTCATCAACTGGCTTTATTACCTTTCCCATTGCTATTAAGTGAATGTTATTAACAGAATCGTTTCATAGTTTCTTAGGACCAAAAATAATTAAGGAAGTCTTGGTTGGATTAATTGTAAGGCCATGTCTCATAGATGAATCACATAAGGTGTCAATGTCTGAATTTAGTTTTCTGATAGACGTGTGAAGTTCAGAAGAATTAAACGACAGGTATAACTGTATGTGATCAGCATAAAAATGAGATGAACAGTGAATAACTTTTTCACTAAATTTAAAAATATATATTGAAAATAGAAGAGGCCCTAAAAGGGAACCTTGTGGGACACCAGCAATTACTTCCTTAAAAGTTGATAGATTGCAATCATGACGCACAGCTTGAAATCTAAGCAACAAGTAATTCTTTAGCATTAAACAAGCAGAGTCACTAAAGCCAATATGTTGTAATATTTCCAGTAACATGCAATGCAAAACTGTATCAAACGCTTTTGTAAAATCTACCAAAACTAGTTAGTTTATTAATATCCCAAGCACTTAAAATATCGTCTACAATCAATGTAGTGCGGAATTACAGCTAAATTCACTATCATAGTCAGATTGATTAGGCGGCAGGATATTATATGTGTGCAGATGTTCTTTAATTTGCTGAATCATGATCTTTCAAGGACTTTTGACACTGTTGGAAGCATACTAATAGGTCTTAAATCGTTTAATGAATCCACTGAACTTTTTTTGGGAATAGGACAAACAATTGCTTTTTTCCAAATAGATGGAAACGCAGCATTTCGAATACAAAAATTGTAGACGTATGTTAAATGATCAACTATATGAGGAAGAAAAAGAACTAACATATTAGTGCTTATATTATCAATTCCAGAACGAATGCCGGAGATAGCATTAAAAACCTCTATATATGTTATTACTGTAAACACGAATTCTTTAGTATAACTACATTTTCTACTCCCAAAATAATATTGTAGCATTTCAGAGTTTGGAAAAGGAACAAAGGATTCTAAAAAATGATTATTAATATGATTTACATCATTTAATTCGTCCGACAAGTTAATCACAGGTTTATTTTTCACGACTCCAAGTTTACGTAATATATTCCAAGTCTTTCTGGAACATTTAGAATTGACAGCGTGCGACAAGTAAGCCTACTTTTCCTGTCTAATTGAAAATGTAAGATTCCGAAGCATTTTATATTGATCCCAGTGGGAAGAAAGTTTTGTGCGTCGATACCGCACTAAGGCCTTGTTACGTAGCTTACATTGTCCGTTAGCCAAGGTACTTGAGATTTGGTTATTCTAATTAAACGAGCAGGTGCAAATTTATCAATTAGAAATAAAATGCTTTTATTGATATAATCCACCATTTCGTCAATATTACTTAAACTATATATAAAATCCCAATTATATGACTCGATTTCCATGTCAAAACCCCCAGATCAATATTTTTAAAGTCACGATATTCTCGAAATATTGGTTCTCTGGATGGAGATGGCACAATTAACGAAAAAGGTATTAGATTATGATCTGAAATTTCAGAAACAGAAGAAGACTTACAATTCATTGTGTGCTCAGGATGAAATGAAGTGAGGAAAAGGTCAATAAGCGTTGCAGAATGCTCAGTAATCCTAGTTGGAGATTTTATTGGTTGCGACAGGGAGTATGAGTGCATACTGAATGCAGGAACATTATTTTTTAAGAGATCAATGTTAAAGTCACCAGTACAGATTATATTACCATAAAGGGGTGTAACATGAAACGTCATCAAATGCATTTAAAAATTCAGCTGTATTCGATTCAGGTGCTCTATAAATTACTCCAAAAGCAAACGTTACATTATTAATAGTATATAATTGAATTTAATTTGAGTTTTGAGATAAATACCAATTCCTCCACCTCTACTATTTCGATCCTTTCTTATAAATGTGAACTCAACAACAGCAAAGTTGTTACTTGTTAGTAGGAGTAACACTGGATAACCAGTAAGATGTAATTTAAATTCCCCAAATCCAGTATACATAGATCTAATATTAAGATGGCCAATGTTTAGCATGGTACGATAATATTCACCTAGAACGTATAAAATCAATTTAAAATTCAGTTATTCTAACAATCTATTAATTGGTTTTGTTTTATAAAAGAGTATATAAGGTGAAAGTAGGAAGAACAGAAAATTTGTAACTATTATGGTATATTTTATATATAATTAATAATAATAAATAATAATCTCAACTAAATTATGGGGATTAGGTTACCAAAAAAGAAAAATTACCAAAATGTTTACCAGCCCACCAAATCAGGTGGGCTAAAAACAAAATGAAAAGGAAACTATTTATATTCTACAACAACTAAAAAATATAATAGATAAAATAAACTTTTGCATAAGATTGTGTACCACCACGCAACAAAAATTAACGTTTAATAGTTTTAGTGTGTTACAATATATTGAATTAGATTAAGTTGTTAATGTCACCGATCGATTTTAAATTATGGATAGAGCTGTTTATCTTAACAAATATTTTATTGTTGCTAGTAAATACATTTCTATTACCAAATTTAGTGACAGCTTCGTCTTTTTAGACTTTTTTGGCAAAATAAATTTCAGATTTCAAATGGCGTCTACAAAATTTCACTATAATAGGTTAGTGACCTCCAACCTTATTTTGCAAGCGATGACAACAGTCAATGTCGTATTTGGTAATATCAATATTTGACTTATCAGGGCACATATTTATAACAACCTGACTCGTATCTTCTGATTGTACTTCACGTAAACCATAAATTCTTAAATTATTCTTGGGAGAATTTTGTTCCGCTTCATCTAATGCAGCTTCTGACTTCTGTAACTTTTTCTCAACATTTTCCGATATTTCATTTAACGCCATGCATTTTTCATTAAAATAACCATCCATCCTTTTAATAACTGAATTAGCTAACTTATCGAGAAAGGCATCGCTAGTAAGTATTTTTTCAACAACGATGATTCATCCATGTTAGTAACAGACCTAGTATTAAGCACTATTTCCACCCATACTGTGTGTGTTTTTTAAAAATGTTGCAAGTGCGGAGGCGGTCTAGTATTATTCGTATTCGTTCATAAGACATTGTTTTATTATTCATTTTTGTTGACTAGTGTTTTTAGTTCGTTTGTTAAATAGACAATTTATTTTTTCTACAAACGTCAAAAAATGACGAGGTTCGCGCATTAATAACAATATGCGAAAGGACACTTTTTTTGATTTTCCTATGTTACCATAACAACGTGCGCGAAATAGTGTGCGAAATACATATTTCGCACTCTGCATGTAAACTCTGTGAGAATATTGGCTAATAATTAGTAATTGGTTTATTGATTAATGGTACAGCCACTACACGACCCAATATTTATTCCTAAACCAGATAAGTCAGATTCAGCTCGATCCTGAAATTTTACAGTCCAAAATTTTATTTGATATTTGAATTTTATTATTGACATAATCTTCCACGTATCCTAAACTACATATCCCCCCCGCATTAGCTAGAAGTGTAGCCGAAGTTCTCCCAAGACGGTGACCAGTGTAGGCGTCAAAATTTTGTGAGTTTAGGTATTTTGCTATTAAGCTAGGCATCTTTCCAATACAATTTATTCAGACAACTTGATTTTATTTTTATACTTAATAAACAATCGGCGACTGGTAACATAACTCGGACGAAGATCAGCATATTTTCGGTAAATGTCAATATAATCTAAATTTGAAACTGTAAAAATTCGTTTTTGAGTCGGATACTTTAACAATCAAAATGGAATCTTTATCTTCTATGTCATCGACCGTCATTTTAGTGTGTTAAAGACGGCGGCAAGCACCTGAAATGCCCAGTATTAAAACGACCTAAAAGATAATCAATGACGATATTTAATAATTTAAAAAACATAAAACAATCATTAAAAATGTACCTTAACCAACAAATAGGTTTCATCATCCGCCTCTCTTATGAATTCATTAACTTCCTCTCGAGTTAATACCTTAAATTTCTTAGGATGGTTTCCAACTAACAACTTTTTCAAATATGGGACCAACTTGGTAAATTTCTTAAAATCCACGTTTTCTTTAACATTAAGTGTTGATTTCAATATAGAATATATTGCCCATAATGTGGAAGACTTCACCTTCTTAGACTTTTTTGCAAAATATGTCAACAGCACATTTTCGGATATTTTAATTGCTTTATTTGCTTCACACCACTCTTTAAATTGCTTATATGCATTTTCATACTGCCGCCTCGATTTCTCCCGTAAAAGATTTGAAATTACCGAATTGGCTACATCTATCAAATTAGGTGACGCGAGCAAAATGTCACTTTCAACATTGCTGTCCACTGCCATTTTATCTCCAGAGTTACAGTGATTACTTGATTGGGAAAAACATTTTAAGCCAGTTCCACAATATTTGATTACATTAAACTAAGCATACTACTAAACTTATTTTAAAACAATTTTAAGGTATATACATATTTTGATGGTTGTAGAAAAATTTGATGAACACGTGCGCGAACTACTATGATCTCGATCACCAAAGTAGCATTTCGCGCATTAGATAAAAAAATAACTATTGTAATTACTTTAGTGAACTATACAAGTATGAGTAATTTAAGTTCCTTGGCAAATTTCTTAAAAAGTAGAAAATTTGATGAAAAATACTAACAATACTGCCATCTCCACTATCCAAAGCCAACATTTACAGAATCAGAAAGATATAGAGAATTTTCTAAACAGATTCGTATTAGAAAAAGTAAATACAATAAAATCGCTCTGGGTTTCACCACCAACATACACATTCCTTTTAATTGATTATTTTAAAGATAAAAAACTGAAACTACGGTTTCAACATAAATGGTCAACAGAGTTTAACTGGCTTTGTTATTTCGCTGAAGAAGACGGCGCATTTTGTAAACACTGTGTACTCTTTACTATAACTGGAGGTGTTGCGGCCAGGCTTTGAGTGCCTTGGTTAAAGTAAAAAAGGATAACTGGAAAGTCAAGGAAGTGAGTGTTTAAGGTTTTTTTAAGAAAGCGCTAACTTATACTCATAAGACGAGTTCACGAGTGTACATTCTTGTTATTGCTGCAAATAAATTAACTATTCTCTTTTTTTTGTATATATGTAGCTTCAGTTTTGTGTAATAACGTAGCTAAAATGTCGGCATATTTGCCAAACATTAAATAGGCACTTCTGGTATTTTATAAAAAAATCTCTAATTTACTGTTTTTTTTTAAGTTTGTATTCAATATTAAATTAATATTCTATGGGTGTCAAAGCAGTGAATTTCACAAAGGTTCAATTTGTGCCTATGAAAATTTAGTCAAAATACAAAGCGGGGCATAAGAGAGTGTAATAGATTTAATTGATAAAATCCAGCTAAAGTCAAGCCAATAGTAGAAGCAATACTAGTTTGTGGTCACAAGAAATGTCCATTCGGGGGAATAGAGATTACCTACAGTAATGACAAAAGATAAAAAGTCTAGTGAATCCTATGGTTTCGGACAATCCAGATCTAGAGTCACCAGTCGTCAATTATTCTAGGATTACGCTTTATGAGCCATTTATTGATTAAAAATGTTCCAGGAATGTATGGCCTTATTATCAGGAGAAGAAACAGAAATTTCGGACAGCGAATGAGTATAACGAACTTTTAAGTTTATTTATACCCGATGTATCTACTTAAAATTATTTTAAAATCTGAAATTAAAATGTGGCATAAACATTTATATAGTACTGTTCCAGAAATTAAGAATAATCGTGAAGCTTTAGCACATTTGGTAATTTGTAATCAACAAGCGTATCCAAATGTTTTAAATTATTATTAATATTTTGTACTCTGCCAGTCTCCACATTCACTCAGAAGAGAAATTTTCGACTTCAAAACGAATAAAGCCCTATCGTAGAAATTCAACCTCACAGAACAGGCTTAACGGACTGGCAATGATGTCAATTCATAGGGACTACCCATTCCAGAAGACGAAATAACTGAGGAACTTGCACGAAAGCTAAGGATTGGACCCTACTATAATAATATTTGTTATAACTTTCTATAAAACAAATGTTTATTATAATTTGTAGATTACACCGTACTTTTATATCCCCTACCAAGACTAAAGTTTGCGTACGCCACTGCATTAAAAGGGTTTGTATGTAAACACATCCTCAACCAATTAGATCTGGTAGATAGAAGACAGCTGAATTGAAAATAATGAAGACTAACAGAACTATATATGGTTAACAAAACGAAAAAAAGACACTCTTCAACCAAAAGAATAATGGATATACTGGCCATGAATAAAAAACCCAAAAGCTGTATCATCATTAATAAAACCAGCGAAGATAAATACAAAACAAAACGAAAGAGCGATTGATATCAGTAAATAAAATAATTATTGGTACTACCGTTCTATTATGAAAAAATATAATTTAAGATTGTATTTTAATCATAGATATTTTATTTAATAACTAGATAATCCTTGAAACCATATATGATCCGAATTGAAACTGCGCATGGGGTTATTAGAATTGCGTACTAGTGAATACTGTACTGTGTGAACGTAAGCCGCCGTGTGTTCAAGAAGGCAAATAGTTGTAATTATATAATTATTTGTGACCTCACTTTGTAGATTTTCTTTTAATTGTTTGCTGCCATTTTGACAAAAGGACACTATGCAGCTTCTCATATTGCACTTCTACTACTATATAGTAAACTCGAAAAGCGCGAAAACCGAGGTTAGAGAAACGCTTGTTGACAATTACAATTGATATCAAAATTGAACTTGGCAATTCTAATGATACGATTGCGCATGTCCGAAACTTGTAACTTTTCGACCATTTTCGACCTTATTGAAATGCTCAATTTGTCTCGTATTTTAAACGCGCAGCTCATATACTTTGGCTATCTAGTTATTAAGTAAGATATCTATGATTTTAATGCGGTTATCAATGTTTAGCACACATAATAACTTTTCTCTATTTTACGTTCATAATGCTTTTATTACGATACGTGAGTGACGTCATTTGCGTATTGAAATGTGGCTCATTACGATACGGAAACTGTATCCTTATCGGATTGGTAACACTGTAAAAATTTCATAAATGTCAATGTAAACCCTTAACATAACCTAACAAATGACCAGTCCTACCAACAAAAACGTAAAGTAACAAAATTGACAACTTAGCAATGTTGATATTTGATAATTAAAATGCAATAATTCTCAAATTTTCATGAAAAATAGAAAAAATCTGATGTGTGCAACACATGACCACAATACAATGTAATTGATAATTTAAAAAGCACAAGAATTTGATGTATTTTATAACCAATGTACTGTTTTTTTTGCTACTAAAAATTTTGTACAGTTTTTTCATATCATCAAATTGTTAAATATTTTTAATAAAAATATCGTAATACTTCGACAGAAACAATTAAATATGACGACCAAGACACATTTCTTAAATTTAAGTTATTATTTAAATAATACCTATAAAGCTTGACGTTCTAATCAAGAATGATCACGATCGATAAGGTTGATCAGAGAAAGTAAATAATCATAATCACCCAGTATACGTTTATTTAGTTCTTAAATTGAAAACGTGTAGATATGTGGTTAAAATACAATTTTAGAAACATATAAATCCATTTATTGCCCATATGTTTATATTGATGCGGTTACCATTTTACATTTATTCCATAGTTAATTTTCGTTTTTGAAAACAACAGTTGTTTATATAATTCCTAAATGACATAAATTACTTAGTAAAAAAAAGTAATTAGAATTCAGACATTTGAAAATTTATCATAAGTGAAAGATGTGCTGCACACTTTTTGCACTTAGCGGTTTCAAAAGTTTGGTACAACAAATAAGAAGTTGTCTTAATATCATTAAAAGACGGTAAGACTTTTTTAATATACCAAAAAAAAATGTCGTCTTAAAAAATATTGAAGAATTTGCTTAAAATCGTTCAGCGAAAACCCTTAAACGATATGTGCAACATACTGGACTTCAAAGTACAGGATTTATTAGAGCTAAGCTTAGAAGAAATATCTCATTGTAAAGATTCTGGTGATGCACCTATGTTACAAAATAGTCTCTACGATTTCGAATTTTTGATTGCACTTCAAGTCATCGATCAAATATTTAGCTTTGGATTATCTCTTTGTCATTACCTACAGCAATGACAAAAGATAAAGAGTCTAGCGAATCCTATAGTTTCGGACAATCCAGATCTAGAGTCACCAGTCGTCAACTATTTCAGGATTACGCTTTATGAGCCATTTATTGATTTTTTTATTAACCAACATAATGAAAGATTTACTAACCATAAAAAAATGTTCGAGGAATGTATGGCCTTATTACCAGGAGAAGAAACACAAATTTCGGACAGCGCTGAGTATAACAAACTTTTAAGTTTATTTATACCCGATGTACCTACTTAAAATTATTTTAAAATGTGAAATTAAAATGTGGCATAAACATTTAAATAGTACTGTTCCAGAAATTAAGAATAATCGTGAAGCTTTAGCACATTTGATAATTTGTAATCAACAAGCGTACCCAAATGTTTTTAAATTATTATTAATATTTTGTACTCTGCCAGTCTCCACATCCACTCAGAAGAGAAATTTTTCGACTTCAAAACGATTAAAGCCCTATCGTAGAAATTCAACCTCACTTAACGGACTGGCAATTCATAGGGACTACCCATTCCAGAAGACGAAATAACTGAGGAACTTGCACGAAAGGTAAGGCGATTGGATCCTACTATAATAATATTTATGTTATAACTTTCTATAAAACAAATGTTTATTATAATTTGTAGATTACACCGTACTTTTTATATCCCCTACTAAGACTAAAGTTTGCGTACGCCACTGCATTAAAAGGGTTTGTATGTAAACACATCCTCAACCAATTAGATCTGGTAGATAGAAGACAGCTGAATTGAAAATAATGAAGACTAACAGAACTATGTATGTTTAACAAATACGAAAAAGAAAGACACGCTTCAACTAAAAGGATAATGGATATACTGGTCATGAATACAAAACCGAAAAGCTCTATCAACATTAATAAAACCAGCGAAGATAAATACAAAACAAAACGAAAGAGTGATTGATATCAGTAAATATAAAAGAAGATAACCAAGATCTATTTTCGGATAGTGCGTGATTTATTGTAAAAGCGCATAGAATGTCGCTTTTCCACTAATTAGAAAAACTAATTATTGGTACTACCGTTCTATTATGAAAAAATATAAATTAAGATTGTATTTTAATCATAGATATTTTATTTAATAACTAGATAATCCTTGAAACCATATATGATCCGAATTGAAACTGCGCATGGGCGTATTAGGAACTGCGTACTAGTGAATACTGTACTGTGTGAACGTAAGCCGCCGTGTGTTCAAGAAGGCAAATAGTTGTAATTATATAATTATTTGTGACCTCACTTTGTAGATTTTCTTTTAATTGTTTGCTGCCATTTTGACAAAAGGACACTATGCAGCTTCTCATATTGCACTTCTACTACTATATAGTAAACTCGAAAAGCGCGAAAACCGAGGTTAGAGAAACGCTTGTTGACAATTACAATTGATATCAAAAATTGAACTTGGCAATTCTAATGATACGATTGCGCATGTCCGAAACTTGTAACTTTTCGACCATTTTCGACCTTATTGAAATGCTCAATTTGTCTCGTATTTTAAACGCGCAGCTCATATACTCTGGCTATCTAGTTATTAAGTAAGATATCTATGAGTTTAATGCGGTTATCAATGTTTAGCACACATAATAACTTTTCTCTATTTTACGTTCATAATGCTTTTATTACGATACGTGAGTGACGTCATTTGCGTAAATTGAAATGTGGCTCATTACGATACGCAAACTGTATCCTTATCGGATTGGTAACACTGTCAAAATTTCATAAATGTCAATGTAAACCCTTAACATAACCTAACAAATTACCAGTCCTACCAACAAAAACGTAAAAGTAACAAAATTGACAACTTAGCAATGTTGATATTTGATAATTAAAATGCAATAGTTCTCAAATTTTCATGAAAAATAGAAAAAAAAATCTGATGTGTGCTACACACGACCTCACAATACAATGTAATTGATAATTTAAACAAGCACAAATAAAATGGAAAGAATTTGATGTGTTTATAACCAGTGTACTGTTTTTTTTTGCTACTAAAAATGTTGTACAGTTTTTTATATCAAATTGTTAAATTTTTTAATTAAAAATATCGTAATACTTCGACAGAAACAATAAAATATGACGACCAAGACACATTATCTTAAATTTAAGTTATTTAAATAATACCTATAAAGCTTGACGTACTAAACAAGAATGATCACGATCGAAAAAGTTGATCAGGGAAAGTAAATAATCATAATCACCCAGTATACGTTTATTTAGTTCTTAAACTGAAAACGTGTAGATATGTGCTTAAAGTACAATTTTTATAAACATATAAATCCACTTATTGCCCATATGTTTATATTGATGCGGTTACCATTTTACATTTATTCCATAGTTAATTTTCGTTTTTGGAAAACAACAGTTGTTTATATAATTCCTAAATGACATAAATTTACTTAGTAATAAAAAAGTAATTAGAATTCAGACATTTGAAAATTTATCATAATGTAAAGATGCAAAAAATTGCGAAAAAATTGCCGAAGGGTCAAAATTTTTTTTCTAAAACATCATCTCAAATGGTCAGGAATGGCCCAAAACATGTAAAATGCAAAAATTCCGAAATTTTTGCCCAAAGGGCCAAATTTTTTTTTCAAAAATCGTTTCAATTGGCGAGAAATGCCTTAACGCGTCTAATAAAATAGGTTTAAAAACCTCGTACATTATGCGTCTTGAACCCGAGACGCCGGACGTCAACCAACGCTGCCACTGCGCTACCGGAGGAGTTCACGAACAAACGAAAAGCTTGGTAGATATTCAATTCTAGGATGATCTTAGTTGCCGGTTTGCTACGAATAGGTTCGTATTTACAATATGTCCAAAACTTATGTAACCTTCTTAGTGATTTTAGACCCAAATTAAGTAAACAGTTCAATAAAGCCCAGGTACAGAAACGCTTTGTTTAGGATCTACATGGTGTGAAAAAATTTTATTTTCCTCGGTTTTATGGCGATATTTTGAACAAATTTGAATATGGTCCTGAAATTTGGAGGCAATTTTTTTGTGGTCGAGAAACTTAAATATTTTATTGATTTTGATGCCTCTGCAGGGGCCATCTACAATGTATGCTAATTTAATGGCTACTTTATACCCGGTATCTGTTATTTTCAGTTCTAATGATTTTAATACGTTGTCGATGCCTCCAGATCAACCGTTTTCGAGCTATTGGTTGATATAGTTCAATTTAATTGCTCATTATCAAAACGAGTGAGTCATGTATCGTATTAAGGTCATTATGTGGAACACTTTGTAACATTTATTTGTAAGTTTTATTATTTATTTTTCATTTTCGTTCTTAAATTCAACCTTAACAAAATGACCAGTCCTTACCTTAATCAAAAACGTAAAGTATAAAAATTGACAACTTAGCAATGTTGATAACATTTGATAATTGACTAAGGCAATCGCTCAAATTTTCATGTAAAAATAGAAAAAAATCTGATGTCAACACGGAACGTCAATATACCGGGTGGTAAAAAAACCGACGAAAATAAAATTCTTTCACACCCTGTAGATCCTAAACGAAGCGTTTCAGGACCTGGGTTTATATGAACTTTTTTTCTTATTTTTGGGTCTAGAATCACTACGCAAAGTCCGTAGAGTTTCTGGACACCCCGTACACTCTATAATAGTCGAAACCTGGAATTCCATTTTGACCGGACACATTTCGCTCAAAAGCTCATCATTTCGTCTACTTATGGATCCGAACCTGGGTACCAAATGTCATGACGACCGGATTATCTTTGTGGACGCTATCGCACTGGAACACATACAGACAGACAGACATTTTGAAACTTTCATGTTTGAACCTCCTTTTTTCCAACTTACGGTAAAGCAATTTTTAAGTGTGGTAGCTCATTTTAAAGGAAACTTAATCCTCTTTGATAATACGCTGGGATCTACTTTCTATCTATTTTCTATTTTGCGATAATTCACAAAAACTAAAGTGCTGCACTCGAAATTTCGTCGATCGATTACAATACCTCCCAATACTTTCGTATTGTGAGGTAATAGTATAAGATACACGTTTAATAAGACGCTATATCGCACTTGTCTTTTACAAAACTCACCGTTGCGCGGCTCGTTTTCTAAACTTCGACACATGTGATAAAATGGTATCTTAGGAAACTCGTTTGTTAATATACTATTACAAATAAACCATAAGTGATGTATGTTTTAGGGTGGAAAATAGATCATCGAAGCGTTCCTGTGGTAACAATGTGAATTAAAAAGCGATTTTATACAGTCTCGTTGGAAAAAGTTGCACCTATTACGCCTGTTTCGCTACCGCCGCGTGATCGGCACGTGATTGATTCAAAGCTACGCCGCTATTGATCGGCCGGTCACATGACCACAATCATTTCTATTATAACCTTTTAACAAACACGGAATTAATATCTGAGCTTAATACCAATGATAAAATTTTTGTGTTTTTAATATGTTATTAATACAAACATTTTAATTGTTGCAATGAATTTTTACAGTGCTTCAAATTATTTGTTTATCATTAGTAGTTAATATATTCAGAACTTTATTTTGTTGTATTTAACGTATAATTTAGGATTTGCGATATATTGAATATTTTTTTATTTATTCGACTTTAAAGCTTCAACTATAGGTTATTGTAGTAATGTAATAATCAAATTTAAATTACTTATTTGTTAATTTTTATGGATTAATACGACTATTATTGTAAACCTTTTCATCGAATTAAAAGATTAAATTAATTAGTGTGGTTATAATGATATCTGAGTTTTTAAATTTATTCATTATTAAATTACATCAATAATAAATTATTATAAGTTTTTACTTTTGAACTTACTGGTTCATAACAAAACTTGTAATAATTTAATATTGATGTAATTTTATAATGAATAAACCTAAAAACTCAGGCATTATTGCTTTGGTATGTGTGAATCCTTGCGATATTGCAGGCTCACATTCCATTAATATTATATTTAGAATTTATATCAGTTCTACACACATAAAGGCAATATTTACATCGATTGGGGCTTGTATCTCGATAGTACAGTTGGTTAATGCGGTACTCTAACATATCGACGAAGAAAATGCCGAACAAAGCGAAAATACGAATATAAGGAATAATGAGACACGAAAAAGGGGAAAACTTCCACCAACAATAGTTTTACAGGGCAAATTAATAAACAAAGAGGCAATCCAGGCATTAAAACAAACAGTTAAAGAAAAGTTTTACGTAAAACATTCAGAAGGCAGGACAAGGATCCACTTTACAAATCAAAATCAAAATGGAAAAGGAAAGTAGTGAATTCCACATGTTTACTAATAAGTCCTAAAAAACAGACGGGTTGGTACTTAGAGGACTTCATACAGAAACTACACCAAAAGAAATAACTTTACAGTATTTAAAGCATAAGCATTGCACATACAAAAATTACATGGGAAAGACACAAACAACAGGATAATAACACAATGCAGACGATGTCAGGAATGGGGAAACACAACTAGCAACTGCTACGTTAAACCTAAATGTGTTAAGTGTGCAGAGTACCACCTAACCAGTAAATACAAAAAACCCAGAGATATTCCGGCAAAATGCGCAAATTGCAATAAAGACCATCCCGCTAACAGTACGAACGGCGTAGTTTACCTAAAGAAAATAGAAAAAATTGAAGAAGCTCAGAAAGCACTGCTACCTTCGGAAACGGGTTATACCTACACAAATGAACAATTTCCAGAAATAAAAAAATTCAGGGACGCACCACCACCGAAAACTAACGTATGGGAAACAAAAAGAAATATCGAAAAAATAAATAGTTCAAAATCACCGACACACCAAGAAACACAACACAATGATCAACAGCAAGAAAACTGAATGAACTTATCGATGTCAGCAAAACGTTGAGGCTAGTCAATGAATTAAATTCAAAGCTAATTCATGCTACGAACCAAATCGAAAAATTTAGACTATTCAACGACTTTGTATTAACCCATAATAATGGTGCATAATATAACATTAGTGACGTGGAATTCAAACTCATTAATACATAAACTTGAGAATCTTAAAGTGTTCTTAAATACCCACAAGGTCGATATAATGTGGGTCAACGAAACGAAACACAAAAAATCAAAATACCAAACTACCAAATACTTCGAAGAGATAGGGATGATGGTGCCGGTGGTGTCGCAGTGGTCATTAAAATCGATATCCCATACCAGAAAATAAAAATTCCGACAACAGCACAGAATGTCTAGGCATTAAACTGCCCAACAACACAATAATCATATCCGCGTACAATAAACCGATCAACTTGTTAACAACTGCAGACCTTAATATATTTTTGATACAGGGAACAAAGTATTAGTAATTGGTGACTAAAATGCAAGAAATGCGCTCTGGGGGTGCAGGACAAATAACCTCAACGGAATAACGGTAGCCGAGCATGCGGATCGTAACAAGCACATAATAATATATACTGACACACCCACACACTATCCGGACAACAACACCACACCAAGCACAATAGACATCATAATAAACAAAAACGTAACCGAATTAATTGAACCCCAATCACTTCCAAAACTGGACTCGGACCACAACAATTATGAAACTGGGACAAGTTCAAATAAATACGTCGACTAAGTAGATCAGATCCTACAAACATACGGATTGGCAGTAATTCAAAAGAGACCTGGACCAGTAAGTGATGTTCAACAATAATATAATAACGAAAAACGAAATTAACGTAGAAACATAAAAACTAACGGCAGCTATAATAAAAATTAGCGACAACCACAATTAGAGCCAATCTTAACAGACATTATAACCTTTCCGTAGAGATACTGCAATTAATACAAGACAAAATCAAAATTAGAAAAAAGTGGCAACAAACACAAAATGCACAATTACAGATCGAATTTTAACAGCTACAGACATTAATAAAAGACCTAGTTAAAAATCACAAAAATGAAGCATGGAACAAGCTACATACAGAAATGAAAGCGAACAACGGATCACTGTGGAAAGTACCCCAAATAATAAATAGTGAAATAAATATGGACAAGAAACGATTAAGCAAACTACTGACAACGCCATCGGAAATTAAAGCACTAATAAAGCACGAAAAGCTTCGGGACCGGATCAAATAGAAGGAATACTAATAAAAAACCTATCGAGGAAAACAATAGTTACACTACATAACAAATGCAATTCTAACCCTTCCGCACTACCCAACTGATTAGAAAGACACATTAATAATGCCATTATTAAAGCCTAGCTAAGATCCACACAAACCGCTCAGCTACAGACCTATCAACTTAATTAGCAATTTAGAGACACTAGTAGAAAAAATAGTTCTAAAAAGGATACAGAAAATGGAGCGGAAACTTAGGATTATGCCTATCGAACAATTTAGATTTAGAGAAAAACACAGCAACGTACTACAAATAGGACAGGGTGTGGATAGAAGGACTTGTACATAAACTACACTCATACGGATTCCCTACACAATTAACAAAACTATTTCACTCTTACCTAACCGAAAGAGCATTTAAGATGAGTGTTAATAATACCACATTCAACCAGTACACATATAAAGCAGAGGTACCGCAAGGTTCGGTATTAGCACCACAGTTATTCAACTATTATGTAGCAGATATACCCAAATTTGAAAAAACAGAAATAGCACTTTTCGCCGATGATACGGCAATTCATTTTATGCAGAAGTAGCTGGAAGCCAAGTACAAATACATTTAAATCAACTGTCGAAATACTTCAAAAAGTGTAAAATAAACATAAACCCAGAAAAAACTGAAAGTATTATATTCTCAAAAAATTAATCAATAACAAAATTTTCACAAAATTAAACATTGACGGTAAACCGATAGAACCCAAAAATCAGGTTAAATACTTTGGCATGCAATTAGACCATCGACTAACGCACAACAAACACATAAAAGAAATCGCAGGGAGAACATATGGTGTAATCAAACAAATATATCCGCTAGTAAGTAGACAATCTGTAATGACAAAAAATAATAACATTCTGCTGTATAAAACGTTAATAAGGCCAATAATGTTGTACGCCGCTCCAGCCTGGTGCAACGCATACACAACTTCTAAGAAGGAATCGGAAGTAAATCAAAACAAATGTATGAGGTAAGTAACGCAGGGAGATAGATATACACCAAACAGAGAACTGCTAAGGATAACAGATCTCACAACATCTGAAGGAATAGAAGATCAAGTAAATAAATTTTACAAAATAAAAATAGGTAACAATGAATTGACCTTAACTTCACGTAGAGCAACTAACGGCCCAACACCAAAACATAAGTTACCATACCAAACATGGGCAGTGTTTAATGAATCAAGACAGTAACACTAAAAACAGTGAAAACAAAGTGAAAGTGACAATATAAAAGTTAGTAAAATGAATCGTTTATACCAAAAGCTTAAAACATAACCATACATTCAATTAACAGAAGTCAGGTTTTTCGATGATTTTGTTTTGTCCTAAGTAATACAAACTATATGTAAACACAAACAGACACACAAACAAATCCGTATCAATTACTTTAAGTATTATAAAATACAGTCAGAAGGTAAGGGAGAGGCCAAGGCTGGAACTTTACACATAGAATAACGTTAATTCTTAAGCATGTATATAGATCGATGAAATTGTATATATGTAATTAGTTAGGCAGAAATGTAAATAAAGTTGTTTTTGATTTGATTTGATTGTGGTACTCTAGCAAACTACAGGTCGTAGGTTCAAATCCTACTCGAGGTAAACTTTTTATTTATGCATTTAATAAAATTAATAATAATTTTTAATTACATCAATAAGAAATTAACAATTTATTTATATTGAAAACCATATTAAATCCGATTTCCTGATTACCACGTTCCTTAATGATCGCACGTTTCTTATGATACACGCGTGCATTTCACTCCTAGAGTGGACTTTGTGAATATAGCTTAGTTTTATATAAATTTTGTTTTTCTTAACATTACTAGTATGTACCGAACAAAATTTGTTAAAATTACAAGATTAAACCAAAAAATAAAATTTCTGTATCATTATTGTCAGTTGGGATTATGTTGAGAAGTACTCGTTCGCTTTTATTACTGTACCATTGTACCTCTATGAAACTCTCATAATAGATGACCGGGTGTACAACTAAGAAAGACGGCTGGCCATAACTATTGCCTGTTATATTACCACATTTTTGACTATCTCTTTGGTTCTATAAGAGCTGTTAACATAATTTTTTTCTAAAATACTCCCTTGTTAATTTTCCTTCCAATAGCAGTGAAAAAAAGTTGTTATCATTTAAATTTCTTTTAAAAAAGTCGATCGTTTTGTTCCTTCAACAAGTTGCGCCCTTTATTGGTAGACGGAGATAAGCAATTGTTGAGGTTTTGGATTTGTTTAGTAATATCAAGTATTCCCTTAACATTGAGACGAATCTGGACAAATTCAAGCAACCCGTTTCGAAGTTACAGGATTTTTTTCAGTAACACGTCATAGGGTTCCCCCTCTCCCTTTAAAATTCATTAAACAAAGTTTTACATATTGATCACTAGTTTACAACATATATCTTTTTTTAATTACACTACTAAGCAAAATTGCCCAAAAAATGGGAATTTCAATTTGAAATCACTGAAACGCCCTCTGGCAGCAATGATAGAAAATAATTTCCAGCATTGTCTCTTGGCTACATTGATTATAAGATTTTTTATTTCACTGCTCAATCTCAAATAGTTTCTGAGTTATGGCCGGCCGCCTTTCTTAGTTGTACACCTGGTACTTCTAAACATACAAAGGATTTATGCTAAGAACAAATTGAACAAACTATACAGGGCGTAATTGAAACAGAATTGCAAACTTAACACTAACGAAACAATAAAAATTTACTTCAGATGAAAACTCAACATTAAAGTTATTGACGATAAGGCTACACTTACCATAAACATCTCCAGTATAAGATAATTCGCTTGAGGTTCTCTAAAACAAGAAAGAAATGTTAGGGTGCTCAAAATCAAAACATCAATACTCAATTGCACTTTTTTTTTGTTTATTGCATATATATATATATACAGAGTGTCCCAAGAAGTTTTATACATATGGAGAAAAAGTTTATTTTTCATTTCACAAAAAAATCTATTCTTAATAAAAATCTCTACATGACTTGTAGATTCATAATCAGGTACAAAATTTTAGAGCAAAATTATGATTAAGCAGCAAAAAATTATGCCATAAAATCTAGGTCAAGTTCGTTAATGACCAAAACACAACCAGTGGCGGAGCATTTTTATGGGATTAGAAAGTTAAAAAAAAAACAATGCTTCAAGTTTTAAACAGTTACATAATTAAAGAACAAACTAATACGTTTTTTATATAATTTCAAAATAAAAAAAATGATAATAACCAGTGGCGCACCGTTTTTAGGGTACAAAATTGTGCATTTTTAATTTAGCAACCGATTGTATTGAAAGTCGGGTATAGGGAGCTGTTAAGATCGCTAAGTATAAACCATTGTCAAAATTAGAGAAAAAACAAAATGGCAGATCAAAAATGGGGGATTATCGTTATGAAAAACCGATATGATTCAAATTCAAGTATTGTAGGCTTTGTAGTTATTTATTTACATACATTAGAAAGCATTATGGCAGATTTAGCAGCGATCTTTTGCTATTTAATCACAATTTCAATGACATTATGCTCTCCACTACAGTTTGAACGTATTTGGCTCTCCGAGTAAAGTAAGCTGAAAATAATAGTTAGTGGTATGTAATATTATTAGTAACACTAAACAATTTGGATTATTCCATCTAGGTTATCAATTAGATAAAATTATCCTTAACAAGTAGATGGAATAAAAGGCACTTACTTTGAAGTTAATGTACTGTAAATCGCCCAAACGTTGTAAATTCAAATTAAATAGCAGAAAATTTTCCAATTCGATATTTAGTGCATCGTTATACATTAAAATACAAAAGATTGTACCACTTTGTAATAATAAGTAATATTCGTGTCTGTCTGATTGTACTCAATCATTACTTCAATTTATAAATAAAATAGAAAGTACCCAGTACGAAAATACTTTAGTGTGAAAATGTAATATTACTTCACTATTTATGTCTCTTCAACATGTAATAGTGCTTGAAGTAATTTGACTTGTGTAAACGTTTGCATTTGCAACGAATGTGTGTTCTTTGTATGTAATTTCAATACTACATATTGTTTGTCCTATATGTACCAAGTTACGAGTTGAGTAGTTTAATTCATAAACACTAGATTTGGAAAGTATTATAATTGAACGTTGATTTGTATTGTGTCGGTGCATTGCAACTTTTGTTCACTACCAAGCGACGCTGTTATTAAAGCATCTTGGGACCACTCCTCAATTTGTTTTCCAAATTTATGTTTCGGATATTTTCTAAACAATACATCGATTATAATTAAAATTGAAAATTATTAAATAAATATTAGCTCAATTCATGCAAAAATCGGTTTTAGATGTAAAAAGCGAAGTAACGCAATTAAGTAAAAATTATTTAATTAGCTCCCAAAATCAGTCTTATTCTTTTGAAAATGGCACATACATTAAGAAATTAGTTTTTGCCTTAATTTTTGTTCAACATTTATCAACTTCTGCACCCATCATGCACCGAGCTAGTAGGTTTATGGTAACACGATCTGCTTAGCTGTCGGGAGGTTATGGGTCTGATTTCCGTCAGTGTCCACCCTGCATGAGTATTTTTTTCAGGGGTCTCCCTCGCACATGTATGGCGCAATACCACTGCGTCTACGCCCACCATGCGCGACTATTTAGGCGAATGCTGGGTAGTAACTCCCCCATCAGAACCCTAACTCCATTCCAACCGATCCTATCCTGCCCTATTCTTTATCCAATCATGAATACATACTTATTGTATGTATGTTATGCTTGGGAATCCATCACTATGTAGCTGAAGGAGGTTAGAAAGCTCAAAAAGCCCAACTCCCCCTTGGGGAACGAATAAAACACGTTGCCTTTTCCGTTTTTCATCTTGCGCAAACCCTTCTCATATTTAATTCGTGAAGTACTACAGTATTTTTTGTAATATGGTTATATACTCATACAACCTTCATCATTCAATGTATCTGATGTAAATAAGTTGAAGAAAGTGTGAAGATTTATAGAAGCAAAATAAAATTAATGCTCAAAAAGAAGTTATGTAGAAAGAGAGAATACGCTACAGAAGCGTGAAGAAGGAACCATCGCGTAACTAAGAATTCAATAAGAAAGAAAAATAGAACTGTAAAGATTAATCAACGAGCAAGGAAGAAATACACTAGGGCTTACGTTAACGTCGTGCGCCACCAATATAATACAAGACCAAATACGGTGGGACTAAGTCAAGTTACTGTGATATTTATCGTGTAAAAATCGATATTTTATCCAACTGAAACACGTAATGGTAAAGATACCAAACATCTCGATGTAGTGTTGTAGTCTTTTCCCATTTTTCAATAGAATAATTTTGTTCGCAAAAACTTGTTTAAACAAGTGCAGAGAAACGATTAAATACACAGATTGAAGATGAAACCTAAAAAGTGTAAGTTAACTATAATAAGTGAGGAAAGAAATATAGGAATGTGGGTTAGGGTGTGAAAATAACAGAAAACTATAAATGTTATGAGGATTGAAATAGCAAAGCAAGTTTACATGAAGACGTCTAGGATATTAAAAGAGAAACTGGTTAGTGAGTTTAGAAAATGAGTATCAAAGATAATAAAATAAGCAATGGAGGTGCGTGCGTGACTGGACAAGACCGTACTGAAATAACCCACCTAGGTTTTTTGTGCGAGGGAAGAAAATGAAGTCTGGCAACGAGTACCAAGTGACAATGGTCTGAATCAATATTAAAATAAGATTCATTTTCGTGCGTAGTTATTTTTACTGTCATGCGTCTATTTAAATCTTAAATCTATACTAAATCTATACTAAACCAAAGAACTTGTTACATATCGCGGAGGTATTATGTGGTTTTCCTCGCTCTTTAGTTGCATGCAACTTCAGATTCATTAGATTTTTGTAAGATATGAATTGATCCTTTTCGGAATCTTCCACCAAATTTGTCGTGACTACTCTTACACTCCATACAGCATGAGGTACTTTAAAATTAGGTTATATTAATTCGCAAGAAGGAAAAAATTGGAAATGAATAAAGCAAAGGGTCAGAAGTAGTTGCTCTCAGAGTGAATGAATGTACACTAAGAAAATGACGACAACAAATACGTTTAAACAAAAATATGTAAATGTAAATTTTGTTTATTTGTGGGATACATTTCGGCAATCCTTCGAAAGGGTCTAGCCAATATTTTTAATGATCAAGAAAAACTATCCCATCACAGATATCTGGATTCAAGATCCAGCGAGTGACGGATGAAAGAAATAATGACTATCGTATTTCAATATGATGAAATGAACCATATCACACATAGGTTTTATACAGCAAACCAAAAGTTATGACAGCAAAGAAAAGTCAGTTCCGAAAGTAGTTACGTGTAAGACAACTAGTCACCGCAGTATGTTGTATGAGCGCACCTGTGAATGTGTTCTACCCATCTTGACTTTCCAAGGAACCGGATCATGTCAAAATTGTTTATGGATGCACCTGCTGTGACGTTACAACTGCTCTCTGATTCAGGGCCACACATTCTGATCTGTTCAAAACACTCCGGTAATCTTGACTTTGGACAACTGTGTATCGTACTGTACATTACAAGACGTTGAGTATTGTAGACAATATTTGCTGGATACAGTATTTTTTGCCCCATAAAAAGAACCTTAAACAAATGTAAAGTGGATGATAACACCTCATGGCCAAGAAATCACTCTAAAGCACATAATTGCTTTATTTCAATAACAATCTTTAGGACTACCCGATTATACCTGCACAATCCAGACATCTTTGAGAAACAATTAGTAGCTGAGCCTCAGATATTCAATTCGGAGTTTGAAGTAGAAGACCCAACACTTGAGATGGTCACAGCTCTTACTGCTAACAGTAAGATCTCAGATCTTGAACAGCAAATAGAAGAATGCCCAATTGTTAAAACCTTTTGTTGCTCGCACGTCAGTCCAGTGATCAAGTGAAGTAAGACGACTGTATTGCCAGTGTGGTTGGCGAGCTTTCGTCATCCTTATTAACCCCGAGAATACTAGTGTCTAAAGTCAAAATAAGAGCAAATGAGAAGGAATAAATCCGAATTTTTAACGTCAACCCCGTAAGAAGATTGATAATATAAAGTTGGTTCAGAAAAAGGAAATCCATAGTTGCATAACAAAGCCACGGAAAAGGTGACTGGATAATATGCTACAAATGCAAAAAGCGATGGTACGAGGAAATCACATACGTGGATCAAAAAATGTTTGTGTGCGACAATTATGTTTAGAATATTCTAGTTCTTTTATTGGGTACCCTTGGAAAGATCTATAGAAAAACATGTTCGTCTATATGTAATTATTAAAAAATACTCGAGAGGATGGTTGTCATATAAATACAACTATTATTGAGAATATTCTTAAGAAGGTCAAAATGTATAAAGAGGACGTAACTATTATATTTTCGATAATGAAAAAGCATATGATTCAGTCGGACATGACCACCTTAGAAATGTAATTAAATCCTTTCATTTGCAAAGTTTACTTATAAAACTGCAAGTTGATAACGAATCGTTTGTTCAAAGAAGTTTTCATAAATCTGAACGATTAACTATTAAAAAGGGTGTTCTTCAAAGCGCTCCTTTATCGGCCCTTGTAACGGATGCCTGAGAATTTTCAAATTTCGCGCTATGTTAAATGATATATTATAGTTATATCGTATTTTATACAATAAGAAATGATTATTTGTTGTTTACTTTATAAGTGTATTTAATATTGATATGAGAATCCTGAATTTATTTCAAAATGTTGTGTACAGACTTAATTAAAAGACATTTAAAGTTCGCGGCAATTTACGAATGCATAGAGTAGAAGGAAGAAGAAGGTGTGGTTTGAATGACTTGTAATAATAAGTTGATGATTGGAGTTGGTAAAAGAGAGGTTCAGGTGACGTTTCAATGTAGTCACGCTGCCCTCTGTTGGAGCAAACTAAACTTACATTTTTTAATGAAACATCCTGTATATTATTACATTTTTGGAAAGCCCATAAAATACGCTTTCATTTGTTATCAAATTGTGTAGGGGTATCTCCTTTGGTTTTAGAGATATTCAATTGTTTTTCGAAAAAATTATCCCACTTGCGGTCGCTGCCACTGATATGTTAGGTGACTTTTGTTTATTTTAAAATGACAACAAATTTATGGTGGTCTTGTAGTCTTTTGAAATATTTTAATTTTCAGAATTTTAATAAAGTATAGGGCGTGTCACTGCAAAAACAACTTTTTTTTTAATTGTTTTAAGTGGTACCACCCCATGATGTTCGTGCCATTCGATGCTTTGTTTGATATTGTTCCTTTTTCATCAATCATGTCTTACACCTAAAATTAATAATTTTCAAAATATTTTTGGTTTATTTATGAAATTGCGATTTTAATACAAAAAGACAGAAAATAGAGGTATTAGGTTGGCCATGAGGTTGTAGTTTCTTATTAAAAAAAATTTACAAACTGATTTAATGAATTATTTCATTCAAAATCTTGACCATATAGTTGTTAACGAAGTTCTATATGATATTCATGGTATTTATGGGCATTTAATATATTTTTTACGCTAGGTTTTTTTATATCAGTCACATGTGATATTTGTGAAGTGCTTACATGAGGATTTTCTAGGATTAGTAAAACTGTAAGTTGGTTTTTATCATTTGTCACTACTTTCCGTTTTTTAAATTTAACACAACCCGTTCCTTCAAATCTTTGTAAAAGATTTTGAAACTCCTTTTTGTCAGTATCGGGATATCTTGCTGCATAAATTCTACTTGCCAGTAAGCAATTTTTTTGACATTCTCCAAGAATAAAAATTATTAAAACTATTTCCTGACTATTTGGAGTCATCTTGAACACTTTGAATAAATTAAAACACAAATTACGTTTAAACTGAATAGAACCAACTATTACAAACAATTTTTCTTTTTTCAACGTAATATAATATTATCATGGCACTTTTAAATGCGAGTTTAAACATTAATTCCAAATAATCTTTGTTATTTGATCAGTAACCAACTTAAATTTACAAAAAGACGTAGAAAATGGAAAAATTGATTTGAACATAATCAAATTGAGTACTTCAAAAATTTTACTAAGGACTAATTTAAATTTAAAATTTCACTAAGGATTGTCTTAAATTTGTATTGAACGAAAAAGTGACTGGTAAGAGTATGCACCAATTTTGTTCAAAAAATTCTGTTAAATTTAAAATAATTTAATTTAGTCAATTTGTAGTTATTATATTGTTTTTACTTGGAAAAATGTTTTAATATGAAAAAGAACGCCAAAGTTTCTTGTTTAAATTAATACAACTTGATTCAAAAATTCTGTACCATGAAACTACAATTACATGATCTATACGTTTATATTTACAAAAAAAAACGTAAAACATGAAATCGTTGATCTGAACATAATCAAACTGAGTGGTTCAGAAATTTTACTAAGGACTGATTTAAATTTGCCTCGAATCAAGAGTGTTTTATGCATTAATTTTGTTCAAAAAAGTCTGTTAAATTTAAAATAATTCATTAAATCAATGTTAATTGCTATGTTAACTCTTGTTTTATTTGAAAATTTTTTTTTTGGTAAGAAACTACAATCCCATGGCTAACTTAATATCTCTATTTTCAGTCTTTTTTGTATTACAATCGCAATTTCACAAATAAACTGAAAATATGTTGAAAATTATTAATCATTCATCATATAATACACCATATATAGGGTGTTCCATTTAAAAAAGAATAAATTTAGTTTGCTCCAATAACATAAAGCACCCTGTACGATCAAAAATATTTTAAAAATGTAGTGTTTATTGATATCTACCCCTGGTCCAAAAATAATTTCTCTATTTCTTCCACCCCCTCTTCGTTTGGCCATCCTGTATATACAACGTGAACCAAAAAAAGTACCCCTGCTTCAAGTGTATATTATACACATTCATTGAAGACGAAAAGCCAAATAAAATTTTTCTCTAAAACGTATGGCTACAAAGTGACAGGCCCTCAAAGTTGAATTTTGAAAATCGTTTTTCGCAAATAACTCGAAAACCTTTAGGAATTTCAAAATACTATCCCCACCGAACATTATTTCTTTGTTGACGAGAATTTTTCTGGTTTGATTGGATTGTCTATGAATGGACTGAAAGTATTAGTTTTCACATTGTTCCCGTATACTTTCTATTCCAACTTTTTGTGTATGATTTTTCAGGTATTTTGGTGACTTTTTTGGATCCGTTATTCAATTTTATGCAAATTTGGTCCTCTTGGTTGAAGTTGATAAAGTGAACGGTTTGCGAGGTTTCATCAATCACGGTCAATTAAATACTACCGCACTATAATTTAGTAAGTGGGCAGTGGACTAAAAGTCATAGTTGTCACATTGTGATTTTTGATCAGTTTTCATACAATTTCTTTGTCCATAATGAATAATAATAGGTATTCCAACTCCGAAATGGCAGATATGCACATAATGTATGGCAGAGCTTTTGGGAATTGTGCTAGAGCTGTTCGTTTATATTCCCAGGCATTTCCAAATCGGCGGATACCGAATAAAAAGATGTTTGCCAACATTTACTGGCGTCTTCGTGAAAGTGGTACATATTATCAATTTATAAAAATTCTATTCATATCGGGTTCTCACAGGTTGTTTAAAGCCACCAAAAATTGACAGTGGTAGGAGGCAAACTGCAAGAACGCCAGTTTTAGAACAAAGAGTGTTGGATGCAATTGACGCTGATCCCACAACAAGCTCTCGTCAATTGGTAAGAGAAAATAATTCAAATCAGTCCACGATATGAAGAATTATTAAAATGGAACTCTGCGACCTTTCCATTATCGAAAGATACAAGCTTTGGCCATTAATGATTTTCAAGCAAGGGTGAACTTATCACGTTGGTTTCTAGAAAAATGACCGCAATTATCCATCGATTATCTTATTCACTGATGAGGCAGGTTTCGCCAAAAACTTTTAACTTTCATATCAATCATTACCCTTTATTCCGCCCTAGTCGACCGCTGATGATGATAGCGTAGCTGTCGAAACGCGTTCGGTGTTTTTTAATTTTGTGTGGTACGTGGGTGTATTTTGTTTGTTAATCATTACTACGATTATCAAAATCCACGCGTTTTCATTGAAGCCAATCAACAACAGCAATTCAGTGTGAATGTATAGGCTGGTATTATTGGCAATAATTTAATTAGTCCATTCTTTTTGTCACAACGTTTAAATGGTAATTCATACACCAGTTTTTTGGATGTCCATCTGGATGTTAGGGGTCGGATGTGTTTCATGCACAATGGTGCGTATCCTAATTTTGTACTCACTGCTAGGCGGTCATTGAATCGAACTTTTAATGCAAACTGGATTGGACGTGTAGGACCGGTTCTTTTGCCTGCAAGTTCACCGGATCTAAACACTGGATTTTTTCTGGGGTAAAAGACATGGTGTATTCGATTCCAATTATAAACGTCCAACATCTCCAGCAACGAATTTTTGATTGCTCTAATTCACTAAGAGATGATCCGCAATTATTTTTCAACGTACGTCAGTCAATCATGAAAAGAATTCGTAAATGCATAGCAGTCAACGGTGAACAATTCCGACATTTAATCAACTAATTTGTTTGTTAATTAATACTTTGTTTGACAACTATGACTTTTAGTTCACGGCCCACTTACTAAATTTTGGTGCGGTAGTATTTAATTGACCGTGATTGATGAAACTGCAAATTACTCGTAAACCGTTTAGTCACATACACCCATGTACGTACCCACGTAAGCACGCACACACGAACACACACACACAACAAACACGTACACAGGCACATACGCACACCCACGTACAAACAAGCACACATGAACAAATGCACACATGTACAACTAACACGCATACACGCGCACACGCACATAAACACACACGCACACACAGCACGTACACACGCAAACATGCACACACGCGCACATAAGCACACACGGATACAAGACACACGCGCACGGGAACACAGTTCATGGGAACACACGCACACTCACACATTCACACACGCATACAAATACCTACGTGCGTACCCACGCATACACGCACGAACCAACATATGCACAAGTAACATGCACACACGCTCACTATCACACGCACAAACACACGCGAATGCGAACACAGACACACCTTCACATACGTGCACACACGTACACACAAATACACCCACTCGCAAGCACACACAAACAACGTACAGGCAAACACTCACACACGAACTCACACTTCAATCGAGACACCTGCACACGCACACATGCACATACGCACACACCCACACACGCACACGCGTACATAAGCACACACACGCGCACATGGGTACACTTACACACGCTCACAAGCAGCATGTACGTATCAAGCATACACGAACACACGTACAGCGAACACACGCACACACACTCACATACGCATATCCGCACAAGAACAGACGTACACACGCGACACACGCACACAAACACCCTCATACGTACCAACGCACACACGTACACGCGCAACTTCACTCAAACACACGTAAAATGAATGCAAGAAATAAAATATGATTGGATGCCTCCTTAAGGTGATAAAATATTGGTATACCATAAAATATCTGTCGTTTTAAGTCTTGTAGTGCATTCCACATGCCGTAGTAATAAAAAATTCATAATGTAGAAATCGTCTTGCATTTTTACGAACCCCGTCTACCAATTGCCCGCGTTGAAAGTAAATCTCTTTTAGGTTGCTTAATCTGATCTTAAATTAAAAGAAGTTCGCCGTGACCTCTTAATGTCTTTAGGTCAGTGCAGTTAGAGCAGGTTGTTTCTTCACATGTTCACACTTACGATATCTTCACCAACTCCAAACTTCACGGTAGTCTAACTCTTGATCAAAAATGGCAGAACCCCCGTCACTGCACTTAACGTTGGTGATAGCACAAAACATTCAAAAGGTATTTCCATGGTTGAGTTTATTTTTTCTACCATTCCATCGCTCTGTGCAAGAAATGATGTAGCGTTAGTCTTTCGATAGTTACAATGGCAGACACATACTTTCGACAATGTCACTTTCGTAACGTTGGTGATTATGCATCAGAGTGAACATTCTAACAGGTATTTCACAAAATGGTTGTAAACAGTTTATTTTTCATACCATTCGCAATAGCGCCTCTGTGCAAGAAATGATGTAGGTCTAGTCTATATCGATAGTTTTAATCAACTACATTACTTTGCGAGCAATCGGTCACCTTATTTCGATTATGATCGAGTCGAAATTCTAACATGTTACGCAAATTTGTTAATCAGTCCTGCTTGTAATTGACCTAGTATGGCGTTTCACATTTCTGCGATAAACTCATAAGTGCTTCAGACAGACCAGCTTGCAGGTTCGAATCGGCATCTTATATCATCACATGTTTTCAGAAGACAACTACAATCTACCTTGTGCAGGCAAGTGTTATGCATACTGTATTTACCGAGTCAGCTTCCGATCATATCTTGCAGCAATGTTTTACGCACTTTTTCATCTAGTCAGCTTCCTGTACTGCGAACCATAGTATGAATTTTGCCGTATTCACATTTCTTCGAGTTTAACATTCTGACATCAAACATGCATTCAGACGAGACCAGGATGCAGTGTATCGAATCGGCATCTTATTCTTGTCATTATCATTCTTCAGAAGACAATCCTGAATTACATTCTTATACCTTATTCAGGCAAGCTTTTATGCAAACACTGTACTCATTACACATCAGTATGCAGTACAAATCCACTTGTACGCACCAAACGTTGCAGCTAATCCACAGTTTTACTGCACGGCTTACTAAAGCTCTAGAATGACGTCTCCTAGTACTGTTTTCAACCATCACTTATGAATGAGAAAATTTTAGCGTAGCTGTTCATATGTGCATCTAGTTGCACACTTATTCTGATCCATCACGCATTTCATGACGTGCTTTAGCACGATAGGATTTAGCCTTGTTCAGGTCCATCAATTATAATCTCACTTCTTGAGTCGCCTACCACGTTGTTGCTATTGAAGATAGCAACAGTCATTCTCCGAACATTTTTGAGTCAGTAAAGCGATTACACTCCGTTTTTTTTTGCTCTCATCTATCGATATCTATGTAATCCCTATCGCCTAAATTTGTTTCCTTATCCAAAATACGTTTCATTATTAACCAGTTTCAAACAACTGTAACGCACGCCTGGGCCTAATCCTATTGGAGGTAAATACCCGAACCAAGATTACCACTTCATACAATCTATTCTTGCGGTATTTCCTACATATGAAGGACAGAATCATACCATATATATATATATATATATATATATATATATATATATATATATATATATATATATATATATATATATATATTCGCGTTATATGGTGTCGAGAGCCGGCGCATGCCGAAAGTGCGATCTGGCGTCCTCCGTGTGTTTTCAAATATCGTCTATTCGCAACTCCAACATTCAGTGGCGTAGGCGCGTAAAGCGCCTTCTTTGCCTGGTATATTTTAGATAAAATATTTGTTGCGGGAATGTCAAATATCAAAGTAAATATTCTCATAAAATAAAATCATAATTTAATTAATTACACCGACTCAACCATTTCATCGACCTACATGTAATAGTTTTACCAAACACAATTATTTGTCAGTTTCATTAGATAGGTAATGGTTTAAAGATTGTACATGAGCCATATACTGTCTATCTTAGAACGAAAACAAAATTTAAATTTTATCATGAAACCATGAATAAATTATATTGTCAACTCAAATTACATAAATAATAAACAATAATGACTAAATTTGCAGAAAATTGAATAACGGACCCTCAAGTCACCAAAATACCTGAAAAATCACACACAAAAAAGTTGGAATAGAAAGTATACGGGAACAATGTGAAAACTAATACTTCCAGTCGATTCATAGACAATCCAATCCAACCAGAAAAATCCTCGTCAATAAAGAAATAATTTTCATTAGGGATAGTATTTGTATTTTGAAATAGAGATTTTCGACTTATTTCCGAAGAACGATTTTCAAAATTCAACTTTGAGAGCCTGTCACTTTGTAGCCATACATTTTAGAGAAAAATTTTATCTGACTTTCCGTCTTCAATTTATGGGTAGAATATACACTTGTAGCAGGAGTACGTTTTTTGTTCACGTATATATATATATATATATATATATATATATATATATATATATATATATATACGAAGTGGCTAAATCTGAAAAAATTGCATAGGAAATTTCGTTATAGAAACATTTTGGAAAATTTAATATCCTATTTTATTACATACGATTTAATTACGCAGGTTTAATAGTATTACATTATACAGTAAACATATTTCACTCTTTTAAAAAGTCTGTAATTTTTTCTTGCACGGAACAGTTGAAGGATGTTCTTTGTTCAATAAACACTTCACAATTATTAAGGGCACTAAAAATGTTTGGCACGTTTTCCGAATACTGTAGCCGTTACGGATTATCACAAATGCATTAATCATTTGCAGTCGACGGTTTTTGCTGTCGTCAGCCTCATCCTCTTCTTCTTCGACTGTTTCGTTTCGTAAAGAGTCCAAAATTTTCGTCCGTAGGGTACGTCATAAAGGTTTTCGACAACGTTGAGGTAGTCCTTAAGTTAATATCAGCAGATTTTATCGAACTGTTCAATGCGCATGATTTCTGCAAATCGCAAGTGGTAATTCATCGTCTTCAATTCATCTGAATTTTCCGCAAATCCGGCTTTGGAAAAACAATTTTAGTGAATTTCTATTTGTTAAACCTTTGCCAGTTCGAAATGTTCGTAATGATTTTGCACTATTAAATTCTAGATTTTTTAAACTTTTACATATGAATTTAACATTTATTACTCCTGACCATCGCTGAAGTTTTTATCAAAATTTGGAGGAAAGAAACAGTTCCGTTTTTTAAGATTATTTTACAACAGATGGGTGTGATGGACCAATTGACATAACTAAGCTATTTTTTCCCAATAGTCATTTGTGTCACTGAGGTTATTATCCATTCTTCGAAATCTAGCTAGTCATAAACCACTGTTATTATTGGGATATGTCAAATCGAGTATTTACAACGAACCATTGTTCAATCAAGAGCAGCTTATTGAGAGAACATTAAACCGTTTTAATCATATTGATGGTGATATGATTGCTCGTGCGACTGCAGATGTACCACGTAGAGTCGCTTTATGTTTAAGACAAAATGGAGCTCAATTTGAACATTTATAAATATTTACATTTGTTTGTTTGTTATTTTCAATAATACATAATTTCTTGCTACTGTACCAGTTGCTTCTTACAAATTTAATAGTTCATGATTAAAATAATTTTACAATCGTATACACAATTTGTTTTTCGAAGCACTCTTTGATAAATACAAAATTGCTAATATTTCATTGAAATTAAGTATAAATCTTATTGAATATTATACCATTGGATTGCAATTTGTTTCTACTTTTAAACATTGCATGAAACAAATATGGCGTCCGTAACAAAAAAGAAAGTTGGCAATTGTTTCTTAATATCTAGCAGGCCTAGAACAATGTTTTTTATAAAATGATATAAAGACTATTGAACAGTACGCATACACCAAATTTCAAATCGTTACCTTTATAAATAAAAAAGTTATTAACATTAATGAAAAATCGCAATTTTTATATTATTATGAATATCTCAGTAAGCTTTGATTTTTTTTAAATGTATTACCGGTTTTTTTCTGTGTATAAATGTAAGAAACTTTTTTCCCATTTAACGATTCCTGTATATCCTATAGTTTCTAAGCTCCCAATGGTGAGCATTAAAATTTGTCCCACCCTCTATATATATATATATATATATATATATATATATATATATATATATATATATATATATAACAACTAGCATAATCTGCACTAACGCACTAAGTTTAAAACATTTGGAAATCATGTGGTTAAGAGAATAAAAGGTCTATGAAATTCACTTTTGTAAGTAGACACTAATGATGTAAGAACAAAAAGCAGTTATGAAATTGGTTATTGAAAATTTACATCATACGAACATGAGTAGGAACATCCTGTACAACGAATATCCGTTCGCCTCGAAAAAAACTAATCCTCTCCCACTAAATTCTCTAATTTAATTGAAATTTTAGATACGATTTAATAAAAAGAAAGACAAAGTTTATTCTGCAACCAAGAAAACTCTCTCCTTTTAAAAATTACAGGTCGCATATATGAACTCATTGCTGTAAAATTAAGTAATTAATGAATAGTGTGTCACGTTAAACAATACAATTATACTTATTTCTGTATACACATTCTTATGAATGGTAATCTGCCAGAGGCACCAACTGACCTCTCCAAAATACTACTTGACTAGTATAAGCATAAATTTCCGACTAAAGAAAAAGAAAATATTTTACAGAAGATTGTTATTTACAAATTTCACTCTGAATAATCAATTCTAAAACTTTCATGAATGAATTATAATTAAGTAGAACGATAATAAGAAACAAATCATAATTAAAGGTTCTGCCTATCAATATGTTGAAATTAAAAGTATATTGCATTTGTGAAATATTTGTGTTACTTAATTCATATTTTAATGACATAATAGGTTGAACATAACTGTAACGGCTTAATGCGCTTCTGTTAATTATTCCCACTTGCCTGCTAATCGAATTTACAGTTAATTGTCATATATATAAGGGTAAACAATAACGTATGCAGGTTTTAGGTACATAGACCGAATAACACACATACACACTTAAACACAAAATCTATTTTGTCGATTTACATAATTACTATTCATACCGTGCAATGAACTTAATTTTTTAGGTGCGTGCATACGTATGCAAAAATTAAAGTATGCGTACGCGAAATTAAATTATAAGGTACTACGACATTAATATAAAAAAAACTGGATTACCAAGTAACGTAACCGGAAATTGTAAAAATTCTGGTTAGTTACTTCTCTCACGCATTCATTGTTTAAAGGCTCTATATAGAAAGGTATTGTTGAACTTGTTTTACTTTCGTACAAAAACGCAGTAAATACGTAACAATTTCAAAAATAGAAACTTGAAAATATGACGAAATAGAGTGTGTAAAAAATCGTATACGTTACATTTATTAGATTTGCGGTTTCTTGCTAATTCAACTGTAAGATTTTATTAACATTCATTATAAAAATTCTTTCCTTTGGAATTGGTACACTTGCATTATTAAGAGCAATGAGGAAAAAGTTTTCAAAAGGAAAGGTGAGAGATCAAAATTTTCGAATAAAAATAAATTTTGGTATTAATTATTGCTAATAGTTAATAATGTCAAACTATCTTATCGATAGTTGTGACAGTGATAAAACTAACGTAAGGGATGTTAGACAATTACCAATAACAATAAATTACGTATTTTGAAAGAATAGAACTCCATATCTCGCTACGACGATGTGCACAATTGCGACGGTTGAATAAACAGCAAATTATAGCGCTATTTAAAGAAACATTATAAACAACTTGGCCATTAGAAAAATTAAAAAAAAATGGATTAAATCATGGCGATTATTTTCGATTAAGAGATTTATCATATAATCAATGTTCTAATTAATACCTATTGTGAATAGGATTTTGTTAATATCGTTTAACAGAAATCTGCACACTGACCTTTCGTCACGGTTTTTAAAATTGACGCGTTTTGAGCAGATGGTTGTCACAAAATTTTATTATCTAGTTTGCTCCATGGCTGGAAATTTCTAATGTGGAGTTAACAAGATATTTCATACATGTTACTTCACCGGAAATCAATAACAGAAATTATAAGTCTGTAAATGATAATTAATTAAGCAGAAATAATTAGGAAAATTCATAGATTCAGCTGCAAAAATTACGTGTGAGTGTGACAGAGCACGGCCCTCATTTATTGCAAAATTGGACTTTAATGGAGATAATTTATTTAAAACTAATTGCAGTTTTGGATTCTTAACCCGGCATTAGTCGCTAGGTTAAAAATCCCATCGTTAGTCGCGTGTGAGATTTTCTCTCACGAATAAAATTTAAAAAAATAAAACGTTGTTCTTTTTAAATATTAGTTTTAATTGCAAATTTAACCTTATGAACAGTTGTAAAACATGATATTTTCAATGTTTATAAATCTTCGTCAGATCCCATCTCTGAGGTACAGATTCGGCAAGAAAAAATTGTGTGTTCAGGACAAATGTGTCGCTGACAAGTTCTACATACTTTCTTGACTTTTCTATTTTTTCAACGACAGAAGTTACAAAAACTTTCATTGACATTTTCAGGTTCTCTTACTTCTTCTAGTGGTAGTTTTGCTATTTTTCTAATAGAAATTCGTAAGCTGTATGGTAAGTTTGTAATTTTGGACCGGTTTATTAGGTGAGGTTTTATTAGCGGAAGAGCCAGCTCTTTCAAATATACACGTCTAGGCGGAATGGGGTCGTTGATGTTATTTGCCTTATATATTATAAAGCTGTTGATGCCACCAATGTTTAGCATTGAAAAATATATCGTCAATTGCCATCTACAGCTTATTCTTGCAACCAAGTATAACGCTTTCATTTCGTCAACCACGTCGACTGCACCCTTAGCTAAGTTATAAAAACTTATTATTTCTGGCTTTACTTGGTCTCCTGTCTCTTCATCTATGGCATCGCCGTTATGCATGGTAGACAAAAGAAGTACATTTTCCTTCATTTTTTTCCAAGGGACGTATGAAACTAATACAGACTCTTTTGAAAAAGCAAACATACTACTCAGAAATGGTCGTTCCTTGATATTTGATAATTCAAGGGAAATTTCTTTCTTATTTCTTTTCAACGTTCCAACTATGGTGATGTTGTGTTTAACTTTTAGATCTATAGCCAGTGGAACTGAAGTAAAATAATTGTCCATCGTGATGTTCCTACCGGTATTGAGAATTGGCTCTATAATCCTTTTCACTACACTAGAAGCAGTATTTTCCACTTTATATTGACCTTCGGGCTGTTTTCCTGCGTAAATTTCTAGATTAGAGGTATAAAATGATCTGGAACCGACCAGAGCGTATATTTTAATGCCGTATTTTGCCGGCTTATTAGCAATATATTGCCGAAATTTACAGCGACTTCTAAATGCCTCAAGCATCTCATCCACAGTTCCATATTCACTAATTGTATAATGCGATTTACAAAGCTGAACAAAACCATCAAACTGTTTTCTAATAGGGGGCAGCTTATACGAGGCATTGCGAACATTCCTATCATGAATGTTGTCAAATCATAGAGCACTTAGTAGTGTATAAAATCTTCTCTGACACATTATTGCCCGAAAACATCCAAGAGTTGTTCCGTCGTCTATCCAAAGTTTAGAAATATTGACATGGTTACTTTTTTTGATACCCGCTAAATATAAAGGACCAATAAGAGCACTTGGTTCATAAAAATTAGTTTCAGCACAATCTCTTTCACGCCTATTGTTATTGCGTTTTATTTGAAGGTATTTATTAGTGCAATCGACCACTTCTTGAATCGATGCATTAGGAACGAAATGTTTCCAACATTCAAGCGGCGTTTTTGCATTACGTGCTAAGCCTTTTATACCAGACAAATGTATTACCAGATTATGACTTCGTGTACGACCTCTAATAACGGGATTACGCTTCAACCATTTCGTCACTTTATCTTTGCCAACGTAAATGGAAGCATTTTGGAAAAAAGTATCATTAGTGTTTTCATCCATTAATTCACCACTTTCCTCAAAACTTTCTTGTTCTTGAATGCCTTCATTGCCCTCATTTTCTTCGCAATCGGTTTGGTCAGTATCTATATCGTGTAGGCTGTGTTCGCTTTCTGCGTCACTTTCTAGTTCGTCACATCTCCCTTTGTCATCTTCAAGAGGTTGAATATCTTCCTTTGGATCTGAAAATAATTTATTCTTTAGTCTTTACCTCAAAAATAAAAGATCGAAGTACGAATTGGAACTGAAATTGTTCCATGTCGTAGATTTTTTTTTATGTTTAGCCTAAAACGAATAATAGTAGATTGTATCATTAAGATTAAAAGTGCCACTCTTTGTGACTAACATTCAAAAGTCACTTTTAATCCGAATAATACATACTATTTTTTCTGCGACCGAAAAAGTAAATAAAATTACCAAATAAAATTAATAAATAAAATCAACTATTGGAAATTTTTTACAATTTTTATGTCCATTTCATAATTTATTTACTTTGTAATGTTGTTTTAAATAAAAATTAAAATTAAAAAAGTCATAGGAAGTAAAAGTGTTTTTATGACTAGGAACTAAAAGTGTTACTTAGCAACAAACACTTTTTTTTATTAGTAATAAAAACATCAACTTCAATGACAGTTATTAGTATTAGAAGTGAATACCTCAGAAAAACATATTTTGGTACAAAAAAAAATCAATGCTTACCTCTGTTCATCTCCTGTTCAAACTTTAAAAGTGCAAGGTCTCCAAGTCTTTTTTCACGACTCATTTCACTTCACTAATCAAAAACAACAACCGAGAGTCTATAAAAATAGCTCCAAAATTATTACACGCTTTGTCGCGCAATTAGAGAAACACAATATTAATGCGACGGGATCGGTTTACACTCGTTATGCCAGTAAAGGGAGTGGGCGTACCCAGTAAAGTACCTAGAAGGACACGGGTCAATATCGTGTTGAAAAAAAATTATACCAATTAAAATAAAAGTGTAAGAGAAAAACTCATATAGCGACTAATGCCAGGTTAAAATATAGCAAACTCTTTTCAATTACTTCAGCACATTCAGGTGCGGCCTAACCTGTGTGACAGCACGCGGGCATGTTTATTGGAAAATTTGCCTTTAATGGCCAAAATTGATTTAAAAACAAATTTCACAATATATATATATATATATATATATATATATATATATATATATATATATATATGTCATGCTCTCTAAAACGAAACGTTTTCTCTGACATTGTATTCAAGTATGTAAATCGGCATTTTTTCTGAGTCTGATAATCGATTCTATATGTTTATAGCTTTATTTTTACTATTTACATGATTTTCCTACGTTTGACAATCATTCTGAAAACTGTACGTTAAAGTGCTGCTCTAAATATCATTATAGCGTCTTGCGGTGTTTCATGTTCTTTTAATATAACAAAATAATCTTTTTGGCGTCTTAGATTAAAATATACACATTGGTATGTAGCGTCAAACTGATTGTACAAAAACATGGATTAAAATATATTGACGACTATACCGGGTGTAAATCTATTAGGGGCCACCCCCGTAACTTTTCAACGAGTCGTTAGATTTTGTTCAAATTTGGGTGGGCTATATTAGTGTCAGTTTGGGATTTTTTTAAATTGGCCGTCTTTCGGTTTCACCGGAAATGACGCAAAATCTAAAAATTTTAATGGAACACTCTGTATATTTTTACATATTTGGATTCTACGGCTTCAAAGACATACATCTGTCAAAAGTCAACTCAAACGCCAGTTTTTCTTTTTTTTTAATTTTAGATCATTATAACCTCATCCAAATTATAGATAATTAGCGTAGAATTACCCCCACAATTTTATTTTTGCTAATAATTAATTTTTGTGAAGTTTTTTAACGATTAAATTCAAAAATTACGGTTTTTTTAACTGAAACTCACTTTTCCCAACAGAAACATACATGGGTCACCCTGTATATTAAATAGCTCTTTCAAGTACCAGAAAAGCGATGTACATAGTAATTTCGTTAGTTCCTAAATAAAGCAGTATTTTTTAGTTTTCCGTTGCGACTGAAACCGACTCTGTCAAAGTAATGTGAAAGATTTTTGCCTAATTAAAAAAAAATACATATTCTAATAATTTGCGTAAAAAGAATATACAAACATACAATATTTAATTTTATCTTTATTTAATTATTTGTTCAAAATGGCCACCACCCTCAAACAGCATTGCAGTCTTCTAATAAAATTTTGATGCACATTTCTGGTGTTATACTGTTAGATGCTTCTCTACCCTATACTTTAGATTATCCAGAGTTGCCAAATTTAGCTGGAAAGGGTACAAGTGTGCTATTTATTTACCTATCATGTCTAAATCTTCCTTTTGTGATATTTAAATAAACCGCATAAATATTAGATTTTGACAAAAATCAAAGGAATCCATGATATTGGGTGATCATCTACTTGGAAAAATGTCATTTTGTTAGTCTAGTTATTTACAATATTTCTACAAGTGTTGGTAATTAAAAATTAGTTTTTATTTCCAAAATGGCAAATTTATTCCGTTATTCTCAAAATAAGAAAGTTGACATGTTGTTGATATACGGAGAGGGCTAAAAGAATTCCGCTCGGGCGACATTGTTGCACGCCGAATGATTTGCCGATAAAAATCATCCCAACCGACGTCATTTTTCAAAAGTTGAAGATCTACTTAGGTAAATGAATCATGAAGATATATGAAGATAAATATGTTATTAGTGAAAAGACGTTTTGGCTTTCTTGGATTTACATTCTACGGTATCCATCAGGGAAATTGCGCATAATGCAGTAATTAGTCACCAGTCCGTACATAAGATTTCGAAAAAACCTTAGTTAAAAGTTACAGATATGAACTGCATCAACATCTATACGAAGATGATCGCCCTACAAGATTGGAATTTTGCAACTGGGTTTTAGACAATTACCGGAATGATAGGGGCTTTCATATACAAATTTTATTTTCGGACGAAAGCCGTTTTACTAATAGTGGAATGTTTAATAGGAGCAACTGCAGATATTGGACCAAGGAAAATCTGCATTTACTGCGACAAGGTAATTTTCAACAAACATTTAGTTTTAACGTTTGGACTGGAATAAAAAACAATCATATTATTGGACCGATATTTTTTGACCAACTACTAAATAGTGAAAGATATTTGCATTTTCTAATGAACGAAATAGAAAATGAGTTGGAGAATTTACCATTAATAGAAAGAAGAGACATGTACTTTCATCTGGCCGGAGGTGAGGCCCACAATGCCAGATTAGTAAGTAACTATTTGAGTGAACGGTTTGAGGATCACTGGATCGGCACAAACGGGCCTGTAAGATGGTCTGCAAGATCGGGAAACATTACCTGCCTCGACTTTTTTGTGTGGGCCTATATACGCTAGGCCAGTTACAAGCCTGGATAATCTAAAATATATGGTTAGAGAAGCATTTAACAGTATAACACCAGAAAATATTCATAAAAATGTATTATGAAAATTATTGGAAGAGTACAATGCCGTTTGGAAGAAGGTGGTGGACATTTTGAGCACATAATTAATTAAAGACAAAATTAAATATTGTATGTCTGTGTACTCTTTTCACCTAAATCATTAGAATATGACTTTATTTTTTTAATTAAGCAAAATTTTTTTAAATTACTTTAACAGAGTCGGCTTCAGGAACATGTGTTAATAAAAATTAGAAAATTAGTTTTATTTAGGAACTAAGGAAATTAAAATGTACATCGTTTTAGTGGTATTTGAAAGAGCTATTTAATATACAGGGTGGCCCATATATTGGAAAAAGTGAGTTTCAGTTAAAAAACCGCAATTTTTAAATTTAATCGTTAATAAATTTCACAAAAATTAATTAGGAAAAATAATATTGTGGGCGTAATTCTACGTCAATTAGCTGTAATTTGGATGACGTCATAACGATCCAAAATGAAAACAATAAAAAATTAAAATGGTGCCTGAGTTGACATTTGACAGATGAACTGTATGTATCTGAAGCCCTAGAATCCAAATATGTAAAAATATACAGGGTGTTCAATTTAAATTTTCATCTTTAGCGTCATTTCCGATGAAATGACAACAATCCCAAACTGGCACTAACATAACTTACCAAAATTTGAACAAAATCTAACAACCAGTTCAAAAGTTATATTTACACCCGGTATAGGCGTCAATATATTTTAATTCATGTTTTTTGCGCGATCAGTTTAATGTCTACTTTCGCATTGTTTAAAAAATAGGTTGGTTCTGTCACAACTGAACTATCCGATCATTTCGGCGTCTTAATTTAAAATACATATAATGTTATTATTATTGCATTTGAACGTCCACATGTTTTTATTATGTGCAATCAAGTCGATGTCTTCTCTTTTTACGTTCATTAAAGCACACTCCATTCTTACATACGTAAATTTTTATTTTCTGTTATGTGAGCGACCTGCCACGAAAAGTTTTCCAAATTTCCTATTACTCTAACCATGTTTTAAAACCATTATCTGTTTCCAGTGAATATTTGTAAATATTGACTTTAGTTATAGGAATACATTTTATGACTTGTATTTATATTTACTATATGGAATACAATTTCATTGTTAATGTATGAATATACACAAAAACTTTCATGACAATAATGCAATGGAAAACCATAGCAATATTGGGCAATTAATATAAATAATTAAAAATTCGGCAAGGCATTTAGTATTAATGAATAAAGAAAGGAGAAACCTTTTTAAAAATAATATTCTATAAGGTTAGTTGAAAAGGAGTTAGTTGTAGTCCTTGCTGTTACCACGCACACGAACATTGAATTGAGAGCCCAAAAATTAAAGGTCGGCAACTTCTGTATAATTCCTGAAGAGAATAATACCATAAAAGAGAAGATAAGTTTAAATAAAGTTCCAATTTGTGATCTCTCCTATCACCACAGATCAGATCATAATTGCAGAAATATCTGACTGGCTACCACAACTTGAACTTGATCGAAGTCGTAACAAATTCTTCAAAAATGAATTTAAATTTAAAATGTTGAAAATTAATTTAGACAAATTAAAATTCGTAAATATAAAAGCTAAATAGAAGTATAATTAATTTAAAATTAAAAATTTAGTTCCAATTTGTGATCACAACAGACTTAACTTAAAATTTTTGAATTAAATATTGTGGATTTAAGATTTAAAATTGGGTTGGACAAATTGAACGCCCTAAATTTAAGCAAAATTATAAAATTAATGAAGTATAGAATTGGGGACTACCCCTTATATTAAAGTACAAAGGTTCCAAATGTTATAAAATTCCATGGAGAAAAATTAATTAAATTTAATAATTACATTATAAATGTAGAAACAGAACATATTCCTAAAAGAAAAATTGCCCTGTATAGCAAAATTAAACAAAAATTGGTTACATGTACCCAATTTTTGTTGGTGCATAGTACCGCTTGAGCTTCGTCATCTGGGAACAAATCACATCACGGGAAAAATGCATTTCGCTCCCTTGATGCATTAGCGAAACAAACCGTTAAGATTGCTTCAAATGCTAAATGGCTTAAGTGCGTCACCCTAGTGCTGCGCGAAAATGAAAATTGATCATCGATTATCGATAATATCGATAATGTCGATAATATCGACGATAATATCGACGGTAATATCGACGATAATATCGATAATATCGATAATTGAATGGTGTTGACAGGCTTTGTTATAAGTGTAAGACATCATGTACGCCCCACACTTTTATTTTTAGTCACAAAAATTTTTGATGGTACTGGGTAGATAAAAAAATTACTAAATTCTTTTTAGTACATTTGGAAATAAAAGCATTTAAAAAAAATTTTTTTTTACTTATTTTTATTTTGTACTTTTTAGTCGCTTGGGTGTAAGTTCCAACAAAGAAGAAACTCAACACCCTAATTTTATAAACAAAAATTTCGAACTTACTTGGCCAATATACACATGTATGACGAAATTCCGGAGATCGGAAAATAGTTGATTTTTGTTTGGCCGAATACAATACTTTGAGCCCCCCGGGCGGAGCCCCCTGATCTTGAACTCAACTTGTCGTATATTTTTGTGCATGGTTTTATGCTAAAATTTTAAGTCCTGAATTTCAAGGCCCTAGCTTTATAAATAAAAATTTCGACCATATTTGGCCAAATTTGGCCACAATGCAGCCCTCTAAGCTTGAAACTCAATTTGTCGCATATTTGTGTGTATGGCATTATGCTAAAAGCTTAATACGTAAATTTCAAGGTACTAGCTTTATAAACAAAAATTTCAACCATATTTGGCCAAATTTGGCCACAACGCAGGCCCCTGACCTTGAAACTCAACTTGTCAGATATTTTTGTGCATGGTATTATGCGAAAAGCCTCAGTCAAAAATTTCAAGACCCTAGCTTTATAAACAAAAATTTTGACCATATTTGGCCAAACTTGCCGCAAAAGTCAAAGCAAAAAACATATTCGTGTATTGTCATCAACAATACGCATGTATGACAAATTTCAGCTCAATCGGATATCAGCAACTTGTTGAAAATTCAATTACAAGATTTTAATCGGACAGACAAAGTGAGTTGAATACAAGCGTTAAATAAAACAGATCGAACCAGAAAGTGAAGATTAACACACCAACTAACAATCTACCATATTAATGCGGAAAGGAGAAACAGATTGTCTTTTTAAGATAAGACTGATGAAACACAGAAAAAAAACAAGCAAGGCCGAAACAGCCAGATCGAGACTTCCTGATCATGTGCGCGAATACATATGTATTGAGTAAAATAGTAAGAAACGTGGGTGATAGCACGCAAAGAAAAATGAACATGAGGGAACTAAGAGAAGCAAATGCATAATTTTGGCAGACCAACCTATAACTCACGCTAGTTTAGAATTAAAGCTCGTATGGCTACCATTAAATAATATAATCTAAGTTAAAATTATATAATTAGAGCTCTATGTAACTCAGTAAGTTAAGCACCTTGCTTCTAAATAGATTTGCGATTTACAATAGGTTCGATTCCAAGCACTGGAGAATCCAGATATTGTAACTCAACTTGCGCAACAGATGAATACGACATATATTTTTATAGAAATGTTTAAGAATTAGTTTTCCAAAAGGAAGAATCCGTCAATTACTCATAATGAGAACTATTATTAATTATTTTTTGCGGAATTTTGAAAAAGCGGAAAGTAGTTATCGAAGGCTTTTTCAAGTGTGTTGATTAAAAAACTAAACGCTTGTTTTTGAAAATAATAAAAGATGTTATACAATTTGAGTGCAATCTCAAATCCTCACAAACACTGTATATTGGTAAATTTATAATGCTGTGGATAAATAAACATGTATGTTAATGGGTATTCCAATTTCAACGGAAACTGAGAAAAACAAATAAAAAATGCAAAGGAAATGTGTCACACATCGTAAAAATACCCTTATTCATTATTTCTTTGTAAGCGGGAAATCATAAATATCCCAAAAAATAAAAAGAAACAGCAACTAGTGGAACTAATAGAACTAATTGTGTGGTACGACATCAGCGCAATGTCACTGTTTTTTTTAGACAAAACAGTTTTTAGAACTCGATGCGGTAGCTTAGAGTTATAAAAAAGGAAGAGTGCCTAAAAATTGACAGCGCGCGTGTGTCGGTATACGGTTTACTTGTTTGTTAAAAAACATTAATTTTATGAAAATTTTGAGATTAAACGTGACTGTTGTCAAATTTTGTATATATAATGTTATTATGTTTGTTTATATATCAAATAATATCTCACTTAAACAAAAGAAGCGTTATTGTAATAAATCGCGGTTGCTTTAATTTCAGCATTGCCTATTTGTACAGGCTCTCCCAAATTCGAGGGCAAGCATGGGGATCTCGCTTATTATAAGAGATAGGATATAGGTTTAAATTCGGCACTTTTGCTAAATTCGATGCCGAGTAATAATCTGAAAAGAAATTTGAGCTAACTCGAATGGATTTGGTTTTATGCTCAAAAAACTAAAAATTTCGATTTTCGTTTTTCGCGTTTGGCCACCTTATTATTAGGAATTTTCAAAATTCGATTAACCATTACTAAGGCACCTTTTTACGCACAATACTAATACGGTATTAAAAATATTATGTGACGTTTCGTTTATTCTGAACCATCATCAGGTTTATTTTTTCTTATCGGGGTTAAGACATATTTTTATGGCGTTGGATGGATAATGTTATGCTGATTTTAGCAATATATAATACTTCATGGTTTGATCGACTGCGAACTAAAATACTCTTAAATTAAAAACTAAATATTAAATTATCACGATACCCATGAATCAAACAAAACTCAGGAGTTGGCCTTTGTCATGTCATTTTCTAATTGTAAAAAGGGTAATAACTGCAAGATCCTTCGTGTTAGTGCTTTAAAACTTGCAAGTTTCTTTAGAATGTTTTCAAATTCAGAAAAACGGGACATGATAAGGATATTTTATAGTTGCAATAGAAATAGTGTCAGAGCAGAGCAAAGATATTTAGAGGAATATCCGGAGAGGCAGCAACCAAACCAGAGATATTTTTTAAAATTAGACCAAAATTTGCGAGAATTTGGATGTTTTCAGAAACCTCGAAATGCATATGGTAGCAGACTAGACAGAGATGCCGAAGAAAAAATATTACATCAGGTACTATTTCTTAGTATTATACTAATTATAAGAATTTCCACTCACTTCACTGCTAATTTCAGCAGACATTTTTTTTGGAGAGTTATGACTTTATGTCATCCATCTTAGGTTCAAGAAAATCCTTCATCTACCAGAGAAATAGAGCAAACTATTGAAGTGCCAAAAACGGCAGTTTGGCGAGTGTTAAAGCAACACCGTTATAAACCATTTAAGTTACACGTTAGTCAAACTCTTCAGCCTGGGGACGATATGAGACGGTTGGATTTTTGTAACCAACTTAATACCAAAATGCTGGAAAATCGCAACTTTCTCAATCAAATAATTTCAACGGATGAGTGCAATTTTTCCACTAATGGAATGTTTAATCGTAATAACGAGCACTACTGGTCCGTTGAAAATCCACGAATTAACAGGCAAATGCGAGGACAAGGCCACCGGTCCTTTAATGTGTGGGTTGGAATCTGGAAGGATAGGCTCCTTGGGCCAATTATTTTCGAAGGTATCCTAACGTCTCAACGCTACCTCGCATTTCTAACAAACGAAATATCAGACCTTTTGGATGATGTTCCGCTAAACGAAAGATGGACTCTCTGGTGGCAAATGGACGGAGCTCCTCCTCATAATGCTGCGATAATAAGTGAATATCTTAACGGCGAATTTCCTGATAAATGGATGGGAAATAGGGGACCACTCAGGTGGCCAGTAAGAAGTCCAGATTTAACCCATTTAGATTACTTCCTCTGGGGCTATTTAAAAAATATGATTTATAAGACGCCACCGCAAAATATAGAAGAACTCCAGAATAGGGTTGTTAATGAACTTCGTCAAATTCCCAGGCGAACCATTCAAAAAAGCGTAAACAATTGTAGAAGAAGAATTCGTTACTGTATTCAAGAAGGAGGAAACTTGTTCGAACATTTATTATAATAATTTTTGTTTGTTTGTCTGTGTAATTATTTTGTTGTTACCTATCGATAAATTTGCGTTGTCGCTATTATGACCGTGTTACATAGACCTACTTGTTTGAGTTGTTTGTTAATGTTTTTTTTAAATTGTTTAACTGTTTTTATATTTTTTTGGATGTTCTAACGAGTTTAACAAATTAAATAAGTAGAACTACTGTAATTATTCCTTGCTGGATCCAAGAAGGCGGAATCTTGTTCTTCGTATTTTTCTCATTATTTTAGTTCGCAGTCGATCAAACCATAAAGTGTTACATATTGCTAAAATCAGCATCAAATTCTCCATCCAACGACATAAAAATATATGTTAACCTCCATAAGAAAAAATAAACCTGATGATGGTTCAGAATAAACGAAACGTCACATAATATTTTTAATACCGTATTAGTATTGTGCGTAAAAAGGTGCCTTAATAGTGTTTAATCGAATTTTGAAAATTCCTAATAATAAGGTGGCCAACCGCGAAAAACGAAAATCGAAATTTTTAGTTTTTGAGCATAAAACCAAATCCATTCGAGTTAGCTCAAATTTCTTTTCAGATTATTACTCGGCATCGAATTTAGCAAAAGTGCCGAATTTAAACCTATATCCTATCTCTTATAATAAGCGAGATCCCCATGCTTGCCCTTGAATTTGGGACAGCCTGTACAGGGTCTTTCCTCATAATTAAACAGCTCCTAGAGACTTTGTTTTTGAAGACAGTAAAAAAAAAATTATACACAAAGTTATCAGAATCTATTACCGGAAAAAAACAAATAAACACAAATAACGTTTTTTTAACCAACTATATATTTTTTAAATGGAACACCCTGTATATGACTCCATACACGTTAAAAGAATGACGCACGGTTCTTATGGAAAAAGAGTCTCTGTCGAATTGGCCGAAAATTTAGTATAACGTAGTTTATGACGTCCTGATCAAATGTCTCCGTGGGCACAACGACATCTAAAGGACAGTTTTTAAGATACTGGGTGTTAAACATGCGGGGGCAGGGTTGTTGCTTTCCTTTAGAAAATCAATAATGTGGTGATTATTTTGTTACAAAAAGTTGAGGATAATAATTATAATCTTAATATTGTCGACACGAGTTGTAATGAAAAGTTTTAAGACTCCGTATACAAGGAGATTCTTTTTCTACTAACCAATGTTAAGATTTTTATGTAATTCTTTGAACAAACTCAGTCGAATGCAAAAACCCGTACACTTCCAGAATAAGTAAATACTATTTGATTTTAATATTGGGTGATCTGAGGTAACTATTATTCAGGGTCACTCAAAATTGTCTTTTTTTGTTGGATTTATTTTAATTTTTTTAGGAACATATACACAAATTAAACATAAAGTAGAAAACTAAATATAATATGATCAATATTTTGTGGATATTGATTATTTGCTGCATCGTGTACGGACCCTGGTCAAGAGCAATCAAATGGGAGATTTCTGCTTTAAAGATCTTTCTGATATACCAAGAGAAAGTTCGTAAAATGAATACTTGTTTGCAGCACTCCAGCTCTGAATTAATGCATTTTACTAGTTCATACCATGCCTATTGTAATGCACATTGTAATTATGATTACGTACGGATTCGATTTGTTGATGGCTTGCATACACTAAGAAACATACGACATTATCGTTATGTGGAAGGTACTGACACTTCAAGCACCAGATTAATACAGAGTAATAACGATCTAGAGACTCTTCTTCTTCATTAGGCATTTATATGTGTATAAACATTCAAATTCATTGTCACTCAAACTACTCTAGTGGTATATTATCGTCAGATTCCTTGCTATATCTTTGCAAGAATGACAAGATTTCTCACCTTATGATCGGTTAATGTAACGCATCCAATAATTATTTCCTAATAAAAGGTTTTAAAATATATCCTTGCTTATCTAAATGATGTGCACATGATTTAACCCTTCCGGAAACATAGCTACATCTTGTAAAATTAAAGCATAAGGCCCATATTCTATAGATAATGAAAATCTTCATCGCCGGTACATACCGTGTGTGCCACGAATTATTAGGCATATTGGGCATTTGCGCACGGTGTTACTAGGTACGGTGTTACTACATACGATTAAACCAAAGATACCCTTGGAAATAATTTCTTGCACAGTTAATGTTGATTCTGACACTCTCTTTTTGTACCTACTAATTGTAAGTGATTGTAATTAGCTTATTGTTTGGTTTAATAGAGCAGACGAAAAGGTTAAACCATGTACACATCATTTACATGAGCAATAATATATTTTACAACCTTTGTTAATTGGATTGCGTTACGTTATCAACCGACCGCAATAAGAGGAGAAATTCTTCAGTGATAGTGAATTTGAATGTTTACACCCAGTTAATAAACAACAGTTTTTACAACTATTTTCCTACTACGATGGAGTACGCCATGAAGATTATTACAGATATGTGAGTAAAAACGATCTCTTGATGTTCTTGTGCAAAATGCGACATGGACTTTTGATAATTCTGTACATGTAATATTTGGCTATTCAAGTAGACAGGCAGCAATTCTCGCCGTTGCTCTTGTCAGAAAATCTTTGATGCAACGTTTCGTGACTAACATAGGATTTAATGCTATTACTAGAGAAACATGTTACGGACTTTGCTAATGCACTGTATAATCCAGAGCCACAAATTGTAAAACCCTTAAGTTCTATAAGTATACTTCTACACCCATGGCTATAAATTTTAGCTATTTAACAGTTTAGGTAATAACTAGAAGATTTTGAGCCTTATGCTCAGTCGTAGATTAAAGTGGGCCAGGTTCATAAAATTATCGATTTGCTCTATTAATCAAAAAATATTTACATGTACCTAGATATGTTCGCTTTAAAATCGGGGTTGCTTCTTCCTGAAAGTAATTGTTAAATACTCGGACGCTAACTTTATTTTTAAATATGGAATAAACAAGTAAACCATTATACAATAAAGTTAAAAGAAAATTTCTACAATAACATATTTTATTACACAACCTACATTTAATTATAAGCGAAACAACCTTAATGCTAATGTTAGTAACGTTATAACCTAATGAATAATTAATATTATGAGCAATTAATGGAATCAGAATACCTTATTCTTGGTCAGACTGTAGACAACGATATGGCTGCATGCTGGGTCAGCGTTTTGGAAATTGTTGCGTAATATTACTTCAGGGTTGAAATAAATCTGGACTTGTATGCTTTATAATTCCCAAATGAATAAATTTGCAGGATTAAGGCGTTTTAGAATTCCACTTCCCATTAACGCAGGTGATTATCTCACTCTTGATTAATCGTACTAATACCGTAAATTGGATTAACGGTAAAATAATTAATTGCGTAGATGTATATACGTGTGAAAAGTAACAGTAAAGATGAAGTTAAAGTAAAATTAAAAAGTAAAAGTGCCGTACAATTTACAGCACTTTTAATAAAAATATTTAACAGAGCAAAAATGGATGCTCTACTACCTTTCAGTATCGCACAAAAAATGACGCTACCAAAAGGTCTTTGCGGATGAACATGTCTGAAACTGAATGTGCAAACGATATGCGAGGAAGGCTTCACTTTAAATAAGTAAATTATGTGTTATGCAGCTATGATATGCAGCACACATGGCACGAAATGCACGTTAGTTGCCTACAGAGAGGTGAATTAATAACAACACGTTCGAAGTTTGTTACAAAATTCCTCTAGCATTCACTTTCATTGATGGTACTTACAGCTACATTCAAAAGAGTAGCAATTTCGGGGTTTTACGGGAGTCGTATTGTGTACACATAGGCCGACACTTATTAAAACCCATTTTAATAGTAGCACCTGACGGTTACATAATCGACGTACAAGGGCCATACTTTTCTGATGAAGGTGGTTACAGGAAAATTATATTGTAATAGTGAATAGGGGGTACCGTCATGCTGCCGAAATACTTGGACAGCTAGACACTGTGCATAAAATGTCAGTACTTATGCTGCCTAACCAACACCAACTCTCAACCGAAGATGCTAACGACTCTTGTCGAGGTGGATAGTAAAAACACGAAACGGCCAAATAAAATCAATGTTTCCACTAAAAAATATTCAAATCCAACATCTTTCCCATATAGGGGATTTTTATCGGAAAGCTGGAGAGATTATTAATAGGTGTCACCCTCCTATCCTTATGGAAGGACGATTGGCTCAAAGATTACTTGAAAAGGCTAGAGAACCAAATGTCGTCCAAGCACTAGTTGAGGTGCAGAATATCAACACTATAAATGCTCAAACGTGGATGCGTTAAGATGCTCAACAGTTGCAAGATTTTCCAATTCTGGCGCTTGATTTTATAAAACCACTCATAAATGGAATTTATCAAGTACAGTTGGCACCGTCTTATGTCGAAAAAGCTATATATGTTTATTACTGCACCTATAAATCTGGTGCTCGAACTGTCGGTACCTGCACACATATTACTAGTGTAATATGGTTTTTGTGGTACGCACGACATCAACCAAAACCCTCGCTACCCCTTAACCCAATTAATAGGGTCCGTTCAAGCTGCAACGAACACACCACAGCCACATAATATTGTTCTAAAACTAAAATCTAAAACTAAACCTAATATAGTTTTATATTTTAGTTTTAGATTCTAGATGAACAAATAGACAAGAGTCACATAATATTGATCATATTATGTTTAGGTTTCTAGTTATGTTTAATTTGTATACATGATCCTAAAAAAATTAAAATAAATACAACTAAAAAAGACAATTTTGAGTGACCCTGTATAATAGTATTCTCAGATGACCGGCTGTGTGAAGCTGGCTCCCCAAGTTGCATATTTCGTAATTAATTAATGGCATTCGATTGACCACTTATTGACCACAAATGACCAGCAACAACTTTTATTGACTACCCTCTGTTAAAGAGTTATAAAAAAAATAACTTGTTGCCAAATTCACACTTGTCCCCCGAAATCGAAAATCGCCAATTTTTATTACTGTATCTGATTGACCATCGTTTGACCATGATTGACGATTTGTTTGACCACCCTTCAAAAAAAAAGCTAAAATATACTTTTATGTTCATTATAAGGCAAGATTAATCCTCGACTATCCTTAGGATTGACCACACTTAATTTCCTATAGATTATCATCGAGAAGAATAATTGGTGCATTTTGTTTCATAATGTATGGTATTGAAATTTTGATGCATTGGCAAACTCAAAAATATTTTTCAAGAATTCACCATTCCTTATATCTAATCTTTTTTCAAATTCAAGAGTAATTCGCGCATTTACTGCAATAATGTATATATTTCATTTTTGAAGCATGATCAATCCTCGGTAATGTTTTTCAAATATTGGCCCCTCTTTGTTTCCTACAATATCTGAATTCTTAATGATGGTCAATCGATAAACAAGATAAAATAACAAATCCAATTCCTTTCGGTAGAATTAAAAAGCTGCGACGAGTTGCAGACAAAAAGTGGAGATATTCAAAGAAATTCAATGACTTAATACATTACAACAGAACCTCCGCCATAGCAAAAAAACCACGTCCCAAAATTTAAAATAATAGGATTGACCATGTCTTAAAATTCGAAATAATACATTATAGATCAAAATGCACTACTTGTTTTTCTGGATGATTATTCATAGGAAATAAAAGAAGGTCAATCCTTAAAAAGCACACTCTAGGATTGATCATGTCTCAAAATTCGAAATAATATATTATTAATCAAAATGTACTACTTGTCCTTCTGGATGATTATTAATAAGAAAAAAAACATGGCCAATTCCCAAAATGCATATTCAAGGAATGCCCATGTCTCAAAAAGCATACTCAAGTATTGACCATGTCTTAAAATTGAAAATAATACATTATTAATCAAAATGCACTACATGTCCTTCTGGATGATTATTCATAGGAAATAAAACATGGTCAATCCTCAAAAAGCATATTCTAGGATTGACCATTTAAAATTCGAAACAATACATTATTAATCAAAATGCACTACTTGTCCTTCTGGATTATTACGAATAGGAAATAAAACATGGTCAGTTCTGAAAAAGCATATTCGAGGAATGACCACGTCTGAAAAATCATATTCGAGGATTGACCATCTCTGAAAAGGCATATTCGAGGATTGATCATATCTCAATATTCAAAAGAGTACATTATCAAACAAAATGCAATTTTTATTCTTCTGGATGACTATATAGAAAATAAAAAAATATATTCGAGGGTTAACCGTGTATCAAAATTCGAAATAATACATTATTAATGAAAATGCACTACTTGTTCTTCTGGATGATTATTCATAGGAAATAAAACACGACCAATCCTCAAAAAGCATATTCAAGGATTGATCATATCTCAACAAGCATATTCGATGATTGAACATGTCTCAAAAAGCATATTCTAGGATTGACCATGTCTTAAAAGTCGAAATAATACATTATTAATCAATATGCACTACTTGTTGTCCTGTTCTTTTGTTCCTCAGAAAGCATATTCTAGAATTGACCATGTCTCAAAAAGCATATTCTAGGATTGATCATGTCTTAAAATTCGAAATAATAGATTATTAATCAAAATGCACTCGTGCTCTTCTGGATTATTATTCATAGAAAATTAAGGGTGGTCAATCCTCAAAAAGCATGTTCGAGGATTGACCATGTCTTATAATGAATGTAATTAAGTATATTTTAGTTTTTTTTGTATGAGCGGTCAAACAAATCGAATTCATGGTCAATCAGATAGAGTAATAAAAATCGGCGATATTTGATTTCGGTGGGCAAGTGTGAAGTTGGCAACAAGTTATTTTTGCTGTAACTCTTTAACAGAGGATGGTCAATGAAAGTTGTTGGTGGTCTTTTGTGGTCAATAAGTAGTCAATCGAGTGCCACTAATTAATTACGAAATATTCAACTTGGGGGCCAGCTTCACACAGCTCATATCGCCCAATATTAAAATCAAATGATATTTACTTATTCTGGAAGTGTACGGGCGTGTCCATAATATTAAGATTATAATTATTATCCTTAACTTTTTGTAACAAAATAATCGCCACATTATTGATTTTCTAAAGGTAAGTAACAACCCTGCGGGTCAATCCATATGAAGTGACCCAAAAAAAAAAATTCCAGGCTGCTTGACCTATTTTAATATTTTTTATTTTTTTATATGTTTTTCTTACATAAGGCAGCACTTCAAAACAGGTTTTAAAAATTTGTTATCTCATCCCGTTTTGGAGATACGGCCATTTTTGTTTGGCCATGCAGGCTAATTTTGACCACGACAGCCTTTAGCGATAAATTAAATATCTCCAAACTGGTTAATGCTACAGTAATGGGATTTTTACTATTCTTTTTAGAGAAGTCTATTCTACAATTTATGTTCATACAGCTTAAAGTGTTAATCTAACATAAATAGCTCAAAAACACAACCAAAGTTCATGATCAAATTTGAACAAATTCGACTTTTTAAGGCTGAAAATTTCAATGAAAGAATAAAATACCCAAGCTAATATTTGTATGACTATAAGTTATAATAGGATACTTACCAATTTTAGAGAAAAAAGGCTAAAATATGTCTCCCTCAATTTTCTATAATTTTTCAAAAAACGTATTTTGAAATTTTTTGGAATTTTGAGGCTTAATAACTCTGGCGGGCCAAAATATACAAATCTGAATTTATGATAGTAAACTTCTGTAAAAGTTTCAATCTGAACTATTTGATCCTGAACCAAGTTATGAGTATTTAAAGCTTACCAAAAATACGCATTTCAGTGTAAAATTATAAACAAATATAAGAATGATAAATGTGCAAAATAAACATTCCTAATGTTAAACAGTATATATATTCTCACAAATGAGAGTTAATTTTAAAATTAGTCAATGGTTTTAAAAAAGGATTGAGATAGAAGGTTCATGTTCTAACAGTCAGAGTATGTGTCATTCATATCTGGACAGGAACCTGCCTGATGGCGAGGCTTATCTGCTCATTGAAGTTCAGTCAGTGCCACAGTCTGTTAGGAGTGCAAATAGTTTTCTAATGTGTTGTGTCTTCTGTTAATTCAAGTTTATTTTATAAATTACATATTATTATTTTTATTTATTAATTCATCCATTTTATTAATTACAAGTGTTTATTAATTACTTCTTCATTATGTAACCTTTACTGTGAGTATTTGTTATTATCATTTACCTTAAAATGGATGATCTGTGTTCTGTTGGACAATTAATTAATAAATATCTTTTTTGGTTTTTTTAATTGGTGTATTTTAAATTATACAATCTAAACGTTTCGATAACACTTACAGTTATCTTCGTCAGTAGTAATATGTGTTAAAATTGTTAAAGATGTAAACAATTTTGTCAAAGTTGAAAAATTAAAACATAAACATCAGCCTGTTATCAACATAACAGTTTGAGAAATGTATAAAGCCAACTATAGAATAAATTTTAGTAAAGAATAACTAGGTCATTAAAAATTAAATATTGTTAAACTGTCTTAAAGATGTCAAATCAGAACACTCTCTAACGGCGAAAGCTAACAATGAAAAAATGTGAAGCTATTGAAATATATAAACACACTAATAATTTTAATAGACAAGAAGAAAATCTCCGTTTAAATAGGTTTTGGCATCTTATAATTAAAAAAAGGCATAATGATACGTCTTGATTTTGATTTTAATTTTGACTTTTGGTATGTCTAGGTTTTTTGCTGTGTTTTTCCTAGACCTTGAAGCAAATGCTTTACCAATTATATGTTAAATTACCACAGCACTATAATTTAACATAAGTAGTTGAAATTAAGATTAAAATTAAAAAATTACAAAAAACGTTCTGCATTATGCTTTTCATTGTGAATAACACTTGCACTTATTGATAAAGATATCTCTTTGTTAGATTTAACTGGATTATTTTATTTGATGTCATGTTTATAATTGTGAATGCTTCTATCATTTTGAAATTGAAGTTTTTCACAACTTTACACTTACATCATAACTTGATTAAATTTTGTTAAATGTGTTTTTTGGCTGAGATTTTTCATTGTTAGCTTTCGCCGTTGGAGAGTGTTCTGATTTGTCATCTTTAAGACAGTTTAACAATATTTAATTTTTAATGACCTAGTTATTCTTTACTAAAATTTATTCTATAGTTGGTTTTATACGTTTCTCAAACTGTTATGTTGATAGCAGGCTGATGTTAATGTTTTAATTTTTCAACTTTGGCAAAATTGTTTACATCTTTAACAATTTTAACAGATACTACTACTGACGAAGGTAACTGTAAGTGTTATCGAAACGTTTAGATTGTATAATTTAAAATACACCATTAAAAAACCCAAAAAAGTATTTTATTATGTGTGATAATGGTGAAAGTTTACATTTTCAAATTAATTAATGAATATTGCCATAAAACAAGTTATGGTTTATTGTCTCAAAAATTAAAACATATCAATGAGTTTGATGATCTTCAACAAAAACTTTTCAAATTAAGAATGAGTAATGATATTATTTCAGCTTGTGAGTATCACGAAAAAAAATATCTTCTAAAGTATAATCACCTTTTTGGGAAATCCTGTTTGGATCCTTTAAAGTTCACAAGAAACGAATTACTTCTGATTTGAGAAAGATTAAATTAGAACAGTTGTTATTGAAAGCTCATGAATATAGTGATAAATTAGTCCCGGGACAGTCCCTTTGTCGAAACTGTTATGAAAAACTATTTGATTTAGACACAAAATCTAAAGTCTCCAGTGATACTGATTGTTTGGATAATGATGTTCCTTTTAAGGTCATCCAAGAGAAAGTAGATTCTGCTTGTTCTTTGTTAGGACTATCCCAGCTCGCAAAATAAGAAAGCTAACTTCCGAGAAGTGGCAATCAGCCATTGAGAATAAAGTTCATAAAGTTAGTGAAAAACTAAGAAAAGGAGAAAAAAGTGAAAATCGTAAGCTTGTTTCCTAGTTTATAGTCAAAAGAAAAGATTGCTCTAGAATTCCAAGTGTCTGAGCGTCTGATTAGACTTACACGAAATCTGATGAAAGAACAAGGAGTCTCCATTAGTGAAGAAACTGGAGAAAGTAAAAATGTTTTATTGAAAATGATGAGAATAGTAGGATGTGTTCCGGTAAAAAATAGTATACAAAAGTGATAATTAATGGAAAAAAGGTAGTAAAACAAAAACGTTTAGTTCTTTGCAATCTCAATGAATTACAGGCAGCATTTAAAAAATCACATCCAGAATGTTAAATAAGCAGATCCAAGTTTTCTGAACTGCGCCCAAAGTGGTGTATTTTGGTAGGAGCTTCAGGTACCCACTCTGTGTGCGTGTGTGTATATCATCAAAATGTGAAATTAATGATCAATTGTGCAAAGCTGAATGTTGACTACAAGGAATTGATTGATTTATTAGTATGTGACACAAACAATTATGATTATATGATGGGTTTAAGTGAAAGTTGCCCTGGAAAAGAAAGTGTACTAGAACTGTTTAGGGATTCGGAAGAGGATCTTCTAGATCATATTGAGTTTAAGCAGTGGGTCACGACTGATAGGGCAGAGATAGTCACTATTATTAAATCTCAAGAAGAATACTTTGAATCGTTAGTTGAAAAGTTAGAAAATCTGAAGAGTCACCATTACATTTCTAAAATTCAAGGGCAGTTTTTGAAGAATAAGAAAGAACCTAGTTGAATCAGAATGCCTGCGCATATTTAACACCCTGTATCTCAAAAACTATGCATTAGATCTCGTAATGCCCATGGAGACATTTGATCAGGACATCATAAACTACATTATACTAAATTTTCAGTCAATTCGACTGGGACTCTTTTTCCATAAGAACCGTATATTTTTTAAAAATATAAGTTTGTCTAGATTTTCTTCAGCCATTTTTTAAATATTTAATGTTGAACAATTTATCTCTGTTCATTAAAAAAGAATTAACTTAAATAAAAAATAAATTTAATAACAATAGTTATTTTCGTAACTAGTGCGCTGTTTACACATTTCTTGGTGCGAGGCCGTTCTTTTTACCCGAGGCGTAGCCGAGGGATAAATATAAGGACGAGTACAAAAAATGTGACAGCGAACGTGTTGCAAACAAATTTTTTTGTAATCGATTACATAAAATTAGAAAAAAATTAAATTTTGAAATATCTGATGACAAATGTCAAATTAAATGCATAAACAAAAAAGTTTATATATTTAGTTATATACCACTTTTTTGTTTATGTATTAAAAGTAACGGTTACAAAAAAAAAATTATTCTTAACGCTATCTATGAACTTTTTACAAAAGTTCAACATGTATAGCTTGACAACGATAGCTCCGCGGGTGAGAATTTCAGCCTCCCGCGTACACAAAGAAGAGAGAACGCATTCGGAGGGAACACGTATACGATTGATGAAACAGATATTCGTCTAATTCAATTGTAGGGAATAGATAAACGATTAGCCACATCTACACCTTTTCCAATTTTATACGAGAAAGCATAAGGTTAATTTGAGAAAGTATCAATTGTATTTGAGAATAGTCAAATGTATTTGAGAAAACAACAAATGTAGTTCAGAGTACTCAGTTGAATTTGAGAAGGCATCAAATGAATTTGAGAGTAGTAAATTGTATTCAAGAAATGGTCAAATGTATTTGAGAAGATATCAATTGAAAATGAGAAAAACAAAATCACATGTATAACATAGCCTGCTGCTGCTGCTGTGAGCTCCATATTACAAGTAATTAACATAAATTACATCAATATTTTCTTTCAAAAGTGCAAAACACATCCACTACCGGTACAAACAAAACATAACCTTATTTGTTATTTAAAAAAAAAATGTGTTATTTATTTGCAAGTGAACAAACAAACAATACAATAATCATAACACCAAACAGCTGATTTTAATTTGGATATTCTTCTCAAATACAATTTACAACTTCTCGAATTCAAATCACACATTCTGAAATACAATTAACGACTTCTTAAAATGAAATGATACTTTCTCAAATACAATTGACTATTCTCAACTACATTTGTTGTTTTCTCAAATTCAACTGACTATTCTCATCTACTTTTGATGTTTTCTCAAATACAAGTAACAATTCTCAAATACAATTAACAATTTCTCGAATAAAACTGGAAAAGGTGTAGAAGTCGAAAAGAATTTAATGTTTGTTCTAATTCAGCTATTATATAACAATCAAGTTCAACACTTTTAATATCTGATATTTCGTAAGATCAAAATCATTGTAATTTCTGGAGAGTTAATTTCATCTATTAAATGTAAAAGTTGCAAAACTTGGCAATAAAGATTAATTAATATATGGCAGGAGAAATAGTTCAAATTAATTTAAAATTTAACCTAATAAATATCGATTTAAAAATTTATTTATTATGATTGAAACTATAATATAAGATACAATTATTCCAATTATTGTTAAAATTATTATTGTATGATCATGAACAAAAGGTAATTGTTCTATTAGAGGTTGTGAATTAAAATTTAATCAAGTAGCTATTTACAATAACATATGTATTTTTATTCGTTTCGAGTTTAAAGTTAAATGTTAAAATATTAAAATGAAAGATAAGAACGTATTGATTCATTTACAGATCTAGAATTATAGATAATTCAGTGTTGCCAAAATTTACATTGCTAATTAACCATAATATGAGATATCCAGGTACAAATTAATCACTGTTTCGACAGGTTAAAGTACATGAATAGATATGTATTATTCAAACAGTCGTCTTATTTTTCTTCATTAATGAAGTTGAACACTGAACGTCTTCTAGTCAAGTGACTACTCTCATTCCAATCTTTCTGTCGACCACTGCGCAAGAATAGGCGGGGTTTATTTTTATTACTTCAGCCGTAGTGGTATGTTTGTCAAGCTATACACCATTAATATAAATTTTCTATAGTTTTCGTATAATTTATTAACAGCATTGGTTACAAAATGTGATTTTTCTTTATTTAAATTATTCATGCATTTCCCTACCGAAACCTAATCTGCGATATTTTTTAGAAGTCACGAAGTTTTTGAAAAGGAAAAATTTTATACGGGTGTTATGGTATGTGTTATGTTATGTTACATGACCCTTTTTTTCAGATTTATTAAGATAATTCTTCGCATCAGCAATCAAATAAGTTTTATTTTCTATTCAAAGAAATAAAATTATGCCAAACACTATGCCAAAAATTATGTCTATTTAATTTTTTACCTTCAAAATGCAGTAGTATACCTAATTATTCATCCTCATCTTTTTTTTTTCAACATTTTTACGTCGCCTAAAATTTTGTTCAGTGTAGTAAACAGTACTTCTTGACGAAATTGGCATATTAGGATGTATACGGCGGTATTCTGCTCTTGCTGTCGTGACATGTTTATTCTTTTTGTAAAATAAACTGTGTTTTCAGAATAAACCACGTTTCAAAATACTGTAAGTCAGAAATGACAGTTTAATTTTGTTTGACAACTTATGTATCAAGTGTTTATTTCAACGCATCCATGGCTGCCTCAATTTATTTTATGAAAAAAAAAAAGCAAAGAGAACTAAATACTTTGATTTGTTCAGCATTAAATAAATTAAACAATTAAATTTCATGTATGCAGTAATGTACAGGATGTTCCATTTAAAAAATAAAGAGTTGGTTAAAAAACCTTATTTGTCAATCGTTTTTTTCTAAGAGATTCAGATAAATTGCCGCCATTATTAAAACTTTTGTGTAACACTTTCTTTGCTATCTACAAAAATAGAGTCTCTAGGAGCTGTTTACTTACGAGGAAAGAAACTGTACAGTGTGTTCATTATATATTGTCCCACTTTTAAAAATGCTGTAAAATATTTATTTTTGAGATAGAGGAGTCACGAAAAATGGAATTTGAACGAAAATACGAAGCAATTACCTTTAATAATTTTGCTGTAATTGGCATAAATTAAATTATTACATCGAAAACAAACAATAAAGTAAGACAACATAAATTATTCAGAGCACAAATAAAAAATTAAGTTAGAAATATTGTTCTATATGTCCACCTTGCTTCTCAACGCACATTGTGTACCGTTTAACAGTATGTTCTTGAATCTTTAATAAAACTTGCCTATTATTTTTCACTCTGACGTATGGTATCTCTAATGCGAATTTCTAATTCATGAATGAAGTAACAAGGGGTTGCATAAACAATATTTTTCATATGACCTCAGAAAAAAAAAACGCATGGTGTGAAGTGCGGCCTATTAGGAGTCCATTTAATAGTGCCCGCATTTCCTATCCACTCCGTGTATTTTTCATTTAAATACTGCGTAACTCCAGCCACAGTGTGTGGAAGCCATATTAAAGTTCTTACAACTTCCAAAGGTAAATCATCTAAACGATTTTCAACTTCATCTACCATCATTTCCATGTATCTTTCTCCAGTAAGTCTATCATGAAATATTATAGGTTCGAGAACCTGATCGCGAACTAACCCACACCAAACAGAAACTGATTGGCGACTTTGGAATTGGATCTCTTGCGTTTCAAATTTATTACTGTCACTATAATAATGTTTATTCTTCCTGTGGCATCCTCTATTAGTGGGAAATGAGGATTCATCGCTCCATAACATTTTATCAAAAAATGTTAAGTGAGCTTAGTCTTCCCAACATTTCAATGAAAACTCAAGTCGTTTCTCTTTGTGAGCCTGAGTTAATCTTTGCGCCCTTTTAAACTTGAATGGGCGAAATTTGTGCATCTTTAATAGCTTATATACGGCCCAACAGTTATTCCTAATTCTTTTGACACATCTCTTATTCAATTTTCTGGAAAGGCTCTCAAATACGCTAAAATGTTAATTTCCATACCTTCCTTCAAAATTAATTTTCTTGCATGCTTCTTGTGATGAACTCCACCGGTTTCTGAGAAAGTTGCTGTTACGCGATAAAACATCTTTTTTGCCCGGGGTCACACCTGCCTGATAAATTTTGAGCATATTACATCCTTCTTCTGTATAATAATAATAATGCATATGTTGCTTGTTGAAACTTAAGAACACATCATGATACTTAATAAATGACGTTCAAATTGACTTAAATTGGATGACATGAAACATTAGTTACAAAACAAAAGCCTGCAGTTTCAGAGCAATCTATTTTTTCCCCTAAAACACTAAAGCGATCTATCTGAATGTAGAGTCTAGTTATGCCAATTACAGAAGAAGTATTAAAGATAACTGCCTCATATGATATATATTTGGAAGCAGAAAAAATATATATCTATCCGAATATCGTAAAATACACAGGGTGTCTTATTGAAAAAAGTTAGGTTATGTCGTCTGCTTGAAAACCGAACGCGATAGAAAAAATCTAGATACCATATAAAACTTTGGGGAAAACCATTCAAACTCCTTTTTTCATGACAAATACAATTTCATCACCCAAACGGATGCGTGAAAAGAGTGTGGAAGAGTTGTTCGGAAGATGTACGAGAACAAAGAGAAAATAAAACATTAATATGAGATACTAAAAAGAAAAAATCATAAAGACTACAATGGATTCATTAAAGGAAATAATGTATAAAATAAAAAAGAAAACCTAAAAAAGATCTTTAATTAACACCAAAACAATTTTCTTAATAATTTTTTTACTTTTTTTTTATTATGCATTTCCTTTTTGAGCTATCCTCAACTGATTACCAAATTCTTTTGATCAACGCCATTCTATAAAATGTCAACCGAGCTAGTACAGTTGTGGTAACACGATCTGCTTAGCATTCGGGAGGTAATGGGTTCGATTCCCGTTACCATCTGCCGTGTATGAGGTTTTCCTCGTACACATGTAGGGTCACAGCGTATACTCACACCATGTGCAGCTATTTAGGCGAATGGTGGGGTAGTATTTCCCCCCTCAGAACCCTAACTCCGTTCCTTCCGATCTTATCATGACCACACCCATCCTTAATCCCACCATGCATATACACGTAATGTATGTATGTATGCTGGGAATCCATGAGTGTATCTAAACGAGTTTGTAAAGCTCAAGCAGCCGGCCCTCCCCCTTGGAGAGGAAATGAAATACAAGGCCTTTTCCTTTGCTTTATAAAATATCACGGAGTACGTTTATGACTAATTGTAACAGAACTCCGTATTTCTGCAAGATACAGAACTATATCCTTCTTACAAGTTACAACTTTAAGTAACACTTTTACAACATTTGTCCATTAGATGGACGATATCGAGTTTTAAATTATTACGTAAATTATCGTTAAATTATAGAGAAAGCCACGCTAATTAAAGCGGGACCATTTTTGCGCAAAACCCAGAAAAATTCTAAGCGTTTACTTTTAAATTTAGCGGGTTGAACGTCATTACATTTGATATTAAACAGAGGTTATGAAAGGAATATAAGAGAGAAAATGACCACTTACTGAGGACGATATATTGGAGACAGATTCCGTAATAAACCTTTATAAGTAAATTATTGTAGTGTGGATACTTAAACGGCAAAGTGTTTGACTTCACGTCTATACTAGACGATCAGTTTAGTGTTTAAAGAAAAAGGAGTACAGAGACACATATTGGATTGAAACAAAGAAGCGTGAGATTTTCAATTTTAATTGTTGTTCGATGCCGTAGTTGAATACCAAGCTTATTTATCTTTCTCAATTTGCTTAAACAAACATATCTTTGGTAGGAGATTGATATTCATACGCTAATGTATTGTATTTTATGCATGATCTAGAATTACGTAGCTCAAGAGATATAGGACAGATAGTCATCTGATGGCAAAAATGCGATTAATTTTTGGAAACATGTTTTTTTCTGTCTAGTATATGTATTAACTGTGGTCAGAGTCTTTATTGAAACAATTACGTAGCTAACGTAATTTATTTCCGAGTAATCACCATACATAGTATTAAAAAAATATTTAGTTATATTATTTGTTTTTAATTAAGAAGGTAATTGTGAAAGAAGGGTTGTAGAGTAAAGATTTAATTTACGCTTGCGTAAACAACTCGGGAAACCATGACAAGTTGTTAGCTAAATTTTATTAGCATTAAATTATTTTACTGTTTATGTTTTATAACGATAAAACTTAAACGTAATTCAATTAATTATTGAATTAATAGAAATTTATGCACATAATAAATAAATCAAGCACAAGGGCTTATTAAATTATTTAATGTTTTAAAACGGCTTCCAGATATCACGGTTCTTCCGCATATTTTGAGTAAATGAACGAAAATCCTGTTTCACACTGATAAATTGTTAATCAGATTAAATATTTCAGTAAAATTGAGTTAATGTTAATGAGACGAATAAGAAACATTTTGGTAGTTATATTTCAGCTTTATTGACAGAGATAAAGTGGATAAGCAGGATAGGTCAGGAATTTATAGGATTAATTGTAAAAATTGTGAACAAATATATGTGGGGCAAACTAAACGACCTATCAAAATTCGCTTTAAAGAACATTTAGCTCATATAAAATACCAACGTTGGGACAAGAAAGATAAAGTGGATAAGCAGGATAGGTCGGGAATTTAAAAGATTAATTGTAAAAATTGTGAACAAATATATGTGAGGCAAACTAAAGGACCTATCAAAATTCGCTTTAAAGAACATTTAGCTCATATAAAATACAAACGTTGAGACAAGTCTGCCGTAGCCCTACATATGTTTGTAAAAAATCATGTAGTAGATGAGGTATCATTAATCAAACATGTTAGTAATAAGCACAAACTTGTTTGTCATGAAAGTTTAGAGATCTTCAAAAACAAACAAATTCTAATGAATAATGGTGATCAAGGACCTTTAGGCTATTCTCAATTCATTAAGCTTTTATAACTTTCACTTTCACTTTCACTTTCACCAGATTAGCAACGAAGCGTTACTCGCTGATGGTATATACTCGTATGTTAGAAATTTTATTTAGACCGCCCTAGTTGACCGCTGATGATGATAGCGCAGCTATCGAAACGTGTTTGGTGTTTTTAATTTTGTGTGGTACGTGGGTGTATTTTGTTTGTTACAGATCCTGCCACAGTTCCAGTGTTCCAGATTTTTCAAGGTGAAGATCTCTTTACAGCTCTGCAAGAGAATGAAGGGACACAGCATTTAGAAGTTAGGAAGGGAGAAATTAAGACACGAATCTTTTTACTTGTCAAGGTACGCGGTGGGATGTGAAAGACCGTTTATTATAAATACGTGGCAGTAGTCCAAACCGTAAACGAAGAAGAAGTCGATGTATTAGGTCTAAAATCTGTCGATAGATCCAAAACTATATTTAAAACTGACATAAATGATGAGTTTATGGAGAACTTCGAAGATATTATCGCAATATTACCCCAACCCACCTGTGATTCTACAAGTGAAGTAACCAAATACATTTTTAAGAAAATGATAGACGTAAAGGAAATTTAGATTTTTGATTTTCCTTATTTTAAAGACTGAATTAATATATTTTATTTTATTTGTTTTATTTTCGTTTGAAATGTGATTTATGTTTTGGAAGTTTTTTTTCAGTTTTTTAATTTGATTACCTATTTGTAAACCTTGAGAAAATCCTTTTATGAAAAGTTGTAAGATTGATTTATTTTAATAAATGATTTACTACCAAAACAGTTTTTAGTTGAAACGGAGTAACTGGAATGGTGTAGATCAAAGCTACCCCGAAATGGTAAATTTTCACTATTTTCCGAACGGTTTAATGAACTTTAAAAGGGGTAAGATTGTTCATATCGTAATACAATACTCATATTTAATGCATCATAAATAGTTCCCGATCAAATTCGCCCCAATTCAAGTATGAAGTTGATCGGAAGAAAAAATAATTTCTGTGAAAACAACGATACTAATGTCCGTTTTCTGAGACAAATCCTTTAGCAGACCACCTATCTTGTATTGTTAGGAGATTTAAGCACATTAAAATCAAGTGATTAAATTATTATTTAGTTTTATAGTTTCAAACTGACCAATGTCACCCTCAATGGCAGTAATAATGATAGCACACATTAACCATTGGAGTGAGGTTTGAAACAAATTCTGACAAAAATTATTTTATATTTTTGTTTTAAACATATGTAAGAAATTGTGTGTACAACAGCATTATATTTTAGGTACGATGGACATTATTTGCAATCATATTACAATGAATAACAGTTTTTAGTAATATTAAGTTTTTCTTATAGATTACCATCAGTTGCACACTCATGAATAACGTTGACTTTTAAAGCCAAGAGTTCAGTAGCTATATTAATGGTAAAATAATTTAAATCGCTTGAGTACCACATGGTAAATAAAGAAGTGCCTAATCTCGCTATCATACAGATTTTATTGGTACTAGTTAACTAAAGCACTGTTATACCCATTGAATTAACTAACTTAACAGTCTTAGCATGACCTATAAAGTTTTTATAAAATTTTTGTAATAACCTATTCGAGTATATTTTACTGAATTGTTTCTAATTTATCATACTTAAGGATGACAATTTTTTTTTAAATAAGAGGAAATTTTGCTTAATAAGTGTATGATTAATTAGATAAAAGTAGTGGAAAACTCTTAAGAATCTACAAAATCCATTAACAGTTAAACAATTTAATTCCAAAGAGGAAAAGGAAGGCTGAGTTTAAAATTTTTTTATTTACAGTTGCACTGTTTGTAATTCTAATGTAATACTGAAACAGAAAAAAAAGTTGAAAAATATATTAATTCTTGTGGCATTTAATTTAGAACACCTATTAATAGTTTTCCTAAACAAAAATCTAAATCATGGAATGATTAAAAAAATAGTAGGTATTATTATTTAATTCCTATCTAGAACGTGTGAAGCATTAACAAAGTAACCCACGGTACATTTATTTATACCAGGTATTCAACAAATTGATTTATTGTTTGATTATTGTAATTGTTATTTTTGATATAGTGTACTTAAATTTTCCATTTTGTAGACAGTGACGGGGTTTCAAATCTTCGTGTCGTTAAGGTACCATTTTTTTTAAATTTGAGTTTCATGTCACACGTTTTTATAAAAATATAACGCGTTTCCCACATCCTTGTTTTTAATGGAATTTTAAGAGGCTATTTTGATCTAATTACACTAAAACTTTCACTTGCACTATTGTTTGTGCAATACAATGCACTACCTATAGTAAGTAACAACATACTAAGTACATGTGTTTGCTATCATTACCATATGTATACTTAAACTTATTTTGTAATATTAAACTTTGCTGTCATACATACAGTGTGTCCAAAATTGGTATGTGCAGTATTGTTATCTTGGAAACTATAAGAGATCGAAAGACGGTTAAATAGAGAAAGTTTTAGAGAATTTTGAGCCCACTAACATGCCATTATGAAATCAAATATTTTTCAAAATATTCGAAAAAAACTGAAAATCAACAATTTTTATTTTTAGCTATATCTCTTTTATTTGAATAGATATAACAAACTAAATTAAACTTTGCCATTGCCACTTTTTACCCTCGATTGATTGGTGACAGAAAAAAATTAATCCGACGTTTCGTCGATTAGAGACCATCATCAACTTTATTTTTTCATATGGGGCGGAAATTAGCTAATGGTATAAAATGATTCCTTTTTTTATTCTAAATCCAACGATGTATAACACTTAATGATAATTCGACGTTTCGACCCTCATTCTTGACATTTTCAAATACATTTTTGAAAAAAAAACTGCCAAAGCAATTTATTCTGCAAATGTACATTTATTTCAACTTATAATTCATAATAGGACGTTTCGACTCATCAAAAGCATCATCAAGTAATCTCTTATGAACAGTAGCTACCTATTCGTAGATATCTATTTATTACGATATCGAAAAAGCCTTTCCAAACCTTGTCTTAAACAATGACAGATAAATTAAGTTTAAATTTAAGTAAACACCTAACAATACATTTACTTCAAGTGAAAATATTTAGAAAAATGTGAAAAATCCTATTAAAACACTTAAAAATTAACTACAGCTAAATAATGAATTCGATTATTGTAAATTTCTGGTAGTAGGCTTTGATGAGTTTAAAACAATTATTGTATAGCAATTATGTTATCTGTCAAAAGACTACAGTAGTTTCTCACATTTTAATGAACATTGTTTGAAAATGGCGTTAAATTATTCTAACGAATAAAATTTTGACATATTTAATATTATTTTTATTATACAGGGTTAGGAAAAAGTACCGGAACGCTTAAATATCTACAAAATCGCTAAAGTTACGATTACAAAATTCAGTATTTGGGGGTTTCGGGGCGTGCAGAATTGGAAAATGATATCGGCACTGTTGTCAGATTTCCTAATTTTGCGCTACACGTAGTCACTTTGTTTTCTTAAATAGAATGCCTTATTTATTTTTATTGCAATCAATTGGGCGTCTCAAACTTATTAAGATCTCAAATTTTCAAAATTTGATCTTTACTAGTTGCCGAGATAAGACCACACCGCGTTTTCAGTAACAAGTACCGAAACGCTTAAATATCTGCAAAACCGCTAAAGCTATCATTACAAAATACGGCATTTGAGGGTTCCTAGGCATGCGGAATTGGAAAATGATATCGGCACTGTTGCCAGATTTCCCAGTCTTGCGCTACACATAGTCTTTTTGTTATCTTAAATGGAATGTACCATTTATTTTTATTGAAATAAATGACTTGAGTTATGAAGGTTATTTTTTTATTTGTGATTGGCTACTTTCCCTTGCACTTTAACTAATAACAATAATGCTAAGATAAGAAGGAGATTAAAAGCTAATGGACCAAAACAACAATAACTTAATTAATTAATGAACAATGGAATTAATAATTAACGACACTAACTTTTAATTAAATGCTCAAAGTGGGCTCCATTATTTGCCAGACAGTATCCAAGTCGATCATAAAATTCTCGCAATGTGTTGCTAAACATATCCGGAGTACAATTTCGATGAGGATTCTTTCGCAGAGTTCGTTCAAATTTTCTAAACGATTTCTGTAGACACGGTTCTTCAAATAACCCCACAAGAAGAAGTCCAGTGGAGTCATATCAGGGGATCGAGGTGGCCATTCTAATGCTTCACGTCTTCCAATCAGCCTTCCTGGGAATTGGTTGTTTAGAAATTGCATGGCTTCTCTAGAATAATGGGGCAGAGCACCATCATGTTGGTACCAGATTTCACCTATATTTCTATCTTGTTGAATGGCAGGAACTATACTTTCTCTAAGGCGCTCCAAATACTTTCGCCCTGTTAATGCTCTATGAAAAAAGGTCCGATAATATTGTTTCCCAATATTCCCGCCCAAACGTTAACTTTCTCAGAATATTGGTATGAAGTTATTCCATCCAATGGGGGTTATCTCTAGACCAAATCCGGCAATTGTGTCTATTAACTTGGCCGTTCAAGCAAACAGTAGCTTCGTCACTGAATACAATTTTGTGCGAAAATAAGGATCTTGGTTGATATTTTCCATCATGATTTCGGCGAATTCATTGCGGCGGTCAGGATCATCCTCTAAAAGCTCTTGAGTGTAATCTTGTACGGCTTAATTTATTTTCCTTCAAAATAGTCCTTACAGATTTTTGACAGATTTAGGTATTTATAGCTAACTGGTTGGTGCTTACTTTTGGATTTTCCTCTATTTGTAATAAAACGTTTAATTTATTCTCATCACTTGTAGCAGTTCTTGGGCGTCCGGTTTTAGGTAAACATTTTATGGACCCTGTTTCCTCGTAATGTCGACAAGTTCTGTGTACGGTAGACTTTTTAATGGGTTTATTAGGATAACGATTATTAAACAAGTTGCAAACTTCTTGATATGTCCTTGTTTTATTTCCATATCCACGAAATACCAAAATATCAATACGTTGGGTTTCTGATAGAACAAAAGTCATAATCAAATTATAATTTTGTAATCGATGCAATATTCAGCGGCTTAACTGACAATGATGTGTTTAATTTGTCATTGTTGTAACATGGCGACGGCTCGAGTGTTGAAAACAATTGAAGCAGTGCTTACTTATTGCTAGGGTATTCATATTTTCGGGCATCTCCGATAAATTTAATGAATGCTCATTCTAAAATAAGTAACTATCCCATAATATTTCTCACTAGTATCTAATAGTATAAACAGAATTTTGAAAATTTGGGATCTTCCATTTAAGATAACAAAAAGACTAAGTATTGAGATCTTAATCAGTTTGAGACGCCCAATTGATTGCAATAAAAATAAATAGAGCATTCTATTTTAAGAAAACAAAATGACTACGTGTAGCGCAAAACTGGGAAATCTGGCAACAGTGCCGATATCATTTTCTAATTCCGCATGCCTAGGAACCCGCAAATGCCGTATTTTGTAATCGTAACTTTAGCGGTTTTGCAGATATTCAAGCGTTACGGTACTTTTTACTGAAAATACGGTGTCGTCATATCTCAGCAACTAGTACATCTAAAAGTTTGAAAATTTGAGATCTTACTAAGTTTGAGACGCCCAATTGACTGCAATAAAAATAAATAGTGCATTCTATTTAAAATAACAAAACTGGGAAATCTGGCAACAGTGCCGATATCATTTTCCAATTCCGCGCGCCTCGAAACCCCCAAATGCCGAATTTTGTAATCGTAACTTTCGCGATTTTGTAGATATTTAAGCGTTCCGGTACTTTTTCCTAACCCTGTATATCAAAAATGAAAGAAATGCTAGTGATGACGTTTTCAAATGTACCCCGAAAGAAGACAACCTGGCAGAAATCATTTTAATAATGTAGAAGAAATTTAATAGAATTTGGAAGTTTTGAAAAACCAAAAGTATGCGATCGATAATGAGAATCGTAACGGAAACATTTTGGAATATTTTGACGAAACTCCGAAGTCTCAGTACGAAATTGTGGCACGGAGTTTCATATTCCAAAATCCACTGTATAGAATGTTTTGAAAGTTGTTAAATATTATCCTTACAAGCCAACAATTGTACAAGGCCTGCAAGAAGGTGACTTTGACAGGAGAATCGAATTTTGTAATTGGTGCCATCGTAAATGTCAAGTAAATCCTGATTTTTCTGATAAAGTTGTATGGACAGATGAGACACGTTTTACCAACTGTGGAGTCTTCAATAAAAAAAAACCTCATTACTGGGCCCGTGAAAATCCACATATTCGGGATCCACGCCGATTTCAAGTACGATTTGGTTTTAATGTGCGGTGCGGAATGATCGGTAAGTAGTATCTTTGTTTGAGTTAATTGAGTAACATTTAATAATTTAACTAAGACTCATTTTTTTAATATTCCAATTAATTTCAGGAAATCGTCTGATTGGTCCATTTATTTATAACCACACGTTAACAAGGCAACGATACTTTTAATGTTGCAAAACCAAATCATTCCATCCATTCGTCAAGCTGTTCCCCCTGAAGAATTTAATTATTTGTGATTCCAACAAGACGGATAATTCAGGGGAAGTCATAGCCTTTTTACGGGAGATTTTTGGTGAAAGAATAATATCCAACGGTGGTTAATTCTGAAGTACCTGAAGTACGTACAAAAAAAGATACTTACAAACTAAATTATATGCGTTTGTTTTAGAAAGTTGCCAAAAGCCAACAGGATGAAGCTGTGGTCGAAGCCGAGCCAAGCTGCAGTTTGTCACTTAATAAAGAAGCCCATCTGCTAAAGAAAATTAAAGTCCTACATCAAAAAGTAAGCCGAAAGAACAAGAAAATACTTATGCACGATCTTCGGAAATCCGGGAATACTACAGACAAACTAAACTCAATTATGGAAACATATTCCATTGGAAATGTTGATACATCGATATCACAATGCAAAAACAGACCCTAGGCATAGAAAGTATAGTGAAACTTTTATTCATCAAAAGCATACATATACATAAGAAAACATTTCGCCTTGCCTTATCCACGTACCATTCGAAATTGGCTTTCTACTTTAAATTGCGAACCTGGATTTTTAGAATAAATTTTTGATTTTTTAGGGTTAGAATGCATAAACAAGCCTTTCGTTAAAAATTGCGCATTTATTTGAAAAAATGGAACAGTTTTCAGGATATTGTAATTATGGAAACGTTACAGACAGTGGCAGAGAAAGTTCAGCTTCGGAAGGATTAGGTTCTAGGTTGTTTCGTATGAAAATAATTTTAAATGTCCAGTGGAATATTTTTTTTACGAAATCGTTAGATTGGAATGTACTTAGTCATCTTTTGGAATCTTGTCTTCGAAAACTCTTTCAGTGTGGAATTATAATTATCTCTATTACTTGTGATGAGACTGGAGCGAATATTCAATTAATAAATAATTTAGGCTGTTAAGTTTATAGCAAAAAGATGGTAAACAATTTTAATCATTGATGTTGCGACACTCAAGTATATTTCATACTCGATCCATGTCACATGTTAAAATTAGCTAGAAATTGTTTTGGAGAAACACATGTGCTCCAACAGTCGTAAAATAAGCTGTAATTATTTAACAAAGCTGGTCGAACTACAGGATTACTTTGAGCATCCTTTATTCATTGCTTGAACTACGTGTTTAAGTAGAAGCCATTTTCGCTTTGTTTAAATTTTTTATTAAGAGTGTCACATTTATACGGGGAGTTATTAAAGTTATTATACTGATATTTAAGACATTTACATTTCAGGCAATTTTACTTATACTCTTACCACTTATTTTTACTTTGGGTATAATTTTTTTTTAACGTTGACTTTTGCAAGATGGTGCAATAGCTTTTGCTGCTGCGAGGTGGGATTTCAATTGCCAAATTTTACTTTGAATATTATAATCAAATCAAATTAAGTATCGCAATAAAACTCATTGTTGTCATTATTTTTTTACTTGTTATTTTCATGAGTTTTTTGTGACTTTTCTATTTTTAAGGTTTATTTGTTCCTTAAAAACAAATTGGCGTCCGAGATTACATTATTTATTTTCAACACCTTTTTTTGTAAAGCGAAAATATCTAAGCAATTCTGTTTTTGTTAATAAGCAAATCAAATATTATTGAACCTGGACCTATTAATCTACCCATGAGCAAAGTGGCATAAAATCTTCTAGTTATCCTGTTACCTATTTTCCATAGCTAACTATATTTAAGCCAATAAAATTTAGGTACATATCTCTCACTATTTCAGAAAAAAATTTCAAACAACCAAATTTCTTGCTATTGAGTGTAGTAAAAGTAAGAGTGGAAATGTGTAATTTTGGTCAACTTGGCCTTAAAAACTAAAAAATTTAATTTTACATAACAATTCTGCACGAATTAAACGATTATTTAAGCCAAGAAAGTTTAGGTACATATCTCTCGCTTTTTCGGAAAAAAATTTCAAACTTAGACAAATTTCTCGCTATTGAGCGTAGTACATGTGCAAGTGGAAATGTGTAATTTTGGTCAACTTAGCCTTCAAAACTAAAAAATGTAATTTTACATAACGATTCTGCACTGATTAACTGATTATTTAAGCCAATAAAATTTAGGTGCATATCTCTCACTTTTTCAGAAAAAAAATTCAAATAGCCAAATTTCTTACTGTAGAGTGTAGTAAAAGTAAGAGTGGAAATGTGTAATTTTGCTCAACTTGGCCTTAAAAACTAAAAAATGTAATTTTACGTAACAATTCTACACGAATTAAACGATTATTTAAGCCAACAAAGTTTAGGTACATATCTCCCACTTTATCGGAAAAAAATTCAAACTTTGACAAATTTCTCGCTATTGAGTGTAGTACATGTACGAGTGGAAATGTGTAATTTTGGTCAACTTAGTCTTCAAAAGTAAAAAATGTAATTTTACATAACGATTCTACACTGATTATAGAATTATTTAAGCCAACAAAGTTTATGTACATATCTCTCACTTTTTCAGAAAAATTTTAAACTTAAACAAATTTCTCGCTTTTGACTGTAGTACTTGTAGGAGTGGAAATGTGTAATTTTGGCCAACTTAGCCTTCAAAACTAAAAACTGTAATTTTACATAACGATTTTGCACTGATTAAAAGATTATTTAAGCCAATAACACTTAGGTACATATTACTCACTTTTTCAGAAAAAAATTCAGAGTTAGATAAAGTATAGTACACGTAGGTGGGAAAATGTGTAATTTTTGTCAACTTGTACTTCAAAACTAAAAAAATGTAATTTTACATAACGATTTTATACTGATTAAATGATTATTTAAGCCAATAAAATTTAGGTACACCTCCCACCTTTCAGTAAAAAAATTTAATTTAGATAAAGCATAGTACACGTAGGTGGGGAAATGTGTAATTTTGATCAACTTGGCCTTCAAAACTAAAAAATGTAATTTTACATAACGATTCTACACTGATTAAATGATTATTTAAGCCAATAAGATTTAGGAACATATCTCTCACTTTTTCAGTCAAATTTTATTTTATTGAGTGTAGTACAAGTAGGAGTGGAAATCTGTAATTTTGGTCAACTTGGCCTTCAAAAATTAAAAAATATAATTTTACATAACAATTCTGCACGAATTAAATGATTATTTAAGCCAACAAAGTTTAGGTACATATCTCTCACTTTTTCAGAAAAAAATTTCAAACTTAGACAAATTTCTCGCTATTGAGTGTAGTACATGTACGAGTGAAAATGTGTAATTTTGGTCAACTTAGTCTTCAAAACTAAAAAATGTAAATTTACATAAGGATTTTGCGCTGATTCAATGATTATTTAAGCCAGTAACATTTAGGTACATATCTCTCACTTTTTTAGAAAAAATTTCAAATTTAGATAGACCATGGTACACGTAGGTGGGGAAATTGTAATTTTTGTCAACTTGGCCTTTAAAACTAAAAAATGTAATTTTACATAACAATTATACACTGATTAAATGGTTATTTAAGCCCATAAAATTTAGGTTCATATCTGTCACTTTTTCAGAAAAAATTTCAAACTTAGACAAATTACTCACTATTGACTGTAGTAAATGTAGTATGTAAATGTAAATATAATTTTAGATAAAGATTCTATACTGATTAGTTTTCAAGGCCAAGTTGACCAAAATTGCACATTTACCCACCTACGTGTGTCATGCTTTATATAAATTTGAAATTATTTCTGAAAAAATTAGACCCAAATTTTATTCACTTAAACAATCACTTAATAAGTGTGGAATCGTTGTATAACAATACATTGTTTAATTTTGAGGACCACGTTGGTCAAAATTGCACATTTCTGCACCTCTAATTTACTTAATGCATATAAACACGCTAAATTAATTTAATTTCACTTACTGCTTTTGATAAAGAAAGAGCTACGCGGGTTATTTGATTATGTGAAAGTTTAAATTCAATAAATGTGTCCATGAAAACGTACTTTTGCATATTTGTTGCTGAAAAGTTATTGCTTCACAGCAAATATGAAAAATGCTATTGCTGGAATGTTATTACTAGCTTCACATCGGTATCTACTACCCGTAAACGAAGATCTTCGACTTCAATGACCGGAGTAGCATTCATCAACTGCTTCAAATGGCCCCAGAAGGAAAACTCCATAGGATGAAGGTCTGTGGATCTCACTGCCCCTGCCAATGGTCTATTTCGTCCTATCCATCACTCAGGATACGCTGCATTCAAATACACCCGTACACGTACACTAAAGTGGGACGGGGCACCAACTTGGAGAAGCCACATTTTAGCCCTTATATCCAATGGCACATCTTCCAGTTATAATGGGTGACGATTTTGGACAAAAACACATTCAGTAAAAATCTGCGCTGATGTTTTGTTTCTACCACGCGGTGTGCGTTCTTGTATACATATGCGTGGAATTTATGCAGATTTGTTATGCCATCACGCGTAAAACCGGCTTCGTCAGTGAATGTTAGGCCAATTAATCGACTGCTGCGTTCATATCTAGCTAGGATCTGATTGCACATTTCTAAGGGATACTTCCATCTGGACAACTCTCCATATAGTATCTTCTTGCCAACTCTGCATTACCGTTTGCTCGCCCATAACAAAAATACATATCACGATATTCGAAATTTGAATACTGATTAACCATTATTATTTAAAATTTAAAAATTAAATAGTGTCAAAAATGATTGTATCTGATGTTTTAACTGACAGCTTTAGTATAATTTGACACCTACTAACAGCAGGTGATAACCAAATAGGAAAAATTAATATGCGACATAATTTCTAAAAACGATGTAGGTGTAAACGGTTAGGTTAACGAATAAAATAATACCTTTTTTAAAGGCCTTCCATCAGTCTTTCAGAAAACTTGTTAAAAACGAGTACAGCTATTAAAGCTCAAAAATGATGGTAGAAAAATAGTTTTCAATGTAGATAAAGTACCCTCTAGTGGCACACAATCGAATTGAATTATTACTAAAATAATGGATGCAATCGACTTAGTCTATGCTCCAAACATTAGACAATATATGATTTTGCGTAAGCAAATAATTTTGAAAAACAAACATAAAAAACTGCAATTTGACGGACTATAACCCGAAAACCAATGACATTTCGAAAAAAATTCATACGCAACTCTACCTCTATTTTACATCAAATTAAGGAAACCTGCAAAAAAATTACATAAATTACCAAAGCAACCTTGCGCTCCGCATTCCGCGGGACTGTCCTTTGTTTAAGCTTAGCGTCCCGCAAATCAACTGTCCCGCATTTTTTATTGCAATGAATAACATGTTTGCACTACATTGTTTTCATTTCAAAAAGCTAAATAAAAAATGATGGTAAAATGACATTGCTGAAGTTGCGTGATAAGTTTTTTGAGCATTTTGATTATTATTCTATTCGGCACTGAATGTTATAAATCCAATATTGATAAAACAGTTATTTGTTTTATTAGTACAAAAAATGTCAATTTTCGGGACGAAGGAATGATGTCGTCATTCTTGAAAAAGGAAACAAAGATAAGTAAGTTTCTGAAACGTAGAAATAAATATTTTACGCTACAAACATGAGAAAATCCAGATGATGAATATTTCCAGAAATATATATATATATATATATATATATATATATATATATATATATATATATATATATATATATATATATATATATATATATATATATATATATATACAGGGTTATTACAAATGATGTTCATGATTTCAAGTGCACATAAATCTAATGGTTACATTTTAAGAGAAACTTAAAAAGTTTCATCCCAGGTGCCAAGAATTATAAATGTTCCATATGGGAACCCCTTGTGATACGACAGATGTTAAGCGTGTAATCAAGCTTTTGCCATACTTTGTTAAGAGTATTCAGGTCGATTGTTTCGATAGCTGTGGTAATCCGTTGTTGGATCTCAGGTATGCTTTCTGGTGGTGTATACACTTATGTTTGATGTATCCTCACAAGAAAAAATCACAGGGGGTGATGTCCGGAGATCTTGGAGGCCAGTTCAAGAGTGCACCATCACTTGGATCTGCACGGCCGATTCATCTGCCAGGCAGCCGATTTTGAAGTCCAGAATGAAGTTTAGGGATTCTTGTTCTAATTTCGGTAGAAGCCATTCCGTCATAATGTCCAAGATTTATTCCATTTATTGTTTGTCCAGCAAAGAAAAAAGGTCCGTACACTTTGTTGTAAATGATAGTACAAGACAAATTAACTTTCGGAGTGTAAGTGCTCGAAGTAGGTGTGTGGGTGCTCCGAACCCCATAGTATGACATTATGTCTGTTCACGGTACCACACAAGTGGGATGTGGCTTCATCACTAAAGACTAAACATTTTACACAGTTTTAATTTTCCATGTTCTCACAAAAAGAAAGTCTTAGAACTTTTAGTCCTTTGGTTTTAATGCTTGAACAAGCTGAAGTTTGTAAGGCTTGAAATTTATACGTTTACGTAAAATTTTCCAAACTGTTGACTCTGGTATACCAAGCTATTTGCTGCATTTAACAGTAGATTTCTGTGGACTACGCGTAAAACTTTCCCTTACCTGCTCTACAGCGTCATTGCTTACTGACTGATTTCTTTTTACAAATGCACCAATTTCTCTTAAAATTCAAGTACCACTTGTGACTGCTAGGAGGATCTTCATTAAATTTGGTTCTAAAGTAACGTTGCACACTAATAACTGATTGGTTGATGTGATAATCCAACACATAAAATGCTTTCCTGTCTTCAAATTCAGCCATTACACAATTGACAACAATTGACTTTAACAAATAGCTGATACGTACTTAAATCCATGTAAACAAAACTTTATGAGTTTTTCTTTCCAGTGGTACCAACTGAAATGGTCTTAAAACAGGTTAATCCAGTAATATTTATAATTGAAATCGGAACATCATTTGTAATAACCCTGTACTATATATATATATATATATATATATATATATATATATATATATATATCAAATTAGGTCTGATTGATTTTGCGTGTCCAAGCATATAGATATTTTATCATAAAGATAGAACAAATTTAGAAGCAAAATACTGTACATTCAATTATTAATAATGCTACATATTCAGAAAAACAAATTACATAAAAACAAAAGAGCATCGCAAGACAAATGATTTTTTTTTAAATGGAACGGGCACTTTTTTGTTAATATTCTGAAAGAGCTTTAAATTCTCTTCACAATAAGTTATATAATTTTAAAATAAGTTATTATTATTTTGGCAATTATAGTCACAATTTGTTTTAAGGTTTGTGTTCTGTATTCCTATAAATACGAACCAGAACAGCAAAATTGGAACAGTAGTCTTGCGACACAAATGAAAAACAATTGTCAATATTAGAGCATTGTTTGTGACAGTTAAATTATTGTTCAGTGTTCGTAAATTCTCAATGCAAGCAAATAATAATTCACAAATGATGAAATGGATATGTTAAATTTTATTCGGTGCAATGATAATACGCTGGAGACAAGTGCAATTTATTTAAATTTGTATCCCGAGCGACGAGAGCTACATCCTCGGCATTTTACTAGACTGGAAGTAAATTTATGCAGAACTGGCGGTTTTAGTGCAAAACCAGTGCAGCAAAGACATCGGCGAGGTGTTATGGAAAATGATGAAATTGTTGTTTTGGCGTACTTTCGAGCGCATCCTCGAATTCACGCAAGCAGTGGTTGATTTAGGATTTACCTACTACAAGATATTTTCAATACTTAAAAGGAACAAAATGAAGCCTTACAAAATTAAATTAGTACAAGGACTAAATGACGGAGACCAGCAACGGTGAATAACATTTTGTGAATAGCTCCCGAAAACCGTGAGAATCTCAGAAATCGAATTACTGAAGTCTGCCGTCAAATAACTTCTTCGCCGTTGTTGGTCTCCGTCATTTAGTCCTTGTACTAATTTAATTTTGTAAGGCTTCATTTTGTTCTTTTTTAGTATCGAAAATATACTGTAGTAGGTAAATCCTAAATCAACCACTGCTTCGCGTGTGGAATGCGCTCGAAAGTACGCCAAAACAACAATTTCATCATTTTCCATAACACCTCGCCGATGTCTTTGATACACTGGTTTTGCACTAAAACCGCCAATTCTGCGTAAATTTACCTCCAGTCTAGTAAAAATTCCAGGATGTAGTTGTCGTCGCTCGGGATACAAATTTAAATAAATTGCACTTGTCTCCAGCGTATTATCATTGCACCGAATAAAAATTCTTAACATATCCATTTTTTCATCATTTGTGTAATTATTATTTGCTTGCACTGTCACAAACAATTCTCTAATATTGACAATTGTTTTTCATTTGTTTCGCAAGACTACTGTTCCAATTTTGTTGTTTTTGTTCGTATTTATAATTGCCAAAATAATAATAACTTATTTGGTACCATTGTAAAGAGAATTTAAAGCTCTTTCCGAATATTAAAAAAATGCCCGTTCCATTTAAAAAAAATCATTTGTCTTGCGATGCTCTTTTGTTTTTGTGTAATTTGTTTTTCTGAATATGTAGCATTATTAATAATTGAATGTAGAGTATTTTTGCTTCTTAAACTTTTTTTCTATCTTTTATGATAAAATATCTATACTACTTCATATAAAATTTTTGCCTTAAGCCCTTCGTTAACGAACTATAGGCTCTAAAGTTGGGAATTGAAAATTGTTTCTTATTTATAATTATTAAATGAGTTATTGGAAATTAATAAAATTTAACCGTTTATAAACACCAGAAATCTACACTTGGTGGCGTCATAATAAGTCTGCACTACACTTGTGAACTCAGGTACGGACTAAGTTCAATGATTGATATGGCAGTTATTTTTAAGTATAACTTTTTTCACTTATAAGATGCCACAATTAAATTTCTCAAAACAGTTCTAAAGATATAACATCGTCTTGTGACATCTTGATAACATTAACGGTTTAATAGATACGGTCAATTTTTTTTACGCATTCGCCATTTTTTTTAAATACCATTACAGTAAGTATCCCGTATTATTAGTAAGTCATTAATAAATCGGTACAGTCCACATTATGTATATACGCATGGTGGGATTAAGGATGGGTGTGGTTAGGACAAGATCAGAAGGAACGGAGTTAGGGTTCTGAGGGGGAAAATACTGCCCCAGCATTCGCCTAAGTAGTCGCACATGATGTGCATATACGCAGTGACCATGCCGTATAAATGCGCGGATGGGTGTGCAGTACGATACAAATTGCCCGTATCTTTTAAACCGTTAGTTTTATCGGGTTGTCACAAGTGAAATGTAGACTTTATGACGCCACCAAGTGTGCAAGGAAACGTTTGAATGGATTATTCGAGGGCAATAGGTAAAGTTTTAGTGATTGATGGAAACATTAGGTAGGATTGTGATTGTTTTTAAAATTCACTATTGATTTAGTATTTAGAATTAAACTTAATGCGTCTATTTAAACGAATTTTAACGTACTTTGTGAGATATAAAGTCATTATTATGAGTAGTAAATTTGAAATTAAGTTATTAATTAATCGAGAGGGCTTTATCTTGTATTTTTCGGTCAATCAATATCAGCGTCATCTAGTCCAGGTATGGGGAAATGGCTGCCCGCGAGCCAGTCCGGCCCTTGCACGATTTTATCCGGCCCACGACTCCTCCGCCATCGGCAGAAGGCAGTTGTGATTCAGTCATCATTTTTTACGTTCGCGGGTCTACATTTACGCATCTCAATTGTGGAATAATTTATTTGAAGAATACTAATATTTTTTATAAATAAATAAAAATGGCATCAAATAATAAAAGAAAAGTGGTTAGTGAGTGCCGGTCATTTAAAGACGAATGGACTTTCATCTTGTTTAAAGATAAGCCTTTGTGTCCTATTTGTAATGAAACAATCTCAGTTAGTAAAGACTCAAACCTGCAACGTCATTTCAAGACAAAACATAGTTCAATATATGCTTCGAGGGGTGTTTCACTCCTATAAAAATGTACATGTATTGCGGCAATCGCAGCCTTTTTAAGTGACTATCAGAATTGCTTTGTAATCTCCTAGCGACTGTAGCATTTTTAACGATTGCGAAGATTACATCGCAATATGTACGGATTCCAGTGAATTTTAATATTAGCGATTGCAGTACAGTCACGAGCGATTGCGATGAATATGAATGGAGTTGGGTACTGTAGTCAAGCGTGTAAACTACTCACAAGTACAAAAAAGCAACAATCGTGTATTTTTGAACACTTTGTGTATTTATTTTTTTAAAAACATTTTTCATTATTCAACTTATCTTTTCGCCTTAGCCGAAATGGTCCGCTTCCAGTGAGTTGAATTGGGCCGTAAAAAATGAATGTTTATTCCACTGTTTGGACGTCCTCATCTTTTGGCTAAATACATTCATCTAGTTCGGCCTTATTTGATTCTAGTACTTTTGCAGTCTAAATCGCTCATGCCTCTCCCAATGTACCATGTGTCGTATTGTACGGCATAGCATTTTCCTAAATTTATTGGAATTTCTTGCTTCAACGATTTTCGTCTTGATTTTTGTAGTAATGTGCATCGTATCTTGAATTGCAACTGGTTTCATTACGTCAAAATTTGCTTGACATGTTAGCAACCGCAATACGATGCAATTGTTTCGACCCACAGGGGTGACAGTTAAAAATTATAACATTAAAAGACACTTCTGATCTATCCATTGTGTATGCCTAACTATTTTCAGCGCTTGTGGATCGGCTAAGCGCCAGTAACGCCCAATCAAAACCGTAACATAATTACAATGCTAGCAATGTTTTCGTAGTTTAGGTTTAAACAATTACAATAGCGAGAGATGTGCCTACCTGAAGATATGGGTGGTACGGTATTTTTGAAGAATCCATTGGATTAGATTCCAATGGCAACCCGGAAATCACTTTCATTGTCTTCAAACGTATCGTGTCGCTGTCTTAGGAGAAGCCTTGTATAGTGATACCGTATTTTTTGCTTTCGTTCTTATATAGGTCCATGTATCCAAAACATTTTTAGCCAAAAACCTGATCCAAAAAAAGTAATACAAAAAGCCGGAGTACCATTCACAAGTGGTTGCGCCATATAGACGTAAGCATTGATAGCATTTATAATCGGAAAACCTGTTTCTTTTGAAATAAGTGGAATGAGTTCATTTGTAGCTGGATCATAACGTATTCGTTTTACAATCCCCGTTTGATCCTCTTGATAATGATTGTAATGCATTGGATTTGTTCGCAGCAAGAGTTTCGTATGCTATGCAGCCATCTGTGAGGAAAATATGTAAACAAAATTGTTTATATTCATCACTAAGTCTATTGCCACATTTCAATTTTGATCCCTTATTACCATTCTTTAGGGCTACATCTTTTAGGAACTCTAAAAAAAGATGTAGGGGCAACGATGCGATTACTAGATTGATTAGCTTCTTTCAAGGAATCTTGGATAATATTAAGAGAAGCTGAAAATTCATTCAATGTAATGGAATTGGAAATATTTTCTTCGGTCAACTTATAAGCTTCATAAAAATCAGTCAACTTTAGTTGCTTGGAATCAAGTGTCAAGCACCTTGCTGTAAAGGATTTTTCTCTTCTTTTAAACGTTTTGCAGGTAGACTCTGCTGTCTTTTCTATATTATAAAGAGTGTCAAGTTTAATGATGGAATTGTTTCTGACAACAGGATCTTCAGTAAAAGTTTGACATATTGGAGAATTCCTAGGGTCGCCCATTAATTCATTTACATCTGAAGCGACTTCAAAAATAGGATTGTCAGATGATACTACTGAAATGATTTTCGAAGTGCTCGAGAGAGTTTGTTCAGGAATATCAAAAACGTATATTGATGTATCTGATGGCAGACTGGATTTTCATGCAGAATCACTTTCTTCATTCTGTGTGTGTAGACGTTCGTAAAAACGTCAGTATCAAAGAATTATTTAATGTACGAGTACTATTTACTGTCCCTGTCTGCTTTTTCTGGTGAAAATAAGTTCTTTAATTCCGAAATAAATTGGCACAAGTACAATTATTTTTAATTTCAACCATATTCCAAACATTTTTGTAGAATGTTGCAAGTTGAAATTTTAATAATATAAACAAACAAAATAACTGGAACACTACCTCTGGATACTAACCAGGTAAGGGTCAGGCTCGTTACTTACAGAACATACTGTACAATGGAAAATAATTTCATGTTGGAATAACTATCATAAGAACAATTTCGTAGAACATATGTTTTTCTATATCCATTGATAAAAGCACTTTTTTGCATTTTCAAAGGTGGCCCGATGTAGTTTTTTAACGCGTGGTACTTTGTGAAATTAAAGACACCAAAGGCGACGGTGACTATAATGGAATTGAAGAAAACGATAACTCATGTCTACCTTCAGTATACGTACTATCATGAGATGATTCATGATACAAATAGAATGTAGTTAAACATTTTCAGAATTTAAATTGTTACTTAGTTGGCCATTACTAATATCATGGGTAAAAAAGTGTAAGAAATGATGATAAAGTATCAAATTATAATTATACAGCGTATAGCAATTTACAGTTTACTTATACTCACACAGGATGTTACACCGTTTCCTCACTTAGCTGCAATAATATCTCTGTAGCACTACTAAAACACTACTAAGCACGGAGGAGTCGTCGTTCGTTATCGAGTGGGATGGTAATGTCGTTTGATTTGATTTCTGCACGATTACCTATGCGATTGCGTGCGATTGTCAGTGATTTTTGCAACTTCGACAGATTACGACGAGATTGCGCTGACATCGTGGAGATTGCGGTGACTGCGTAGGGATTGCGCTCACTGCGTACAGATTGCGCGATTGCTAAGACCACTGCGGCGTATTCTGTACATGTATTGCGAGAGTGAAACGCCCCTCGATATGCTCTAGTAAAGAAGAAGATAAAATATCTAAGATTAAGTTATTATCAAAACAGCTCCGAAGTCAGCAAGGGTTATTTGAGCAACAAGATGCTACTACAACAAACGTGACTATAGCAAGTTACATGATCGCCCATAAAATTGCGAAATCAAATAAAACATTTGGTGAAGGTGAATTCGTGAAGGAGTATTTGCAAATTGTGGCTTAAGTTTTGTGTCCCGATAAAAAGAAACTTTTCGAATCAGTAAGTCTGCCGCGCCGAACCATAACGTCAAGAATCGAAAAAGTTACTGAAAACATAGCAACCCAACTTACTGACAAAATTAACAGCTTTGCGGGTTTTTAGATAACTATGGACGAAATTACAGATATATCAGCCACTGCGCAATTGCTCATTTTTGTAAGTGGTATTGGCGACCAATTTAACATCGTTGACGAACTGGTAAGTTTAAGATCCATGAAAGGAACTACAACCGCAAGAGACGTTTATGGCGAGTTCGAAACATGTTTAAATTCACTGAATCTGCTACTACAAAAATTAGCAAGCATTACAACAGACGGTGCCCCAAACATGGTCGGCTCTAATCAAGAATTCGTAGGTATATTCAACGAAAAGCATCCAGGCAGCAATGTAATATTCTTGTATTGTGTGATACATCAATAAGTACTGTGTAAATCTGCACTTCAAATAAAGCATGTTGGCGATAAAATTGTCAAACTCGTCAATACCATTCGAGCTCGTGGATTAGCACACAGACAATTTCAAGAATTTCTCGCCTCTATAGACTCGGGTTATTCTGACTTGCTGTATCATAATAAGGTTCGATGGCTTAGTGCTGGGCAAGTTTTCGAAAGGGTGTGGGTGGCAATTAAAAACTGAAATAATAGAATTTCTGAGACAACATTCGAAGATGAACGACAATTTGGGAATGATTGAAGATCCACAGTGCGTTTCGAATTTTGTGTTTTTTATTGATTTACTCGAACACTTAAATAAATTAAATAAAAGTATCCAAAGCAAAGATACATTTATTGACTATGCGTCGACCAAAATAAAGGCGTTCAAATTTGTTTTCAACACAAATTTCACTCCTTTTCCCAAACTACAGACAGTTGCTAAATTGACCAGTGAAAAAATTGATGTTTATGTAAGGCAATTAAATCGGTTGGTATACGAATTCAATAGGAGATTTGAAGATTTTAAAGACAGACCAATATTTTCTTCGCCATTTGCTGTAAATTGTGAAGAAATTTCAGCCGACCTTCAACTGGAAATAATTGAGCTACAATGTGCCGATACGTTCAAGCAACGGTTTAACAATTTTCTACAAAAGTTTATCAAGATCTCAATTCCCAAATTTAATAAAACACGCTCGATGTTTGAGTCTCCATACAGATGTGAGCAGGTATTTTCAACAATGAAACTACATAAAAACACACTGAGGAATAAGATGACTGATGAACATCTAGAGTGTGTTTTACGAATTTCTACTAGTAACATAGAGCCAAATTTCGACGATATAGTTAATAAACAGTCAAAATTTCGTTTGTCACACGAGCCCAGCACTTTTAAATAATAAATAGAAAGATAATAAGGCTAATTATATTTTTGTTAGTTGAAATAAATTTTATTTGGCCCGCCTAATTGTTTTAAGTACTTTATATGACCCTCCTCTAAATCTATTTCCCCATCCCTGATCTAGCCCAAGGGCTTTTTACTGAAAATTTAGATTGAAGTGACGCCAGTGGCTTTTATTGTGGATTATAAGCTTTATATATAGTAAGTGTAAGGTTTTTGAAGCGTACATTTCAAACAACGGTTTAACAAGTCATCTAAACTAGATTTCTACAAAAGCAGGTATTTTCAACAATGAAACTACGTAAAAACACACTGAGGAATAAGATGACTGATGAACATCTAGAGTGTGTTTTACGAATTTCTACTAGTAACATAGAGCCAAATTTCGACGATATAGTTAATAAAAAGTCAAAATTTCATTTGTCACACGGGCCCAGCACTTCTATATAATAAATAGAAAGATAATAAGATTAATTATATTTTTGTTAGTTGAAATAAATTTTATTTGGCCCGCCTAATTGTTGTAACTACTTTATATGGCTTTTATTGTGGATTCTAAGCTTTACTTATAGTAAATGTAAGGTTTTTGAAGCGTATATTTCAGCTACTTTACGTCTTATAAAGAACTCCGCTCATCTTCGATTTTAGACGGCCATCCGCTTGTTTTTTAAGCGTATGCTTATCACGTACTCTAAGCAAACTTATCCCTCTATAGTTTTTAGTTTTTACAACCACTCTAACTGTCTTTACCCTTATACAGCGTTCCACTCATCCATTCAAATCTCCCAATAAAATATCTGTCACTCGATTTACATACATTCAATATGTAATCTGTATCATTTTAGAAACTCTTGGTCGTTCTGCCTTATTTATCGGTGCCCGTAACATGCAACAAAAGCGATTTTTCAAAATTACACATTCGTTTTAGTTTGCATTATCCGGGGGATGCCTGTTCATTCTGTTTAACACACCTTCACTTACACACTTATTGCAAGGCAAAAAATAGTTTCCCGTGCTACAGTCACTAGAGGCCTACGCGGTACGCTGATACACCTCGAGCACTTTCTTTTTATTTATTGAAAAATGGTTTGTGATATTGAGAGACAAAGGTAGCTTGCGCGTAGCTTCATGAAGTATTTCTTGATTGTAGAAGTGTAATACAGGATACTTATATTTCCTTTAATTTCAAAGGTTCTTCAAAAAAATGTTGCCGCTTAAATTATATTAAATTAACATATTTTTCCTCACGTGCTACGTAAATATCTTTCTTGAAGCGCATATCCACTCTATTTAAATTTTTGACACTTTTAACGGTAACCAAGGAAGCTGATACATAGTATAAGTAAACTATTTATAATCTAAATGATCGTGAAGCATTTCGAAATAATTTATAATAACTATTAGTTTAGGACGAATGAATTAGCGGACTTAATCAACCAAGGAACAGGTGCCTGGAGAATTTAGAAAATAGGTAATTTAGTTTCAATTAAATCAATATTAATGGCGCAAAATACACAGTGATGAACACAGATTTAAAGTATTATTTTGTGTTTGTTGTAAAAAAACTGCCATTTTGGAAAATTTAACATAATACCAAAAGTGGGCATTCGGCTACACAATGTTACAAAATTTCTTGAATTTCAAATTAATGTTTAAATATTATAGTATACAATGGTTTAAACTAGTGAAACTAAACCGTAATCAATTCTTTGAGAGTTAAAAGCCTTAAAATGTTTACAATAAAAATGCCGATCATACACCAGTCCAGTTGTTGCCTTTTCTTTACGATCGTAAAACAGTGATTTCCGTTGCGTTAAAATGCAAGTGCATTTAAAACTATAAAAACTTTCTTACATAACATTGGAGCCAAGTTGTCTATTCCTTACACGTGAATAACAATTCGCCTTCGGTAATTTATATTTAGTTTATATCCGAACGTCCGTATAACAAACTTCCTGATGCAAGTCCGCCAATTATAAAATTTTAGCTAAAGATTACCTTTTTTTTTGAGAACAACCAAATAATAAATAATAATCAATGAATGTCTTTCCTAAATTTTAATCAGCTCAGATAAGCCTTTCAAATTGTAACTTGACCCACAAGGTGAAGTGTAAACGTTCTTGTAAAACAATTACAGAGTTTCTATTATAGAAATCAGGAAACAACGATAACATTATGATGAATAACGATTCTATTCATCTGTAGATATAGATAATTTTTCGGAATTTAAAAAAGAATTTAACTGTGATTAGTGATTATGTGATTAACAGTCTAGACATTACCCGTAGAGATATATTTTATCGCTTCTCACGTGTGTTCAATAACCATTTATCAATTAAATGTCCCCTAAAGCTTATATTCGAAATATTTATTTACCAGTTTTCAGTTAATACATACACAAAAATTACAGTTATATAAATTTTGTTAACAAACCTTAAAATTAGCTGTGGTTAATAAGCTTAAAAAAATGTTAAAAGAGGTCATGACGTTTAAATATTTTGGAAAGTTTAGATATAGTCCTACTTTTAGGGCTTGTACTCCATAATTTTATTTTATGTACATAGGACTGCTGGAAAGTCTGCCAATTAGACTTTCAGCCGAAAGGAATTTATCTCGGAATTTATATTAATAAAATCAACACATTAAAAAAAACATTCAGTTGTATACACTATTAAGTGTTAACAATCAAAATAAGGCAATTCACTTTTTATGAAAATTACCTATCAAGGCTAAACATTCCAAAATTTTGAGTTCGAGTATGCTCGTTCCGGTTGTTGAATGAAAAATGTTTCTAGTTTCAGATTATCAGTTTATTTTTGTATTGAGGTAATTATGATTAAAAAAAGATTATTAAATACACTTTCCGATAATTATTACTGGTAATAACAAGCAATGTGTTGAATTTATGGAATTTAGAAAAAAATTTAAATGACGTCAGCGTAAAGGTGAGGTTTCGTTCACGACTGTGCGTTAAAGTTACTTGAGATTATTACGTCAACGTGAAGACACGGTCCCTTTTGAGATTAACTTTGATTAGATATAATGAAAGTTACCTTATCTATTCAAAAAGTTGTGTATTGGGCACTTGTTTTCATTAATCATCACATTTTATATATTGACATATAGATAATCACGACACATACAACTTGCTATACAAGACTAACTACCTGGAGAGGTGAGGTAAGTACGTCCCGTTACCTTGGTATGTGGATAGAGGGGGCAGGTATGTTTATAAATACGTTGTTTGATTTATACGAAGGTGTGTAAACAATAGGTAGACTACCTAATATACACGGCCGTATGAAATACTTATTGAAAATATAATGAGTATAATTACAATTAAAATATATTGTATATTATGTTCAGCTATCATAAATATGAAATTAAAGCACTACTAATTATTGATTAACATTTTCTTACATTTGCTTAAATTTAATACATGGTGACCCAGGAGTTCGTACCAAAAACTTGGGAGATGATAATAGAGAGACTAAAAATAATTACAGTACTTCATATAAAATTTTTGCCTTAAGCCTTCCGTTAACGAACTATAGGGCTCTAAAGTTGGGAATTATTTTTTATTTATAATCATTAAATGACTTATTGGAAACTAATACAATTTTAACCGTTTATAAACACCATAAATGCACACTTGGTGGCGTCATAAACAAGTCTGCACTACACTTGTGAACTCAGGTACGGACTAAGTTCAATGGTTGATGCGGCAATTTTTTTTAAACATAATTTTTTTCACTTATAAATGCCATAATTCAATTTCTTAAACATTTGTAGAGAAAACACATCCCCTTGTGATATCTCGATAAAATTAATTGTTTAAAAGCCGGTTTTATAATGCCTACAGTCTACCGAAGGTTGTACAATCCCTGGTTGACAGTCAACCGACTTACATTTGTGTTGTATAACTGCGAGTTGAGCTACGGTAGGCTAACCTTCGGTGGATGAGCATTTTGTAAAAGTTGGTAGTCATGAGTGCTTGGTTAGAGCCAATCAAAATTCAGAATCAATTTGTTGGTAGCTTCGCCATTATAAATTGACTTTAAGAATTTTATAACCTCCCGAATTCCTGTGTATTTTATTGTTGTTATTTGTTATTATTCTTGTTATTTGTGGTGTTCTCTGAGTAGTGTATTAGCGAATAGTTATAGTGATAATATTTTTATAAATTATTTCTAAAGGATCAGAATAAAAGCAAGACAAACAGGCATGTTGTTAAGCGAACTGTGTATACAGATGAAGATTCACACAAATTAGTAGATATTGTATCAAAATATCAAAATGTTGTAGAATCCAGAAAAAACAGATGTTGTGGTACAAGATAATATAAGGGCCATATTAAAACGTTTATACAATAAGATTAGGGCTACAATTAATTAATCTGTATTGGGATTGGAAGCATTTCCAGGAGATAGCGACTTGATTGCCACTGACAACCTAGTTTCTGATAATGGTAAACAAAATACTGAAATACATATATTTATTATAATACTGGTTAATTTCAGGGATAATAAAGACTGCCGGTGCAGTGGAGATTCCAACCGCAGTAGCTGAATGCAGCAATAAAACTGTAAAAAACACAAATAGCAATGTGTCAATTTCATATCTTATTTAAAAATTATTATTAATTTTATTAAATACATAAATAAAAAGTTTACCTCGAGTGGGATTTGAACCTACGACCTATAATTTGATTGTAATCTCTTTATATTTAGAATTTACATCAGTTCTACATAAATAAAAGACAAAATTTACATCGATTGGGGCTTGAACCTTGATGGCGCAGTTGGTTAGCGAGGTACTCTAGCAAAGTACAGGTCATAGATTCAAATCCTACTCGAGGTAAGCTTTTTATTTATGTATTTAATAAAATTAATAATAATTTTTAATTACATATTTACCTTTGAACTTATTCGTTCAAAACAAAATAATTCATATCTTATTTGTTTGAAGGTGAATATAATTGAGCATATACCAATTTTCGTAAATATAGATCCACCAGACGTCAACAGTGATGTTAATGGTAATTAATACATAGTATAAATATATGTTTGATACTATTCTATTATAGATTGGAGTTCTTACAGCCCAGCTATGCTGAAAACAAAAAAAACGTAAAAGCTTAAGAGCTGTAAACGACAAGGCCAATCAGAAAGGTAGGTATAAAGTAAATAATTAACTATTAATAATTTTATTATTGCAGGAAATATGTTGCAAACCGGCAACAAGGTATTGCAAGGCATTACAAATGCTAAAACGGAGCTTGCTGAAGTGAAAAACAGCTGCTTCTTATAGAAGATGTACGCAGCGAAGAATATCATAAAGCAAAGTTAACTGGTCAGCAATTGCTGAATGAGCAATTAAAGTTAAAAAACGAAATTTTGAAGTTACAATTACAGAAATTACGAAATGAAATTAATGATTCTTAAAGGTAATTACATAATTAACAAAAATTAAAGAAATGAATCTTATTTAGTTTAATTCAGAAAAGTAGGTAATAAATGGTTGGCGAAAGTCTCTTTGTACCGCTTGCACTTCATTCATGTTATCTATGATGTTAGGTATTTCGTTAGGAACAAATACTAGTACAACTACATTTGGATCATCTGGTGGCTGATCTTCATTTCTGTTAATTGCTATATTGTGTAATACTGCACAAGCTATCACTACTGCTTGCGTAGTATGTAATGATAAGCGAATACCAAGTGATAAAACCGGGAACCGTCTTTTCCAAACCCCAAATAATCTTTCTATAGGGTTTCTACTGCGAATGTGCGCTTCATTAACCAACTGTTCACCTCTTGTTGTAGGATGTAATAACGGTGTAATCAAATATTTGGTCAAACCATATCCCGAATCTCCCAAGATATTCGCCTGCTTGCAAACGAGCAGAATTGTTAAAAATAGCTTGGTGGTGTGTTGCACCTGGCCATCTTGCTACTACATCGAAAATCCATAAAGTAGCATCTCCAATTGCTTGTATGTTAGGGAAGAAATAGCCTTTTCGGTTTCTAAAATACTCACCATTATTCCCTCCTACAGTAAGCATACATATGATAGTGATAATTACAATGATATTAACATACCTGGGGATTGTATTTTAATATGTGTACAATCTGTAGCACCTATAATTTTAGGAAATCTTGCAATTGTATGGAAGTCTACCTGGTTGTTCCTCATTTGCTGTTCATTTTTGGGCATACTTAAATACCCTTTTCGGTTTCTAAAATACTAATCATTATTTCCTCCTACAATAAGCAGACAATATGATAGTGATAATTACAATTATATTAACATACCTGGTGATTGTATTTTAATATATGTGCAATCTGTAGCACCTATAATTTTAGGAAATCTTGCAATTGTATGGAAGTCTACCTGGTTGTTCCTCATTTGCTGTTCATTTTTGAGCATAATTGAATACCCTTTTCGGTTTCTAAAATACTAATCATCTTTCCTCCTACAATAATCATACAATATGATAGTGATAATTACAATGATATTAGCATACCTGGTGATTGTATTTTAATATGTGTGCAATCTGTGGCACCTATAATTTTAGGAAATCTTGCAATTGTATGGAAGTCCACCTGGTTGTTCCTCATTTGCTGTTCATTTTTGGGCATACTTAAATACCCTTTTCGGTTTCTGAGATACTCATCATTATTCCCTCCTACAATAAGCATACAATGTGATAGAGATAATTACAATGATATTAACATACCTGGTGACTGTATTTTAATATGTGTGCAATCTGTAGCACCTATAATTTTAGGAAATCTTGCACTTGTATGGAAGTCCACCTGGTTATTCCTCATTTGCTGTTCATTTTTGGTCATACTTAAATACCCTTTCCGGTTTCTGAAATACTCATCATTATTCCCTCCTACAATAGGCATACAATATGATAGTGATAATTACAATCATATTAACATACCTGGTGATTGTATTTTAATATGTTTGCAGTCTGCAGCACCTATAATTTTAGGAAATCTTGCAATTGTATGGAAGTCCACCTGGTTGTTTCTCATTTGCTGTTCATTTTTGGGCATACTTAAATACCTTTTTTGGTTTCTAAAGTACTCAGTATTATTTCCTCCAATAATAAGCATACAATACGATAATGATAATTACAATGATATTAACATACCTGGTGATTGTATTTTAATATGTGTGCAATCTGTAGCACCTATAATTTTAGGAAATCTTGCAATTGTATGGAAGTCCACCTGGTTGTTCCTCATTTGCTGTTCATTTTTGGGCATACTTAAATACCCTTTCCGGTTTCTGAAATACTCATCATTATTCCCTCCTACAATAGGCATACAATATGATAGTGATAATTACAATCATATTAACATACCTGGTGATTGTATTTTAATATGTTTGCAGTCTGCAGCACCTATAATTTTAGGAAATCTTGCAATTGTATGGAAGTCCACCTGGTTGTTCCTCATTTGCCGTTCATTTTTGGGCATACTTAAATACCATTTTCGGTTTCTAAAATACTCAGTATTATTCCCTCCTATAATAAGCATACAATATGATAATCATAATTACAATGACATTAACATACTTGGTGATTGTATTTTAATATGTGTGCAATCTGTAGCACCTATAATTTTAGGAAATCTTGCAATTGTATGGAAGTCCACCTGGTTGTTCCTCATTTGCTGTTCATTTTTGGGCATACTTAAATACCCTTTCCGGTTTCTGAAATACTCATCATTATTCCCTCCTACAATAAGCATACAATATGATAGTGATAATTACAATCATATTAACATATCTGGTGATTGTATTTTAATATGTTTGCAGTCTGCAGCACCTATAATTTTAGGAAATCTTGCAATTGTATGGAAGTCCACCTGGTTATTCCTCATTTGCTGTTCATTTTTGGGCATACTTAAATACTCTTTCCGGTTTCTGAAATACTCATCATTATTCCCTCCTACAATAGGCATACAATATGATAGTGATAATTACAATCATATTAACATACCTGGTGATTGTATTTTAATATGTTTGCAGTCTGCAGCACCTATAATTTTAGGAAATCTTGCAATTGTATGGAAGTCCACCTGGTTGTTCCTCATTTGCTGTTCATTTTTGGGCATACTTAAATACCCTTTTCGGTTTCTGAAATACTCATCATTATTCCCTCCTACAATAAGCATACAATATGATTGTGATAATTACAATGATATTAACATACCTGGTGATTGTATTTTAATATGTGTGCAATCTGTAGCACCTATAATTTTAGGAAATCTTGCAATTGTATGAAAGTCCACCTGGTTGTTCCTCATTTGCTGTTCATTTTTGGGCATACTTAAATACCCTTTCCGGTTTCTGAAATACTCATCATTATTCCCTCCTACAATAGGCATACAATATGATAGTGATAATTACAATCATATTAACATACCTGGTGATTGTATTTTAATATGTTTGCAGTCTGCAGCACCTATAATTTTAGGAAATCTTGCAATTGTATGGAAGTCCACCTGGTTGTTCCTCATTTGCTGTTCATTTTTGGGCATACTTAAATACCTTTTTTGGTTTCTAAAGTACTCAGTAATATTTCCTCCAATAATAAGCATACAATACGATAATGATAATTACAATGATATTAACATACCTGGTGATTGTATTTTAATATGTGTGCAATCTGTAGCACCTATAATTTTAGGAAATCTTGCAATTGTATGGAAGTCCACCTGGTTGTTCCTCATTTGCTGTTCATTTTTGGGCATACTTAAATACCCTTCTCGGTTTCTAAAGTACTCAGCATTATTCTTTCTACAATAAGCGTACAATATGATAGTGATAATTACAATGATATTAACATACCTGGTGATTGTATTTTAATATGTGTGCAATCTGTGGCATCTATAATTTTAGGAAATCTTGGAATTGTGTGGTAGTCCACCTGGTTGTTCCTCAGTTGCCGTTCATTTTGGGCATACTTAAATACCCTTTTCGGTTTCTAAAATACTCAACATTATTCCCTCCTACAATAAGCACACAATATGATAGTGATAATTACAATGATATTAACATACCTGGTGATTGTATTTTAATATGTGTGCAATCTGTAGCATCTATGATTTTAGGAAATCTTGCAATTGTATGGAAGTCCACCTGGTTGTTCCTCATTTGCTGTTCATTTTTGGGCATTTAGCTATTGCAGCTAAAGATGCAATAGCTGTCGTCACCCTTTTTATAATTCGACACACTGTGGCTTTATGAACCCCACAAAAATCACCAACAGCTATTAACATATTCCCCTTTGCATAAAGCCTCATTGCCAACAAAAGCTGGTTACGAGGCGAAATGGAATGATTTCTACAATTAAATTAGTGATGACATCTACTTGTAATAAGACACAAATGATTATGTACCTACCTATTAGCATACAGCGCTAGATCAACTTCGATTTCAGTTAATACAGACATAACTGCAAACGGAACCTCATAAAGAAACTCTTCCTCAAACCACATCATAAAATTGTCCGGTCTTGGACGAAATACACGAGGATAGCTTCTACGTCGTACCAGTTGATCTATTAGCTCATTGTATGAATCTGATAATGTGCTACTTCTGGGCAGTAAAGGTTGATGTTGCTCATTAAAAACAAAGTTATCTTCAGATGATGCACCACTCGATTCCATCGATATTTACGTAGATTAAAAATATAGGTTAGGTTTATCCAAAATTTTTCAGAAAAATTTTATACACACAAATATCACAAGTAATAATAAGTATACAACTAATCACCATATTGTTTCACAAAAAGTACGACTAAAGTCACTTTATTATTAGATGTAAGTGCTAGGAAAAATGCACCATAGTAGTTTCACAACCGTCGGTAGAACATTAACCGCCACTTCAGCTGTCGGTTCACTCAACCGTCTGTTCAACCTTCGGTTTGATGCCAACCTCACGTTATACAACCCAATTCTTACTTCAACCGTCGGTGGAATTTCAACCATCGGTCAACCGCATGTTATAAAACTGGCCCTAAGGGCCGGTATTATGAAAATTCAAATCAACTCTGGGTTACTCAACCTTCCGTTGAAACAAAACCCAAGGTTCAGACCGATTCTGTATTATAAACACAACTGTATACAGCGGTTTGTCAACCAGCGATTGAGGTACATTTTTAGTTGTTGGCTACCCTGTCGGTTGAATTGTAGCCAATCAAATGAGTGATATTCTGGTGGCGCGTAACTTAACCTTACTTGTGCTTGTGTTCGTCGTGTTTTACCAGAGTTATTACAAATTTATTAAGTCATTAATAATGAATTCTAAATCAAAGAGGGTGTTTTATTCTGAATCAGACTGCCATCGAATTGTAGATATAGTAAATAATTTTCAGCATATTGTGGAATGAAAGAAAACTGAAAGTACGACATGTAAACAAAAGGTACATTTTTTTAATTATGAAAGCTATATTAAAATAAAAACATAAATGTTACTTAAGACTGCTGCTTGGGAAAAAATTACCGAGAGTTACAATGCTAGTTCAACAGAACCCAGAACGGCTGAACAATTGCGTAAGAAGTTCGATAATTTGAAGAAGGATGTTCGTAAGTATGAGGCTCGAAGAAGGTAATATTTATATAGAACTGTTGGAGGACAATTTGAGGGCGAGGTGAAGGCTTTTACAAAGGCACTTTATGAAAAAATTAAATCGATAATTAGCTCCATTTCTATAATTGGTGCCTGTGAAAGGTGATGGTGATAATCCTGTAGAAGTAGCAGATGTGATATGTTCACATATTATTACTATAATATTTATGATTATTACCAGAATTTGTGATTTTAGCAAACAGTGAAATCATAGAAAATAGCGTTCTAAAGGAAATTGCTGTAACTGTTATTATGCCCAATGTATTGCAGGAGCCCAAGTGTTGTATGTTGACAAATCATTTATTATATTATTTAATAACTATTACTATAATTATTGATTTTATTTTATTTTGCCACCATAATGTTCTTTATTTTATTTTGCCACCATAATGTTCTTTATACGCCTCCAAATGCGGGCGTAATGTGGTCTTTATAACACGGAAATGTCATTGATGCTAAGCAGCATGATTGACAGCAAACACATGACATGATATATACTAGCTATATAACAGTATCTTAGTAACAACAAATTAGCCTACTGTCGACTTTATTTCACTGCATTTGCATTTAAAAACTTGCCGAAAATACTGAATCTTTTTAATATTTTGTTCCAGTTTCATGGTGCAAAATAAAATAAAACATTGTATGTACCACGGGCATAATTGTAGATTATGGCTCTCAGGAATATAAAAGCCCTCCGCTTCGCGTCGGGCTTTTATCATTCCCTCGAGCCATAATGTTCTGATTATGCCCTTAATACATAAATATCTATTATACGCCTCCAAATGCGGGCGTAATGTGGTCTTTATAGCACGGAAATGTCATTGATGCTAAGCAGCATGATTGACAGCAAACACGTGACATGATATATAATAGCAATATCACAGTATCTTAGTAACAACAAATTAGCCTACTGTGGACTTTATTTCACTGCATTTGCATTTAAAAACTTGCCGAGAATACTGAATCTTTTTAATATTTTGTTCCAGTTTCATGGTGCAAAATAAAATAAAACATTGTGTGTACCACGGGCATAATTGTAGATTATGACTCTCAGGAATATAAAAGCCCACCGCTTCTCGTCGGGCTTTTAACATTCCCTCGATCCATAATCTTCTGATTATGCCCTTAATACATAAATATCTATTACCAAACGTTCAGTGAATCCATGGAAAATAATAATTTAAAAGAAACTACATTTATTATTTTTCCCTGTACATCACAGGTGTCCATTAAGGGAAATACTTAAAAATCATAAGAAGATAACATGTTTAATAAAAAAGAAAGTAAGGTTTATAACATTACTTATTTCTTATTGACAAATTAATAAAATTTGTTTTCAGATTGGGCTGATTATACACTTAAGATGCTTAAATCAAAAAGCAACAAACTTTTGAAAGTAAAGAAAAGGAAGGAACAGCTGAAGCATGAACTGTTAAAAAAAGAAGCTGCTAGAGATGAAGAATTTCACGCGATGAGAATGAAGAAGGAAGAAGGCATATAATAAAAAAACCGCAAACGAAACATTACAAAACATTAAATTAGAATTAGAAATTAAACTTTTACAAAAACATTTAGATGAATAAAAAATAAAAACAGCACATTTTGTATTTACTGGAAACATATTATTCTTCAAATTAATGAAACGACTTCTTAAGAACTTTTAAAACTGTTTATTCATTATTTTGTAATAAATTCATGAAATATGCAAGATATTCATCTCTGATAGTAACAAGGGCATCATCATCATTATGGTTAATTGGAGGATTAGGATTAATTGGAGGTGTCTCCTCATAGTTTACATTTGGATCATTAATGGGATCAGGTTCATTCAGTTTCACCACAATGTTATGTAGTACTGCACATGCTATAATTACTGACTGTGTTGTATGAACAGATAGTCTTATTCCAAGAGAAAGAATGGGAAACCTACGTTTTAACACACCAAATAATCTTTCAATTGGATTTCGACTTCTAATCTGAGATTCATTGAAGAGTTGTTTAGTTTCAGTGTCTGGGTCAGGAATTGGTGTAATTAAATATTTTTCTAAAGCGTATCCTGAATCTCCGACTAATATACCATTTCCAAATTCTCCAGCTTCAAATCGAGATTTTATTCTACTGTTATTAAATATCGTCTGATCATGAGCAGAACCAGGCCTTCGAACAAAAATATCTCTTATAGACAGGTCCGAGTCGCCTACCACTTGCACATTTAGTGAAAAGTAACCTTTTCTGTTCCTAAAATATTCTGCATTGTCTCCTCCTAAAATTAAGCATAAATAAATAAAAGATTGCATATTTGTTATTTAATTATAAAAAATTGTATTATTTCTTTCATTTTAACTTACCTGGTGAAATAATTCTTATATGGGTACAATCAATGGCACCTTCTGTACGAGGAAATCTAGCAATTCCATAAAATTTTTGCTTACATACATTTATTTCTTGCTGTAGTGGCATATTTATGTATTCAGGTGCTATCCTAACTAAGGGGCCTATTACTTTTTTAATAACTTGACTCGCTGTAGACTTATGTATCTCACCGAAATCACCAATTGTTTGTAGCATACATCCTGTGGCACAAAACCGTAACACAAGTAAAATTTGCAGCATTGCTGTTAATGGGTGATGAAATTTACCTTTTTTAAATATAACTCTTCGTTTATTTGAATAAATTCACCTTTCAAAGTTCGAAGCAATTCCATGCCTAATTCTTTGTTCTAGTAGCACAACTGTCTCTTTTCTGAGATGAAACCTAATTCTGAATTGTTCATCGTTCCATCTTTGAAAATGATCTAAACGAATTCTGAAATTTCTAGGATGTCTTCGACGAAATCCATTTTCATCAGAATCCGAAGAACTATCATTATTGCTACTGTCTCTCCAAAGTAATTTATTTCTTGTACTCATTTTTATAACAAACTATGTAGTTTTACGACTCCAACTCAAGTTAATGAATAATTATCTAATTGTCAGGTTATATTTTTAAACTCGGGTTGAAAGTCAACGAACCTCTCATCCTATGGTTGAGTTAACTGCCGCTCAATCGGCAGTTCAACCTCCGGTTGGCATTTATAATACCCAAAATGTAGTTTGACCCTCGGTTGATACTCAACCGACAGTCAACTACGCTTTATAATACCGGCCCTAAGAGATACGGGCAATTTTATATCGCACTGCACACCTATTGGCGCATTGGTCATTTTTTAAACTGTACATTTATAAAAATAAAAACACTTTTAATGAAAACGAATACGTCTTAATTTAACAAAAATAAAAATTCGAGAATAACAACAAAAACCTTAAAAATGAATAACTACATTCCATCATAACAGATTAAAGTAACGAGTAACCAAAAAATTAACAATAATAAAAAAGTCGGTATAATACAATTACAACCAACGTTCAATATGGGTTCCTCTTAATACCACAAATTTCCTGTCTTCTAAGATTAGATCTGTGTACTTGGAATAACATTACAGGATTATGTCGGGTGTTTTCGCAGTGAAAACTTATCCCATCATTTAATTCATTTGTATTTACATGTGTACTGTAAGCTAAACTTTTAAGATAGCCCCAAACATGAAAATCTAAGGGCGTAATATTTGGCGAACAAGCTACCATTGAAATGGTCCACCCCTTCCTATTCACATATCTGAAAAAATAGTGTTTAGATGGGCACGTACCTCACGATAGAAGTGAGAGGGTGCCCCATCGTGCGTAAATTACATACATTGGCGCTGTTGTAAATGTACATCAGAATATTCTGCAAAAATTGTAAATAAGACGGTCCGTTTAAACGATTATTGAGGATATACGGACCAATTAAGTGGTTGTCTATAACACCTGCCCAGACATACACTTATAAACCTTTGTTGGTCTTTAGTATCAATTATGCCGTGGGGATTTTCATCATCCCACAGACGTAGGTTATGGGAATTAATTATACCATCCCTGGTAACACCTGATTCATCTGTAACTAGTACATTTTCAATGAAATGTTAGTCTTTCCGCTGTTTACCCAAAAACCAGTTCGCATAATTAAGCCTAGGAGGATAGTCATCTGGTGGCATAGCATGAATTTTTTTAAAATTAAAGGGATGTAATAGTTGCTTGTGAAGAATTCTATGTACGCTTGATTTTCAAATATTAAATTGTGCCGAAAGTGTCCTCACACTGGTTGTAAGTTCATTATCAACAGAATCTAGTAAGTTTTCTTCAATTATTTCAGTACGGACGTACCTTATACTTCTCTGGTCACCTTTCTTCGGTAAAAATGAACCTAAAACGAAATTATCCATTGTGTAAATCAGTTTATAAAATTACTACATTAAGCTAAACGTACCTGCTTCTCTTAAACTCCGATTTATGCGTTCAAACGTTTCCCTATTTGGTAACCTTCGATTTGGACAACGTTCCGAATAAAGTCTTCTAGCTAGGCTAGAATTACCGTCTGCCATTCCAAACATTATGTGCATATCTGCACACGTATTAAAGGTAAATTCTTCCGTTTTTGAATTTAAAATATATAATGTGACAATTTCTCACCCTCACAAGTGTAGAGAGATGACAAATATTTAAAAATGATTTAAAAGTGAGATGACACCCGCCTACATTAAAAACGGATTATTTTTATGCTGATTTGCTGAAAATTACTGATAACTATTTATTTAAAAATTTGAAAATGTGAATTTTGATTACATCGAATATCTTTTTTATTATTATATTCGTATTTTTACTTTTGTTAAATTAAGATTTGTTCGTTTTCAATAAAGTTTTCTTATATCAGTCACTAGTAATGAAAGTAGTGTAAAAAAATGTAAAAGTTTCTATAAATGTGGATTGCACCGATTTATTAATAATTTACTAATAATACAGGATGCTTACTGTAATGGTATTTAAAAAAAATGGCGAATGCGCCAATGGGTGGCAAGTGCAACATAAAATTTCCTGTATCTCTTAAACCGTTAATTTTATCGAGATGTTACAAGAGGATGTTTTTTCTTTAGAAACATTTAAGAAACTTAATTGTGGCATTTAAAAGTGAAAAAAGTTATAGTTAAAAAAAATTGGCGAAACCATTGAACTTAGTACGTACCTGGGTTCATAAATGTAGTGCAGACTTGTTTATGATGGTGTTTATAAAGGGTGAAAAGTTCCAATAAGTCATTTAATAATTATAAATAAATTATTAATTCCCAACTTTAGAGCCCTATATTCGTTAACGAAAAGGTTAAGGCAAACATTTTATATTAAGTACTATAATTATTTCTAGCCCCTCTATCATCTCCCAAGTTTTTGGTACCAACTCCTGAGACACCCTGTATATCTATAGCAACCATATACTTGAAATACACCAGCGTTAAAATCGGATCAGGTATAAAACGTTATTGCTAAGAGCACACGAATTGTGCTATTGGATATATAGGGTGATTTACGAGCCACTGTACATACTTATGGAGGATATAGGATATACCTATACCATTAACGAATAACTATTAATTAAAAATTATTATTAATTGCATTAAATACATAAATAAAAAGTTTACCTCGAATAGGATTTGAACCTACGACCTGTACTTTGCTAGAGTACCGCGCTAACAAACTGCGCTATCGAGATTCAAGCCCCAATTGATGTAAATTTTGTCTTTATGTATGTAGAACCCATGTAAATTCTAAATATAATTGTATTTTGAATCTCGATAGCGCAGTTGGTTAGCGCGGTACTCTAGTACAATACAGGTCGTAGGTTCAAATCCTACTCGAGGTAAACTTTTCATTTACGTATTTAATAAAATGAATAATAATTTTTAATTACATATTTACCTTTGAACTTATTCGTTCATAACAAAATTTATAATAGAATAACTATTAAAATTGACCGATTCAGCCTAATTACGGACATACAGGGTAATTTCCTTTTTTTTATCACAATATCACCCTATACTTTCTCTACAGTTCGACGGATTTATTTTCTAATTACTTCTACATACAACGGATGGGAAGTACTGTATCGCTAAAAAAAATTTCAAACATTTTTATTTGCTCAATCACTTTAAAATGTTCGAAAACGTCCAAAAACAAAATTAGAGTAAAAAATCTTGTCTGTGTGTCTGTCTGGGTGTGTATGTGTATTCCATAACTATCGAAGGACGCATCAACTTGAAATTAGGCACATATTCAGATGTCAACTACCCAAAGCGACTATTTTTGGAGTCAGTGAGGTATGAGGAAAGGGGTAAAATTGGGGGGTAAGTACCCCTTTTTGCGAATTTTTTTGTTTGCGCAAATGGACTACATGGAAAAGTCCACGCCATTTCAACCACAATCGTGGATTTCCATCATACATACATACTTTTAAGTAGGTATGCATGGGGGATTAAGGATAGATGCGGTCACGATATGTGTATGAGGAAAATCCCTTGAAAAAAACTCATACAGGATAGATGGTAATGGGAATCGAACCCATTTTATATTTCATTTAAAAAGGTTATGATTGAATTAGGATACACACTTTCGATGTGCTCTATTTTAGAAAGGCACTGTATCTAACAACTATAAACCACTTCTTTCACTCTTTCACTGAGAAAATGATCTCATATAAATCCATATAAATACATTTTTCCGTTAAGCAATGCACTTTACGTTACAACGACAATTGCAAATGAAGAATTGGAAACAATTCCCTGACTTTATACGTATTTTGATTTAAAGGTTTTTTTTTGTCCCTGCAATTTGTTATAGATCCAGTCATTTTGCGTTTGTTTTCATATGCTATTTTCTTACTTCTTCCAACTGGTTGAACATTTTATGTAATTCATTCGTTTTACGGGTCTATACCATTTCACAGCCTCTTTAGTTTGACTTTTAGATTTAACTTTGCTGCTTCTGAAAAAACTGAAGGTAATTTTATTTCCTCATATTTTTTGTGATGATTTTTGAAAACTCTTTCTTATGCAACATTGTATTCGTGATTTGAAAAATTAAATTGCAGAAGTTGCGACAAATGTGGGAGAAGGTTCTTTTGACCAAATAGTTGAGCAGGTAGCGGTTGAACCGAATGTGAAAGTACTGGCTAATGAGCAAGTAATGCAGGTGATTGAATCTTTTGTAATTACATATTTACCTTTGAACTTATTCGTTCATAACAAAAACTTATAATAATTTAATATTAGTCAAGTTGCTTTGGTATGTGTGAATCCTTGCGATATTGCAGGCTCACATTCCATTAATATAAGTAATTTGATTGTAATCTCATTAATTAATAATTCATCGTCCGGTGGAAAATTGAATTTTACATTGATCAATATTAACATTCCTTATAACCACAGTCTTAATTTTTTAGTTACATTTCCTTATTTTTGAACCGAGCTGGTGGCGTAGTGGTGACACGATCTGCTTAGCATTCGGGAGGTAATGGGTTCGATTCCCGTTACCGTCTACCTTGTATGAGGTTTTTTCAGGGGGTTTTCCTCATACACATGTAGCGGCATGGTCACTGCGTATATGCACACCATGTGCGGCTGCTTAGGCGAATACTGGGGTAGTATCTTCCCCCTCAGAACCCTAACTCCGTTCCTTCCGATCCTATCCTGACCACACCCATCCTTAATCCCACCATGAATATATACGTAATGTATGTATGTATGCTGGGAATCCATGATTGTGGCTGAAGGAGCTCGGAAAGCTCGAGTAGCCCGCCCTCCCCTTTGGGGAGGGAATGAAATACGTGGCCTTTTCCTTTTGTATTTTTGATAAAATAAGCTCACAAATCTTCGCAACTGTAGTAATAGTAATGCACTATTTTACTGGGCTTAGAAATAACGAATATTCTAATGCAAAATTAATGTGTACTTAAAGCTTGCAGTATGCTTTTAATCGTAGAAAGTCGACCTACGTTGTATCACTGGCGCCAAACCTACTTTTACTGTCGATCGTGTGGAAGTAAAGGTACACTTCTTGCCATTGCCAATAAATAGTAACAGAACAGTGATCGAGAAATGTTCCTGTGTGTTTATCAAGATGCCAAATGTCAAATTTCTACGAAGTTTGTAGAAAAGGATATCTATTTAATACAAAGATAACAGTGTAATTGTTAAAATCATTAACCGAAGTAAATTGCTTAAAATGTATTCCCTCTCTTGTAAGCGCAAATGTACTATACTTTTAACAGGTTTTTTATAGTCTACATGATGTCCCGTTTGTATAAATCTTTGTAATAAATTTTCCAGGCTTCGCTTATATGGATGTCTTCGTTCGGGATAACGCTCTGCATAAACCCGACTTGCCAGAAAAGAATTTCTTTGGCATTCCCCTAGTATAACAAAAAATTAGCTCATCTTTCTGGTACTCACATTTTTATCAGCAAAAACCGCTTAAATAGTTGCAACGCAAATAAATAATAATATTTACCAACACGTAACAAACAATGTACAAAACTTATAGTTGATACGTAAATTGAAACGTTAATGTTTATTTATTTGACAGTTACCAGGCATTTTTCTTCCATGGCCAACTATTATATACCTTATTTTATTTTTCCCTAGAAAGTATAATAACGGTAGTTTTTTTACTCACCTTAGTTTACGCTTCATGTCCAGCGCATATTAACGCAGTAGAAGAGCGTATTAAAAAAAAGATATTAGCCTGATTATAAAAAAAATATTTAAATATTAAAATTTGTTGTAAATGGTATTATTAATATTAGAAATCTATGTCTAAAACTTTGAAACATATCAGTATAATTGGCATACTTTATTCCGCACCCAATAGGAATAAAATATCCAGGTGTTCCCTTTAAAAGATATAACTTTTACGCCTAGTTTTGATTAATAACGGGTAGTTGTGGATAAAGACGAATTTAAGTAAAAAACGAGAGGGTTTGGGTATAGGGAATGCTTAATAAAATTGATAGAGTAGCAAATAAGCTATGTATCCCATGCCGATGAAAAATGTAGGACGTTCCGCTCGAAAATTTCGAGAACATTTACGATTCTCGTTTTGGACCATACTGTGTACGTATAGTCATCTGTATAAAAATAAAATAGACCATACACATAATCTATCCTACTACCAACAAATAATTTCGTTTGTTCCTGAAAGATAGAGAGTGACCAACGCTGTCCATTCAGACAAGTAATTTTCATATCCTTGAAAGCACTTGGTATAAGATGCTGAAATTTTGTTGAGGTAATACTGACTCTGAAGACATCACTCACCTTAAACCTATTCCCGACACAGATCCCGTCAATATCAAATCCTTTGTACAAGTCCTTACACACTCTCTCCTAGACCTGTTCCCTAACCACCAACGCCGAGTTATCCGAACCATCGAATCCTTATACCTAACTTTTTCCAACGGCGTATCAACGTCTGCGTAGCCGGTACGCGGAGGAAGGTCGCCGTAGTCCGCCAATACCATCCTTAAACGCCTTTGTTCCTAATCGATATCGTAACAGGGACCATTAATGCTAGGACCGTTCGTCGGAAACGCTCCCTAATTAAACACTTCCTACACGAACACAATGTACACGTCCTTTCAATCACAGAAACCAAACTCTCACAAAAATGCACACTATAATTTAACACTTATAATTCCTTCCTCAACAATGGTGCACACGGAACCGCCCTCCTGATTAAAAACTGTTTCCCTTCAACTCCATTTCAACTACCTGTGCATCTGCAGCAACTCGAATGCGTTGCTGCAACAGTGAACTTCCCCACTCCCATAGTATCCACATCTTACTACAATCCACCCGGACACAATACACTTTCCGATGACCTGTTAGTTTATGCCTCCAGCCTCCCAAATGCAGTCATCCTAGGTGACTTCAATGCCCGCCATATTCAATTCGGTGACACCGCAACAAATGGAAACAGCAACAGATTATCATCTGCTCTGTTGCAGTTGCCTATGTTGAGGATTTCCAATACACAACCTACGTATTTCCACCACTTAAGAGCCTCAATAATAGATCACGTAATAGTTTCTGAATCAATAGCACACTACTTCGACCGTGAGTGCTTTCTAGGCACCACAATCACTTCAGATCATATTCCACTTCTGGTCAGAACTTCATTTTGTCCAGCTCCCCCAACACCCCCTCAAAACACAATCATTAAAGATGTTGCGAATGCAGACTAGAATGTGTTCGCCGAACACATCTCCAACAACCTTCCTACACCCGATCTTCAAACCACTTAAGATCTCGAGAGAGCCATTAGAGACCTAACCTCCGTAATTACGGAAGCGTTCGACACCTCAGTCCCGCTTAAAAACATCGACATTTCCAAAAAACCGCTCCCACGATACATAGTGAACTGGATCAAAGAGAACAGACGAATCTATCGTCAATTCTTGAGATCCAGGGATCCTGCTCTCAAGACGGAATACAATCGCCTTAACGCCTTAATCAGGCGAGAAGCCAATAAACACACAGAAGATTCCTGGGATAAAGCCACTTCCCAGTTGGATTATCGAGACGATAAACGCTTCTGGCAACGGTTTGACAGACTGACCAGAAGAAAAGTCGACCCCATATCCCATCTAACCGACCTTCAGGGCAACCTAATCTCCTCCGACCAAGGAAAGGCCGATTTCTTTGGTCACCACCTCCAATCCATATTTCAATCCCCCAATGATCCCCAATTCGATCCTGTTATCAAGGGATTCCTCGAGAACCGTCTCGAGGAATCCCGAAACCTTAACCTTCCCGAACCCCAACTCGATAACGGGAATCCTTTCTATGCCCCAATTACGCCCGACCAGGTCAATGCCTATTATTAAAAAAGGGAAAAAATCAGTCCCAGGCCGCGACGGTCTCAATAGAAAAATCCTACGTCACCTACCCGGCCCATGCCTCCAACTACTCGCAAACATTTACAATAAGTGCCTAACCCTCTCTTACTTCGCGACGGATTGGAAATCGGCCTCCACTGTAATGATACCAAAACCCCACGCAGACCTAACCTCACCTAATTCCTACAGACCCATATCCCTCCTGAGTTGCCTCGTAAAATGCTTCAAGCAAAAGACCAGCCAGGCGGCTCAGGGAACACCTAGAGTTTAACGACTTCCAGCCAATTCGGCTTCCGTCCAAACCGAACATGTCACGATCCCTTGTTGAAGCTGCTTACCGAGACCACCAGAGAATTCAACCACAAGCAATGCAATCTGGCTGTGTTCTTGGATATTAAGCAAGCGTTTGACAGGGTCTGGCACGTCGGTCTCCTACAAAAAATCCGAAACCTTAACATTCCCGACCCCTTCTCCAAACTCCTGCTTTCGTACCTGACCAATCGATCGGTCAGGGTGAAAGTAGGGAAAAACGTCTCAGATCCATTCCAACCCACAGCAGGTGTTCCGCAAGGTTCTGCCTTAGCCCCCATCCTTTACACCATCTTTGCTTCAGATATCCCTCAAGTCACCCAACCCGGAGTAGTCGTTGCGCATTTTGCAGATGACACCGCCTTCTGGTCGATTAATCGGAACAGCGAAACGGCCTCCAACCGCATATCCAAAACTGGGCCAACCGGTGGAGAGTCTCCATTAATCCCTCCAAAATCCAAGCAATCCTTTTCCGCCACCCTAGTTACGCCGAAGACAAATTCCCAAACTTATCCGCCAGAAACGTCTCCCTCACCATTAACCAAGAGAGAATCCCTCTTCAAGACCTAGGTATCCTATTCACCAGAACACTTAATTGGCTCCCCGATGTTAGGAAAACACTTAACAGGATTAGAAACCGTGCAAACCTACTGGGCGCCCTCTGGGTCGAACCAGAGGTAGCCACCCCAAAACACTCCAACACACATATAAAACTTACATCCGCCCTGTTATGGATTTCCGTGCACCAATATACACAAACATTAACCCTAACCACCTTTCCTCTATAGCATCCTGTGAAGGTCGGATATTTCGACGTATACACGGGCTACCCTTCAGGTACCCCAGCAACCTCACAACACAAGACGCAAACATACCACCAATCACAAACAGAATCCGAACACTTCAGAAAAACTTTGCACACAAAAGGATTTTCGGCGATACCATGCCAACCAAAGAAATCATCACAACTTCCTACAACTACCAACCTCCCAAATTCCCACGGAAAAAACTCAAACGTAAATTTAAACACCCTCCCGCGATCTTAACCCAATTATTAGACGACATCCCAGAGGAGATAGAAGAGACCCTTGATAACATCCCATATGCACTCCACATCCCACCGTCTACTGGATAACAACCACGCAAGGATACCGGCCAACGAATCGATCAACACCCTAACACAACTGAAATAAATCAAACCTTCAACCTTTTTTTTCCTTTAACACCAAATAACAAACCCTCAACAAATTGTCTTGTTCTTTCTTTTTTTTTACACCAAAAATAATAAACTCATGATTGTAAACCACACAATCACAAAAAACATCGCAACACCAACAATAATGGAATGACCAGGGCTGAAGAGGAGGAATCCTGAACAGTCTCCGAATAAGCATAGAAACATAAGATATAAGCATACTAACCTAAAAAAAAAATTGAGGTAATATAGGAAGCGAGAAGTTTATATATACATATATATATATATATATATATATATATATATATATATATATATATATATATATATATATATGTTTGTGGTTATGGACTTATGGGCCACTTTGTGTTTGTGAAAATATTTTTAAAATGTGCTGTTTAGCAAGTATCTTATATAAATCATTTAAATGGAGTACAGGGGTGGGTGCACAACATTTTTATATCAAATTACTGATTTACAATCAACTTACTCCTAATTGGAAAAGGTTTAGGAATATATAAACTAAAATAATACCATCAAAGGCTGTACAATTTTTATTGTTAGGTACAAAAACAATGATACCTTGCACGTGCTCGCGCTGCACCACTTCAAGATCAGACCTCGCAGTAGTGTGGTTATTCAAAACTTCAAATATATATAATACAGAATTCTTTATAATTTATTTGTAACGTAACATCTGGTGCAAATTTCATTACGTTACTGAAAATTTTTACAATTTGTTTATTTTAACTTACAATAATGGGAAAAATATCGACATTCCCAATGTAATTTTCCTCGAAAAACATTTATCCGCGGACCGCATAAATTGACGTTGAGGCTTATGCACCCCTGATGTAGTAAGACGTGAGCTAAGATGCAGGACTCTGTATATCAATAGTTGTGAATAGAAATAAGTATTGAGCAATTTACAAGTATGGGGTGTAACTATTTTAATCACAATTATCTACTGACAATAACAAAATAATTAATACTTATAACCAATCATTAAGGACTAGCTAGGGCAACAATTATTTGATAAAATTTATTTTAACATAAATTTTAGGAAGTGTGCCATGCACAAGAGTATTACAAAAAGATACATTACAACACATATGTTTATTTCATTTCTTTTCAATGAATAGTTAAGAGTCTATCGTTCTTGTGCAAGTTGCAACACAATATGTATTCTTTGAACGATTAATGCTCTATCACGTAGAGAGGAAGGTAATCAAATGGGATAAGGATATGTTTAAATTCTTTTGGTTTAGAAACGTAGTGATATTAGTTGTCTGTTATAATAATTTGTGCCTAAAACTCAAAGTATGCATAATTAAAACAAGTGTAGAAAAAAAGCACAAACTCGCGTTATTAATGAAAAAAATTTAAATGAAGCCCCAAAAATGTGAATTGTTAAGAGTAATAATTGATATTTGTATGTTTTTAACAAAGCAAAAAAATTGTTTAAAATTTTCAAAAATAATTGCTATACCAATTTTATTATTACCACATAATTATTGAATAAATTAGAAATTGGTATTCACGTTTCCATCTATTGAAATATTTTACTTTTTTTTCTAATTTTTTTACTTTGAAAAATGATTTCTTTTTATAGAGTAAACTAACATGCCTATTCAGAAACTGTGGTTTTGCTATTCACTGTAAGATGGCATCACAAGTTAAAATTTATTTCTATTGAGCGGCAAACATGCACATTAACTTGTGAAACTGGGCACGTTTAAAAGTGTTTAAAATTCCAAAATCGACTTTACTGCTTTTATTTCCAAAAATGATGTGACCAAAATTACTATTAAACGGAAGGTTTAAACCTGAATGTTTTTGAAAGTTGCATTGCCAACGAAATCATTTAAACACAAATGTAACAATACATCATTATGTTAAAGATCTTATGTAGTACTGATTTTTTATTGTAATCTAAGACAGTAACATGACTTTACGGAGTTTAAAACTATGACATTCAATTTGCCATAACTTATATCACAAAATTTATTATTCAACTCCTGAAAAGTTATTGAGTGCGTGAGGTAGAAAAATATAATCTTATAAAACTTTTGAAATAATCACTTACAGTTGTCCTGAAAAATACTTGAATATCATTTTGGGTTTTTACTACCAGTTATACAAGGAAAACGAATTGTCCATACTACTTGGTTATAAACCTTTGATTTATTTGCAAAAATGTGTAATTTTATTTAACTTCTCAATTTGATAATAAATTTTATTATTTGTTGTAGTTTAAGAAAAATATTATGCTTTTTAGTAAGTTATAAGCAGTGTGTTTTGGTATAATCCACAAGAAAATTAGTTATTTATGTACTATGTGTACATGTTTTGTTAACCCTACTCACGAGATGTCATAACAAGTTTATTTGATTTCCTTTAGGGTGCGCACACTATTACGGAAAAAATGAGCTTCTTAATTTTCGTTTATTTTTTTCTTTGTGCAACAGGGAGAGTAAGATCAACGATTATTATGTCAAAATATAATTACAGAAATGTCCATTTCGAAAGCTGTAATTGATTATATTTAGCAACCAATATTGCCTATATATTATCTACATCGTTAAATAGACGAATTACTTTATTAATGTTTCTATTACTTGAAAATTAAATCAAATGCTTAACGTAGAAGTTTCATGTTAGTGTTTGTTCTGTATAGAAAAAGGAAATAACATTAATAGAAAGTATTAATGGAAAAATGATGGGAATATCGGAATGGCTTTCTAAGATGGTATTTTTATATTTCAATTAGAGCTTCACATTTTGGGGAGCCAATTAATTAAGTATACCATTAAACTTTCTCCTCCTCTGCATTCAATCATCAACATGACTACAACTAAATGAAGTTGGAAATACTAATTTCTCCTTCTTGTGTAACTGTATATTTGTAGGGATTTTTTTAAAATTGAAATAATGACAAAATTATTTTTGATAATACTGTAATTACTCCTGTGGATTTGCAGCTGCTGCCTTTTACTCAAACGAGCACTCGCATTATGGAAATTACCACGTATTTCAGGTGTCTTCATGGGAGAATTGTACGCTATTTGGATGAGTTTACGGTATATAGAATATATGGCAGGCAACATTTTTCTAATATGTACAGATTCCATGAGTTCATTACAAAGCATAATAAATATATTTAATGTCGATTCCTTAAATTTACTTCATTAGTTAGAATACAAAAATAAAATTGTTAAGTTTGTGTGGATTCTGAGTCACATCGGTATAAAAGGCAATGAAATAGCTGATTAAAAAGCCAAAATAGCAACCAAAAATGAACCATGTCAAGGTATAGCATTTCGGTACGAGGATGCCTCGATCGTTATAGGAACCAAAATTGAGCAAGCCTGGTCAAAACCAATGGACTAATCACACGTCCAAGCTAAAAGAAATAAAACCTAGTATCCAAAAATATGAGTGTAACCTATCGCTAAATAGGAGAGAACAATCTGTGCTTACTAGATTGAGGATAGGCCATACTAGGTTAATGTCATCTTACATGATATCGGGAGCTCGGCAGACTGAATGTGATCATTGTCAAACGATCCTCACAGTAAAACACATTCTAAGTGAATGCGAAAGCATACGAAACCATCTCAGAATATCAACTAGCGGATTGTCTAGCTACAGATATAAAATGTGAAAGAAGGGTTATTGAAAAAATATTAATGAGATTTAAGAAGATGCAGTGACAGATTATTGGCGCTAATGGCCAAAGAAGCAGACGCGCTAATACAAAATAAAAAAAAATAAATAATAATAATCTATGAGAGGATTTTAACCCTTCATAACAGAACAATTGAAAAAGAAGAAGAAATTGTAGAAGTCTGAGCACAACATTTTGAAGCGCTGAGTAGTTCAGCTAGTTATAGTGAACACTTTTCCACAATAAAGGATAACATTGAGCCACAAATATGTTTTTATTGTGATGAACACTTTGACTACAATAATCCTTTTTCTTTTGAAGAGTTGGCAACACAGGCATCATTTAACAAGAAGGGAGGAAGTCGTACTCACTAGAATGAGAACTGGTCATACAAACCTCGCACATTTACATCTGTTGGGAAAGATGAGACCATAAAAAAGCAATTTATGTAACTTACAAATAAGGATACACCATATAATGCTAGATTACCCTTTATATGAGGGATTAAGCACAGAATTAAATATACCAAATGCATTTGTTTCAATTTTTGAAGATAACGTAACTAGCATTAATCGTTAGTTAACGTACCTAAAGAGGTGTGGTCTTTTCATAAAAATATAATTTTTAAAAGCTAATGGCCGTAGCAGCTGATGCTTACAAAAAAAATCTTTATTCCAATACTTAAATTTTAAAATACAAGCAGGAAAACAGAAAAAACATAATTACTTACATATCCAACGGATGGAAAGTACTGTACCCATAGCAAAATTTTCGAAAATTTTTATTTGTTCAATCGCTTTAAAATGTTCGAAAACATCCAAAAACAAAATTTTAGCAAAAAAATATTGTCTGTGTGTGTCTGTGCGTGTGCGTGCGTGCGTGCGTTCGTAAGTACCCCTTTTGCAAATTTTTATTTTTTTAGATTTTTTCCTTTTAATATGTGATTAGTAATATAATTGTGAGTATTTTTTGTTCTTATAATTTTTCTGTACAACAAACGGTTTACAAGATAGCGACAAACCGTCACTTTAAAAACTTTAAAAAACTAGTTAACATATTGAAAAAGTGAAAGTACTATTAGATAGGAAATAAAATTTCTCACAAAAAGTATATGTATTATCATTTTTTTCGAAAATTTTGTCATTTTCGAAATATTTCCAAAAAACTCGATTTTGGAACCCGTCCACACGATTTTTTTTAATGCTTTTCTGATCGAAAACCATTCTTGTAATTATTTTGTAAAGTTTTTTAAATAACAGCAATAATATTAGAGGACTCTAAATTAAATTAAATTTGAACATATTGGAATCACAAGGCGAAGTTCAGCATAGCTGCTCTTCCCCTTAGCCTTGGTTTTTATTTTGTAAATTAAGTAAGTAAACATGACAAGCATGAAAAAAAAGAACAACGCAACTTAAATTTTTTTTTCTTTAATTATATATAGAAAGAAGAGAGAGAACAAAATATTGGATGAAAAAAGGTATTTATTGTACACACAACTGAATAAGAAGTCAGTTTAACTAAATTTGAGAACAATTCATTATTAAGTACTTTTGATCGTTAAACAATGCATGCTTGAAATTATATGTGAATATATTAACTGCCATTTTTTTAAAATTCTTTGTTCAACCTGTTGTAAATTTTGGTTATTTGATAACAGAAGGATCTTTATCTATATTTCTGATTTGTGTTTTGGAGGGGTTAGGGTTTCCTTATAACGTATGTTCAAAGTATGAACATCAGTTCTAAATCTAATTTTACTAAATAAATATATAGGCTATTTAAAGGTTATAACTTTATGATAAAGAACTGCAGCGTGTGATTTTGTCAGTGTATGCGTTATTAAACCATGTACTAATCTTAAACGTGTGTTTTGAAATTTCTGAATGCCATTTGCATCAAATTTAGTTAAGAACGGTCCGTACACGGTATCGCAGTAGTTTGTGTGAGACAATGCAAGTGAATCGCATAAATTTTTTTTTCACATTTGGACTGCCTACTCGCATAAATTGATTTTTAGGCAATGCAAGGCAATGCAACCTCTTTTAAACAAAAATTAACGTGATCAGAACATGTTAAATCAGAATCAATAATTAATCCCAGATTCTTTACAAATGGCTTAGGAATTAATTTTGTATTTTCAATTTCTATATTAAGTAAACCTGAATCAAGAATAGTGTTTCTAATACGTTTTGCACCGAAGTTTAAAATTAAAGAATGCTGTTTGGAAAATTGCTGCAATTTGGCGAGGTCGTGATTTATTTTCAATGATGTTTTTGCAGGATTAGTAAATTTCAGATAAATTTGTGTGTCATCTGCATATTGATGGTTAGAGCAGTATTCCAACACAGAACTTAGTTTACATGTGTAAATAGCAAATAACACAGGTCCTAGGATAAATCCCTGAGGGAGACCTGATTATATGTGTAATGGACTTGAAACTTGAGATAACTTAACACACTGCAAATAACACAGGTCCTAGGATAAATCCCTGAGGGACACCTGATTATATGTGTAAATGACTTGAAATTTGAGATAATTTAACACACTGTCACTTAGATAGCATCTAAAGAAATTTTGAGCTATTTTATGTAATACAATAGATTGTAGTGTATTCAACAGAGGTGCAGTGCAGTTTCGCAACTATGCCCAGCTCTAAATCCAGATTGAAGATATTATGTTGTGTTAAATATTTTCTTAGTTGCATGTCAACAACCTTTTCTAAAATTTTAGGGAGAACAGGTAAAACAGTTATGGCCACAATTACTTTTTTTTTGCATATGTGTTTTTAGTTATAAAAATAAGTTGTTTGTAATTTTATGAGTGGCCTTTTTCGTATGTTTCTACTAATTTTTGACACTCGATGTATTATGGACGTATTTAGAGAAAAAACTGTTTTCTCCGTTTAATAAACTTTATTTCAAGGGCTGTCAATAACAAGCATATAATTTAGTAAGAATATATTTTTTGTTTTTTTATTGATTTTACTGCGTTTTTGAGAAAATGAACAACGCAAGACTAACGAAGCAAATATATATGGATGAGGTTAGCGGTAAGACCGGGCCTGGTATGCCGCGTAAAACTTGGCTGAATGTAGTAGAATGTATGATAAAAAAAAGAAAGGTAAAGAGTTTAGAAATACAAGGACATGTCAGAGACAATGTATGAATCTTGCGGAAGCTAGGGAGGTATGCAGAGATAGGAAAGCATGGAGAAAGATTGTGAATATAAAATAAATAAGAGGCAGGGATTGTATTTCCTACCCCGCAAGAGAATGGTGTGAATGTTATGTTACGCATGAACTAGAAAAGGTTGCAATATTAATTTAATGTCCGTACAAAAAGGAACATGAGTTGAAACAAGCAGATGAAGAAAAATAAAAATCAACAAAGAAAAATATCGCAGGTAAAAATACTGTAAAACCACAACTCGCGATTGTAATAGAAACAAACCAGAAGGATAGTGTATGTAATGAAAACATAATCGAAAAATAGAAAAAATCTTTTTTCTATAAACATCAAAAAATGACGAGGTTCGAGCATTAATAACAATATGCGAAATGACACTTTTTTTGATTTTCCTACGTTACCATAACAACGTGCGCGAAATAGTGTACGAAATACATATTTCGCGCACTGCATGTAAACTCTATGAGATTATTGTATTTTAACTTTTGTGGTCCTCAATCAAGCAAAATCCAAGAAAAATATTATTTAAAACAATTTTAAGGGATATACATATTTTGGTAGTTGTAGAAAAAAATTCGTTTGTAACACGTGCGCGAACTACTTTGGTGATCCCGACTAATTTTTTAACTCGGGCTGCGCCTCGTTAAAAAATTCAATTCTCGATCACAAAAGTAGCATTTCGCGCACTAGATACAAAAATAACTGTTAAGATTATATTTAGACAATAACAACAATGATTCCTTAAATTACACGGCTTTGAATAGATAAAAACTTTAGTTCCTAATATACCATTTTCTCATAAGAATTTAATAATACGATTTGCGAAATCACAAGCACGATTTGAGCTTCCTTAAATAGTGCCACTTGCAATCAAAATTTAATTTTGAAACACATATCCAGTTTTGTTTAATCTTGGGTGAATTGCGATGTCTTGGGGATCTAAGGAGTACACCGTCACTTGTATCGATTGTAGACTGGCCCTTACAACCCGTGAGCCATTGAACTAGTGGAATCTAACTTTTTACATCCAATATCACAACTATTTATAGTAACTCTGGCATTTAATGTGGTGCACAGGTGCTATTGCATTACGCTGCGTTGCGTTCTTGATTTACTAATTAGTGACCTACTGACAATGCTGACTAATGTTTAGGTTACAATTTCGCTATGCTAAGCTAGAATTACGAAAGCTGTCATTTAACCTAATTTCTAATGATGATGGCAAATGTGGCTATGTTCAACCTGAGAAATGCAGGTCCTATTCAATTTGAGATTGAACGTCCTGCCGGGCCGAGGAGTTTATGTTCGGTTGTCAACTGAACATCTTGCTACGCCGAGGACGGGGCAACTGTGGTTCCAACACAAACCCCTTCTTTCTGGATGACTGTTTTTTTCCTTTGTATTCGTGTCCATATTGTATACGTTCCCCAGATTGCCAGAGTTGTTCCCAGCAATAGCGTTGTGCTTGATAGGCTAGTTACTACAGAATGTGAAATTTTTCTCTAGTGAGTGTTGTCCAAATTTTGTCATTTTGCTTTTTTCTCGTTTCTCAACCCGTTGAGCTGATCTGTCGCCTTCAATATCACTTATTTCTGGACGTTGCTTACTTGAGATTGATATTTAACTTCTCCTGTTACGTTGATGTCAACTAGTAATCACTGACACCGTATCTTGCCGTGTTGGACTCTCTTTTGTTTTTACCAGGGATTCTTGTGATATTTGGATGATCCCTGTTTGGTGTAATACTATGTCTTGCTTGATTACATTACCCATTACTGCTACCTTGGTGATGTCCTTTATGTACTTCGCATTAGTTTCCTTTCTTCGTTGATGTAGTTGCTCTATTATCCAGTTTGGACTCTGATATATGCTGTTTACTAGTGTAGGTGTACAAATGATTGTATCCTCTCCAATGCACACACTGTTTTTGAATTCTTCATACCACTGTGATTCCATTTTATACTTCCATCATCCAGCACGTCCAGCTTTCCATCCGCAGTGGGATTGGCTTTATCTTCGTTATTATATACTGCGGATTTCCACTATTATAAAGCATCCTGAATATATATTTGCTGATCATCCTGCTTGACAGTCATCTTCACTATCGGATGTGTTAATATTTCAATGTTGGATGGTAGGGTTCGTGATGCTAACGTCACTAGTTCATTTATGCGCGCTTCCGTCATGAGGTCGTTACAGCTGTCTCGGACAACGCTCACGTCCAATACTTAGTGTAGTGGGAACATACTTCATTGATGAGGTTGACAGTGCTGATAACATGTACTTGGTTTGACGAAATGACGTCTTCATTAATTTTTGTTGATTCCTGTTCAATGCGTTAATGTCCTTGTAGACTACATCATTCACTGCAAATATTGATGACGTCAGAATGTCCTCTTTTCCTTCTTAAGTAATTAATTGTGTATATTCCAGTTTGTACCACTCCAGGTTGCTTAATTAACTCAACTTTGTGACAGGTTAGTCCCTTGCAGTGTACATCTTATGATACTTTTTCAGCTTGTCGAATCCTTGTGTAGTGTTTGTTGCTTCCATTATGTTTTCTTCTATGTTGGCTTTGTCAAATCGCACGTCGAACCGGAATGTGCCTCTCTTCGTATTCGTGCGTTACCTATGGGCTCAATATACAATCCTGGATCTGCGTACATAATTGAACCTGGCTCCTGCTAACAGTATTAGGAATCCAAGTGCTACTTGGAACACGCGAGGTTTTCTCAGCAAACTGTTGTCTTCCTGTTCGGTTTGCGTGGGATTTGGTGGGCGATATATATTTCTCCAGGTCTGTCAGCTAATGTGTAATATTATTGTATACTTACCTAACTGTTCAAAATATTTCAACGTTTGGTAGTTATTTGCAGTCTCGATAGCTCCTGATCTGTGCTTAATACTCTTTCCCACCATACCTCCAACGTACTGGGGCGCTCGTTTATGTAGACATCGTTTTTCCGTGATACCGAACCTTTTTTCGTATTAGCGTAAGGTTTATCCATCGCCTTGTCCATTTTATTTTTCGATTACTGACTAATTTGTTAAACTTGTCCATTTTCTAATTATCGCAATGTAAATTCCTTACTCGCTATTTCCTAGGATGTTCTTTTCTGTAAGGGGTAGATTTTTCTGCTTGCGATGTGCTACGGAATCGCCTGGTGGTGGTGTTTCCACTGCTTGTTGTCGGCGGTTACAGCTCAATGGAGTAAAAGGATTTTTCTTACTTTTAATTCAACAAACTTCTGACTAATATTTGTAAGATTAATTTTCTCTGCTAATTCATGTTCTATAGCTAATGTAGCCAAACCCTTTACGATTTTGGGTGGTTGTGGAACGTAAGAAATTTTTAATTATTTTCAATTTTCATTTCTCCACTTGCGCATTCAAGCCAATGCTGAGGTTAGGAGCAACATCTAAAGTAATAATAAGTTGTTACGTGTATGAAGGTACTGGTGCTTCATAAAATAATAATAAAGTGAGTGCAGTAAAAACTAATAAGTCGTCAGTCACCTGTGTGCGTCGGCGTGTGGCTGGCGTAGAAACACATAAAATTATAAAAGGGCACCACTTGGTTTATATTTGTATCGTCCTCGAACCATGAAAGGGCAGTTTAGGAAGAGGACAGGTCCGATTAGAAATCAAATCTTAATCCGTAGTGATAAAGAAAACAAATATTGGTATTTTAACACAATTTGGTTTATTTTTTTTTTCAAAAATAACCCAACCCTTGAATGCACAAAACTGTTTTCTTAACAAAAAGAATCTATAAACTCAAACTGGTATATATTTATTTTAAGCTATATTAGATGGTAATACTAAAACAACCGATATCGTAAACAGGATAACTATTTTCTAGCAAATAACCCAAACAAAAGAATAAAAACCTTTACCCCAACATAATGATTTAAATAATCGTCACAACAGTACCACACTTACGTTCCTTTTCAGTAGTATCCCTAAATTTGAAAAAAAATTAATCTTAAATTGCAACAAATAAAAACCTTTCCACACTGTCCGACATCCAGTGTTGACTCTAGAATGCTAAACACAAAAACAAACAGCAAAAGTAAAATAAATCATTGAACTGTGGTTCTAGGAAGAGCCCTGCTTAAAATTTGAGTCTTATGGTTTTAACTCAACCGAAAAATAACATAATTCAATATAATTACACAAAATATATATCAGCCAGATGTCTACCATTGCGATTCAAAAGAAAAAGAATGACTAAATCGTAAGGTATTAGCTTTCGAGCAACACAAAAAAGTAGGTAATTTACTACTACTGACACGAGAAAAGACTAAAAACATAGGTTAAAAATAATTGCATAATGAATCACTAAACAATAAGTATACACTTTGTGGCTGAAGGCGGCATTACTCATGCTCATTAATAGTTAATAGATCCCTTATTATGATAACGTTAAAGCTACCGTTTGTACATATAAAGTAAGAAACACAAAGCACAAATATTTAACTCGTTAAGCAAGTATTAAAGTGTAAAATGGATCACCGTGTATAAAGAATTTTAATTTACAATAGTACAAAGGTCAAATGTAAATAAGTAACAACTTCAGGGCTATAACTGCCAGATGCAACAGCTGTTTATAATACAATTAGTGTTCTAAATAATAACAGGTAATACACATTAAATAATACACAATCGAAGCCAAATTAGCATATGTCAAAAAGGCGGACCTGGGTAAGGTTAATGTTTATTAATGGTTACTAATTCCCAAATAATCAATTACATTTTTAGGTACATAACCTTGTTAAGTATATCGACAGATAATGTCCAACATCTAAGTTTATATTGAGCACCTACAAGCCACGAAGACAGTGCCACGCTTCCATCTGTAATTCGTCCAGAAGTAAGCCACGTTTAAAGTAATTTGGATGGTCTCACACGATTATTTATTCATCCAGAGCTCCGTCACGAATTAAACAAAATAAAGACTCCCCGGTAAGTTGTTTGTGTCCGGAAATAATGAGAAGCCGAATCGATTGTGAAGTAACCCCTTGAGTTATCTTCAAGCTAGGGTTATCGTATACCACCGTTAAGTATTCAATGTTGAGGAAGCATAGCTAACAACTTATTCATGACTCCCGGTTTCGAGTAGTATTCAATGTACAGGTGAAGGATCTGTTTCAGCATCGAAGAATCGAAGAGAAAGAAAGGACCAACAAAAAACCTAGAGAATTAAATGTTTAGTTACAAGTCGAATAATAATTGTAGAAACTGTAGTTAGTTAAGTAACCGCCTGAAGGGCGTAATAAATGTTAAGGAGCACTTACGCCCTGTAGAGAAACGAGAAAGTATGTAGCTTTTAAGAAACCTTTTATATCCGTAATAAGACGAAAAACTAAATTATTAATTTAGTACAAATTTGAGAGAACGTACAATGTAGAGTGTAACCTTACAATATAAGTTTTGTAACAATTATAGACATTTTTCTCAAATGCGTAGTTTCTTAAACGCGTCTTGGTCAAAACGGCGTTCTTAAAGAAAACCAAAAGAAGATTACCTGATACCTTTCCATATATAACTAATTAAAATTTTCCACTTTAACGAAACTTTTAAATGCGGCATAAACGTCAAATATTTGGTGCAGCGTTGCCACGTATTCCCAACTCGTAATTACATGTAAGATATGCTGCCTACTAACAGGCATGAAAAATTCTCAAATTTCAAAGAAAGTAGGAATACTAACTGAAAACGTTACAAAGTTTTAAAACCCCAATTGAATTTTGTTTTGCATTTATAATCCCTAAAACGGACTATAATTCATCTACTAGTTCAATTGCGTTCACACTTCCCAATTCATTAATAGTCAAAAGTCCTTGCAATATTTAATTATCTCGTTTTTAGGTAAATTTTTCAAATCATGCAAGTTAAACAAAAGTTAAAAATGATTGCTGTGCGTAGTCATCAAATCAAATCTGGATTCTAAAGCATTAATAGCTTTATCTATTGTACAAAACGGGCGCGGGCATTGTCGGGGCACACAACCGTTGGTATAACTTGATACATCCGTCATCGAGTCTCTCTTTTAGTATTATAAATTCCATTATGAAAACCAGATTGTAAAGAAGATAAATATCCTGATACAGTACTGACACTGAATATGTAAGCATTCCTTGGCAGCATGGAGACTCTCCCGAAAATAACTCGCTCGCTCAGCGTCGGACATTAGTCCCTATGCATGGCCCATAACCCTCTCTTTCCGACGATAGCCGCACGCACACACGCACACACGCACACACGCACACACGCACACACGCACACACTCACACACTCACACACACTCACACACTCACACACTCACACACTCACACACTCACACTCACACACTCACCACACTCACACACTCACACACTCACACACTCACACACTCACACACTCACACACTCACACTCACACACTCACACACTCACACACTCACACACTCACACACTCACACACTCACACACTCACACACTCACTCACTCACTCACACACTCACACACTCACACACTCACACACTCACACACTCACACACTCACACACCACTCACACTCACGTACTCACACAGTCATACACTCACACACTCACACATTCACACGCTCACACATTCACACATTCACACATTCACACACACTCCACACACACACACACACACACACACTCACACACTCACACCCACACACTCACACACTCACACACTCACACACTCACACACTCACACACTCGCACACTCACACACCCACACACTCACACACTCACACTCACACACTCACACACTCACACACTGACACTCACACACTCACACACTCACACACTCACACACTCACACACCACACACCACACATCACACACTCACACACTCACACACTCACACACTCACACACTCACACACTCACACACTCACACACTCACACACTCACACACTCACACTCTCACACACACACGCACTCACACGCTCACACACACACTTACACACTCACACACTTACGCACTCACGTACTCACGCATTCACACACTCGCACACTTACACACTCACACACTCACACACGCACACACGCACACACGCACACACGCACACACGCACACACGCACACACGCACACACGCACACACGCACACACACACCACACACGCACACACGCACACACGCACACACGCACACACGTACACATGCACACACGCACACACGCACACACGCACACACGCACACACGCACACACGCACAGACGCACACACGCACACACTCCCACACTCACACACTCACATACTCACACTCACACACTCACACTCACCACTCACACACTCACACACTCACACACACACTCACACTCACACACGCACACACACACAGCACATCACACTCACACACACACACACACACACACACACTCACACTCACACACTCACACCACACACTCACATCACACACTCACACACACACATCACACACCCACACACTCACACACTCACACACTCACACACTCACACACTCACACACTCACACAATCACACACTCACACACTCACACACTCACACACTCACAAGCTCACACACTCACACACTCACACTCACACCCTACACACTCACACACTCAGACACTCAGACACTCACACACTCACACACTCACACACTCACACACTCACACACTCACACACTCACACACTCACACACTCACACACTCACACACACACACACACACACACACCACACACTCACACACTCACACACTCACACACTCACACACTCACACACTCACACACTCACACACTCACACACTCACACACTCACACACTCACACACTCACACACTCACACACTCACACACTCACAACTCACAACTCACACACTCACACACTCACACACTCACACACTCACGCACTCACGTACTCACGTACTCACTCGTTCACCCACTCACACACTTACACACACACTCACACACTCACACACTCACACACTCACACACGCACACACGCACACAAGCACACACGCACACACGCACACACGCACACGCACACACGCACTCACGCACACACGCACACGGAACGTATCGCAAAAATTAAACGCACCTTTCTAGAACATTAATAAAGCAAATGTCTTTCGTCTTTGCTTTTATAATGGGGATATAAAAACTATAACCTCTAACGTCAAAATTTCAGGAGTCAACAGATATGTAAGAATTATAAGTTCTTACCTGTTGCGTTTTTGAAGCATCACATGACAATATATTAGGCAAAGAGATGTTCAATCTTCAAGAACTGGAAACGAAGTTATCATTTGAGTAAAATGTGGTATTCCAAACTAAAGGCCTTTTCCAGAGCGCGATTTCTCAATCTATAAAAATATGTCTTTCGTTGAAATACTTGAGAGATGTATCAATGAATATGTTGAAGAATCAACCAATTAGCGAGACTCTCAAATCCTTCATCTCGCATCCCACAATTTGCTTTCAGAAGGTAGATTGCCCAAGCTTATATAATGCGATATGGTATTCCACCAAAAGGAATTGGTAGGAAAGGTACATCCGAATCAAGCATAACTCTACGTAGAATATCAGGCGAAATCAGATATGATGGTCGGAATCACTTTGTAGTTCCAAATCTTGACAAGAAAAGAAGATGATGTGCAAGAGAATCTAGTGTTCACAGAATCTGAGGCAAATGCAACGTGGGATTATGCTTAGAATGCAATTAAAAATTATTATTATTATTATTATTATTATTATTATAATTTTATTAAATACATAAATAAATAGTTTACCTCGTGTTGGATTTGAACCTACGACATCTACTTTGCTAGAGTAGCGCTCTAACCAACTAAGCTATTGAGATACAAGCCCCAATCGATGTAAATTTTGTCTTTATGTATGTAGAACTGATGTAAATTCTAAGTATAATGAGATTACAGTCAAATTGCTTATATTAATGAAATGTGACCAATATCGCAAGGATTCATACATACCAAAGCAACTTGACTCAACATATCCAGTTCGTCGAAGACTTCTTTGTGGAGACTGCAAAACCTGGTACTGTCCTTCGACGACCTGAGGAACCCTTGCGCTCACACAACATACTACCAGTGCCACGAAATTCCTCAACAATTGCTAACATTACGCTTTTACCGGGTGCAGCTTTATTAAATTGCTCCCGATATTTTTCAAAAACTTGTTTCAAACTTGGGCCATTGCGCCGTCCACTTACGTATGAACGGAAATAATGCTCTACTATAGATACCTTTTCCTCAGTCGTCAGAACCATTTTCAGAATGATTTTCCACGAGCGTAATATTATTATGACAGTTAATGACAAATAAGCCAAACATAACAAACAGATATCTCCCAAGCCTTTCCATGGCCATTAATATTTCGGTACTGTTCGCTTTGGTGAATACCGTATTTCAACTTGTCCAATGTTACACTAAGAGTGTGCCCAATTTGAGTTAGGTCACTTACAACTACTTTTAACCACCGATCTAATTCACAATAATTTTTGCTCTTTTAGGAGTACTTACATATACTATTGTGCAGGGAGACATTATAATAGTGCATTTCTTCCTGAAGAACTTTCATCACTTTAAATACTTTAGGAGCTGCTTTTTCGACTTTTCTGTTGAGCCTATTATGCCACCAGTTTATAGAATTTGTAGTCCGATGGCGTTCTCTATGCAAATCCATATACGACGGCAATTATCAGACCTACCGACAGGTAAGGAATTTTTCATTATGCAAAGCCAATCGTCTGTAACTTAATCTTCTGAGAGATGCGCTAATGCAGCACACGTCCTCATGTGGTTCCTTCTTTTCTCGTTTTCCTTGTACAAGTTTGTTAGACTTCAATCTTGTCATCATCATTTTGCTTATCCGGTCTACTTCTGAACAAAATCCTCCCTTAACTATAACCATCTCTTTCTATTTTGTGCCACTTGAATGCAATTTCCAGCCGCTCTTTTTACGTCGTCTGTCCACCGCCTAAGAGGTTGTCCTTTACATCTATAGGTCTCATGTCTTCACCTGTCCCATTTAAAATGTAAGGTAAATTTCACCACATCCCTTACTCGTGTTCGGTTCTTATGGTATGGTTGGGTATTCTATCCCTAAGAGAGACACCCAATACCGACCTTTCCATTTTCCGTTGCATGAAATGCGTTCTGTTTATGTTGTTATTTCTCCAAGTAAATGTCTCAGCTCCATACGTGAGAACAAGCAAGTTACACTGGTCAAAGACATTTATTTTTAAGCATACTGGAAGATTAGGTCTTAACGTATATTTGAGTTTATCCAATGCCGCCCATGATAAACCTATCTTCGTTGGATTTCATGCGTCTGATTATCTCGCCTAATACCGATCTCATGCCTTAAGTATATACTATATATATATATATATATATATATATATATATATATATATATATATATATATATATATATATATATATATATATATATATATATATATATATATATATATATATATATGCACTTGTTCTACATTTATGTTATTGATGTTTAAAGTACTACTCAGTACTAGGTTTGTGTCTTTGATAGATTAATTTTCTTACTTTGTGCTTCGATTAATTTTCTTACTTTGTGCTTCCTGTATAATATCATCTGCTAAACAGCTAAACAAAGATGATTTATGCAATCGCCATCGATGTTAATTCCTGCTGAATCCCAGTTTATCTTTTTCAACATACTTTCTACCAATGCAACAAACAATTCAGGGGAGAGTGTGTCGCACTGCCTTACCCCTCAATCGATATTGAATTTATCAGTGCATTGAATTGTCGATCTTCTGACTGTTGCCGTGGCCTTCTCATAGATGTGTTTGATACTTGCGACGTTCGCTTAGTTTCTCCAGAAGTTTCTACTGGTTTATGGAACCAAAGGCCTTCTCGAAATCCACGAAAACATGCATTAGTGGTCTATTATACTCAATCCATTTTTCGATAAGGACCCTGACTGTCAGAAGTTGGTAATTTCTTCCGTAACCTTATCGGAACCCCACCTGCTCTCCCGAAAGAAGAAAGTCTACTTTATTTGTCAATCGGTTTGCGAGTATTTTGGTAAAGTCTGTATATGTGGCTAAGGAGGCTGATCGGTCTATAATTTTTAAGGCCTTTTGTTCTTTTGTTTAATTTTTGTTCTTTCACTTGTTTGGGGCAGAATTTTTGGATAGCTGTTTTTGTGGTCAATCTTGTACTTTACGCCTAACAGCTTGTTTAAACTGATAACTATATCTTTTGATAACTGTGGCCGGAAAAACTTCTTCTATAGCATTATGTCGGCAACTTCAAAACCGAGAATACATTTCTTTGGTAAAAAATTTATTTTTTATAAGAAACAAAGCCGATTGTACTTCACCTTTTTTTGTCAAGTAGCTGGGCGTGTACGGGAAGAATGATATTTGTTCTTTCTTTTGTACTACCAATATCATCAACCGAGCTGGTAGCGCAGTGGTGACACGACCTGCTTAGCATTCGGGAGGTAATGGGTTCGATTCCCGTTACCGTCTACCTTGTATGAGTTTTTTTAGGGGGTTTTCCTCATACACATGTAGCGGCATGGTCACTGCGTATATGCACACCATGTGCGGCTACTTAGGCGAATGCTGCGGTAGTATTTTCCCCTCAGAATCCTAACTCCGTTCTTTCCAATCCTATCCTGGCCACACCCATCCTTAATCCCACCAAGCCCCTATTCATAGGAACCCTCATATCTTAACGATATATAAGCGATACTGGTGCAACTTCTTCTTTTGATCTTTTTTTGGCGTTGTATTAACACTTATCAACTTCAATATTTGCAATATCTGAAACACAGTTGTGGTTTTTCTCACTTTTGATTTTACTTCATCAGTAACAATCGCTTCTGGGCAGTTCTTGTGTATCCAAATCCATTGAAGGGTTGAGTTTTTATTCTTTGCTTTTAAGTTGAACTTGTATCCAGAATAAAGAATAATGGGATTTCCATGTTTTGATTTTACCGCTTCCACCACGTAACAAATAATACACAAATATTTTTCAATCACTTTGCTGCACTTACAAGATTCCCAAAGAACTAATTTATTTTCGTAATATGCAAATATTTATATAATCCCTATATTGATTTAGTACATTTAATTGAACAATGAGCAGGGTACTTTTGTAATCATACCTACAATAAAAAATTAATAGTATATTATCCTATGTACAATCCGATTTTAAAACTTAATAAGGAAACAGGTAATTAAGACAAAGAGATAAGATCATTTTCATATGAATCCTCATTAACTAACTCAATTGGACAATATTAATTTTAAAATTTAATAAGGAAATAGGTAATTATATCAATACTGATTGCGGTTGGATATGAATTTATATTGATACCACATTTTTTTAATTCAAAAAAAGTACTTGGTAGCGGCTGTATTTTATTGTTGTTTGTCTTGGTTTTCATGAATTTAAATCAATGAGAATATTCAATCCCGTGAACTTTCTACTTTTAATTAAGCAATCATATAGGTATAAATACTGCACATGGAAATTTAACGCTCGAAATGGGACTTAACACGTCAAGCGCCATCATGTAAAAAAATAAAATCTCTCGGCCACAGTGTAAAAGTAGTAAAAATGTATGAAAAATGCCCCTTTTAACTGTTTTTTTTTATAATTTATGTGTGAAAATATTTTTTTCGCAAAAAATTCTTATATTCAAATGGATACAGATTGCACATTTTCATGAATTAACGTTCGTGGTCACTTGTATCAGTTTCGATACAGCGCTATACAGATTAGTTCCCGTCGTGATTATTTTACACGCACTTGCGAAGTGGATCGCGTTTTGCTTACATGCTTGTTGTTTAAGAGCGGTATACCGAGTGAAATAGTGTCATACGAAAACGAACAAGATCGTTTGCGAAAAATGTGGAACATAATGAAAGGGATGAGTCAGAGAGCGAGAGTTCGAGCGATGAGGATAACCCCGTCAAGAAAAGGAAACATACCAGACCCACTAAAAACCAAACATTTGAATGTTTCTTCTGGTAAGTTCTCTAATCCTACTTTATTTTTTTTAGCTTCTGATGACTTTATCGATGACATCTTAGACGACACAACAGAAGGTCGAAAATTTGACCAGACGTGTAATATGCCCTCTATTTCTAGAAATGTTACCAATCGAGTAGAAGATGAATGATCGGACCAGGAATCTAACGAGTGCTCCATTTCTGGTACGTCTAACCTTATTATTGTTGTTATTATTATTTGCTTGTGTTTTTATTAGCTTCCAATGCCCATATTAGTAAGTCCATAGAAAATGTAGTAATGTTAGGAAACTTAGACTATATGGAAAGGATTTATACGTAAAACGAAATGTCAGATAATGAAAACAACGGAACAGATGCACTTACTAGGGATACGTTTATGTCGAGGTTAAATATATTTGATTTTAGCGATATCAAGCCAGGCGTAACTGAAGATATATTGAACAACATAAAAGAATAAAATATAAAATTTTCATAACTGATGATCTAATTAATTATATGGTAACTGAAACAAACAGATACGCCCAATGTATGAAGCACAGACTAATAATTTACCTCATGCTCGCACGTAAAGTTGGTATGATACCACTTCTGACGAAATGAACATTTTTTTGTCGGCAATAATGTGGATGGAAATAGTCTGGTTACCTCAAGTTAGGGATTATTGGTCAAAAAATGACATATACACGAACAACACAAACTCTATTTTTATCAAGAAACAGGTGGCCGTCTAAGCTTCAAACAATATATTCCAAATAAGCGGCACAAATTTTGAATAAAATTGTATAAATTGTGTCTTCAGGGCGGTTATACATATAACCTGAAAGTGTATGTGGCAAAGACAAAACTGTCGATAAAAATATTTCCGGTGCCTCTAACACTGTTCTGGAGTTGTCAGAAAATTTACTTGACAAGGGGAGGACTATATACACAAATAATTTTTATAGTAGCGTATCTTTAGCACACGAGCTTGTTACGGTGTAAACTAGCAGTGAAACGAGATAACAGATAAACTTGGCTTTTGCTCGACTAGACAGCGGCCGGGGTGGATTCGGTGTACTAAATTTTGCTCACAATAGGACTTACTATATAAAAGTCCAAGTAGGGGTTGAAACGACATAAAACCGTAAAAGGGCGCCAGTGTATTTAAAACGTCATGATAGGGGTTGAAATGTCTAATAACGTCAGCTCACAGCTTGCTAAAACTATTCAAATAACTCGGTTACCTAAACGTAATCTTCGCAGGCGGCACTTGGACCAGCAGATCTCGCCACCCTGAAAGGGTTCAATAATATTTGCACGCCTAACTAAAAGAATCGCGTACCGCAAAAACCAATCACTAATTTGGAAAGAAAACAATAATCTATTGTTACGTTACGTTACTAACAAAATTCGACTCTTAAAGTAATTTCACTTCAACAACAAAAAAAAGACACCTACATTCTGTACACAACCACTTGAAATTAAATTAAGTCGCAATTAACTATGCTCAAATCATGAAAGAAAACAATGCAGTGATTCATCGGCTTCTAAATGTCACGTTATAACTAAATAATCACTTGAACGTTAACTTGACGTTAATTTAATGAGCAACTTAAAACAATAAACACTAACTATGCACGTTATCAGATGCTGTGTAATAATAGGTTCACATTAAAAAAAAACACAAGTCCAGTAACCTAAATATATATAATGTGAATAAATGAATAAAAAAAAACTGAACCATGGAATTGTCAACACAAATATTACAATCTCATCCCCTAGGTTATCTATTAGCGGTGAAACTAGGCAGCTCACGAAAACCTCTATTAAAATATACTATAAAATTGATTCAAATGTCCAAAATAATAAATGGTTACTTTCCGTTTGGTAATAAATACTGCCCTTAAAAGGTACTTGTCACTTAATTTTCGATGTAAATTCGTCAGTTTAAACAAAAATTAAAAAAAAATTTGCATTCGCCAGTATTAAAATTTGCACAACAAAAAAAAATAACAAAAAGTTAATCTTTAAAGGAAAAGAGTATTCAACCGTTTCTACAAACGCATAATAAAATAATACAGATTACACACCATAAACCTTTTTAACATTTATCGCCCACTACAATGATAAAAAAAAACAGAAATATTACCTTAAGTAGAGGTTGCCCTTTTGTTACGCAGTCATCTGGAATGGCCCTGCAGGAGGACCTCGGCTCTATGGTTGATGTAGACCCGACGCATGCAACTTCCCATACAATTCAGCTAATGACTGCCTCTCTTTCGACTCACGTTTTGATTTAATTTCATTTGGTTGCATATACACTGATAGTTATATTAATACGCTAATAGTTAGCTTTACTTTATTTTGACTTAGTTCTGCTTGATACTTATTACTTTTATCTAATTATGTACAAGTTCTGATAAACACTTATTACTTTTAATTTAACGAATAGCTGGTTTATTTATGGCGCACTGTGAACTGTACGTTCGAAACTTTGGAACGAACGTTGAATTTTTTCCGAAAAAAGCGACGACCTCTCCAGAGAACGACGAAAGCACTTGATAACTTTAAACACTAAACGCCTTTCTGGATTACCACAAGTCCCTATGGACCAACTGCACGTAACGATAAACTGGTTTCGTAAAGGTTGAACACTTATATGATCCCTTAAATGGGCGGTGAGGGGATGAAAACCCTGCTACGATCGTTCCTTCGACACGGACTTTGGTCAACGTTGTTCCGCGGTAATCACTACGTCACCGTAACGAAAAACTGGACGCTTCTACGCCTAAATTACTACTACCCTCATGAATAATTTCACTTGTTGCCACATTGGTAGTTTAAACCCCTTCCATTAAATTAGCCAATTAAAGAAAAGGTACACAAATTTTCTAAGCACGCGCATCCACGAAGTCAAACTCGAAAATCGTCGGAAGAAATTATACCGTCAACAGAACCTACCTCTTCTCGAAACTATATTTAAGTAATCGATATATGGTAAATTGAAATTACGTTAGCAACGCTAGCCTTTAATGCCATGCAATTAAATCCAAATTCCTTGTTTAGAACCAAACTCTTATCAACAGAAACGGCGCCTCAATGACGGTTAAATTTTTTAACTTTTGCAAAAGATGTACCATACAATGTAATAATTTTTATGCGTTCATTAATTTAATTTAATTTTATATGATGCAATCTATTTAACGAAATTCACCTAATTTAAAATAACGAAACCATTTATTTACTCAAAACTACCCTATTTACAAAGAAACTAATGAATGCTTCCTCTCCACTTAGTATAAGGATTTCCCTAAATATTAATACCAAAAACGTAAATCACATTTTCTTTCATTTCCTTTCATTTTACTTTGATCAACAACAAAAGCTTCATTTTTGTTTTAGAAAATCACAAAAAAAATTCATATACCTTATAAATACACACAAGACAGAAGAAAACGTTACAATAGAAAAGTTTCACCAAACATTGATGCGTTGTTAGATCCAGTTACGAGAGTTTATACTACATTTGACATGTACGGTACTAACAAATATTTTTTAAATTATCGACAAATCTTTGATTAAACCGTGGACCTATGACAAGCTTCAGAAAAGAAAAACTCATTTAGTCGGGACTTTACGTTCAAACAGAAAAAATAATCCTCGCGAAGTTGTTAAAGCAAAGTTGGAAAAGTATCAGTCTACGAGTTCACAAAGTAATACAGGTTGTACTGTTTTATAATAGAATAGAAGGACAAAAAAGATGTCTTGGTGATTTCTACAAAAGACGACAATTCAATGGCTTCTGTAAGAAGACGCGGGGAGGAAATAGAAAAACTCACAAGATACAATAAATGCAAATGATTGTAGACCTGAACAGGCTAAATAAGGCCTATCGTGCTAAAGCACTCAGGAACACTTAGGAGGATGGATAGAGGGATAATGAATTGCCAATAGATGCCTATGAGCAGCTACCTTAAATTTTCTCATATCATAAGTGAGAGGAAAACAGGAACTAGGGAGATCATTCCAGAGTTTAGAAGCCGTGTAGAAAAATGTGGATTGCGCCCGTTTGATCAACTGAAAGCATATTCTACCAGTTTACGGAAAGGGATCAAATGGTACCGGATGAAGTAGAACTGCTAACAGGAAGAACGATAATAAATGCGTATTGTTTACATCAGATTGTGTCAAAGAAAAAAATGTACATCACTAAGTTCAAAGAACTAGTTGATGCTAATAAAAAACGAGATGTTCGGTTTGCTATAAAAGACTGAAGAATAGCCATGATTGGTAATTTGGCCAAGGTGAATCTTCTAAAACTCGCCACAAATGTAAAGCTCTTGAAACATTTTATTGTTTGAAGTGTTTTTTACTACCCATAAATCATAATTAATGCAATAAAGATTCTTAGAAAACCATTTATGTAAGTGCTTGGGAACAAATGTTCGTTATGTACAAAAATATATCTTTTTTAATTCAGCCAGCCCAAAGTAAAAGTGTTTCTTTGTATCCGTTTGGCTACAGGTGGCCTAAATGTTCAGGGCCACTTGTATCCAAAAAAATACAAATCGCGCTTAACGTGTTAAGAAAAGGAAGTATTTTCTGAACACCCGAAAGGAGAACGCACGAAACGGGAAAGCACCAACAAACAAGTCCTCTCTTGAGAGTTTACAATTAGGTCAGTGTTAGGTGCTCTAAAATTAAAATTTGTGTGTGTGTGTGTGGGTGGGTGGACGAGTTCGTTGGTTGGGTGTGTGCGTGGCCGTGTCCGTGTTCGTGTGCGAGTGCGCGTGCGCGTGCGTGTGCGTGTGCGTTTGCGTGTGCTTGTGCGTTTGCGAGCGCCTGCGCTTGTGCGTGTGCGTGTGTGCGTGCGTGTGCGTTTGCGTGTGCGTGTGCGTGTGCATGTGTGTGCGTGTGCGTTTGCGTGTGCGTATGCGTGTGCGTGTGCGTGTGCGTGTGCGTGTGCGTGTGCGTGTGCGTGTGCCGTGTGCGTGTGCGTGTGCGTGTGCGTGTGCGTGTGCGTGAGCGTGTGCGTGTGCATGTGCCTGTGCGTGTATGTGTGCGTGTGCGTGTGCGTATGCGAGTGCGTGTGCGTGTTCGTGAGCGTGTACGTGTGTGTGTGTGTGTGTGTGTGTGTGTGTGGTGTCGTGTGCGTGTGCGTGTGCGTAGTGTGCGCGTGTGTGAGTGCGTGCGCGTGTGCGTGTGCGTGTTGTCTGCGTGTTCGTGTGTGTGAGTGTGCGCGTGCGTGTTCGTGTGCGTGTGCGTGTGCATGTGCGTGTGCGTGTACGTGTGCGTGTGCGTGTGCGTATGCGAGTGCGTGTGTGCACGTGCGTGTGCGTTTGCGAGTGCGTGTGTGTGCACGTGCGTGTGCGTTTGCGTGCGCGTGTGCGTGTTCGAGTGCGTGTACGTGTGCGTGTGCGTGTGCGTGTGCGTGAGCGTGTGCGTGTGCGTGTGCGTGTGCGTAAGTGCGCGCGCGTGTGAGTGCGTGTGCGCGCGTGTGGGTGCGAGTGTGCGTGTGCGTGTGCGTGTTGTGTGCGTGCACGTGTCTTTTTTAATGTAAAGCGAAATAAATGTAAAAATTAAATAAATATGTTTGAAAATGATAACTGTGTTATCAATATTATTATGGAAACGTGCGGCTTTGGAATTTGTTTTTTATGTTAACAGATATTTATGTCTATGAATCTCTATCTGACATGAAGGTTTAAACGTCATTCTGACATAGATTATTGTGATTGTTTTTAATATAAGTTAGCATCTAGATGTCTATTAACCTCTGTCATAAAGTTTTAAACGTCTGTTTGACATAGATTATTGTTTTTGCGTTTACAATGTTGCCTATTTTCGTAGTGAACTTCTTTTAAAAGAGGGTGCATAATTATCCTTAAAAAAATGGTATTATAATTATTTCATTTGTTTTAATTTCCATTTTGTAGGTTGGAAGGTCGTGTGGTGTTCCACACAAGATATTTGGTTTTTATTAGACCTTTATTTTTTTTCTACGCTATAGTTAAGCCTCTTTTAAAATATTATATAGTGTAAATGGAATGTGAATTTCGATAAACGTATTTAATGCGTATTAACCGTGTAATGTGCAAAATCGCATTATCAGATTCTTTGGAATCTCTAAAAACGATTTTACTTTTTTAAGCGCAACTTTATAAAAATTGTAACATTAGAATTTCAAATGAAAATATAATAAACATTTATAAGATTGAAAAAATTACTTAAATCTTATTCTATTCGTAACGTTTTCATGAAATGTGATTAGACCTTTAATTATTGTTGTATTAAGTGAATTAAAGATTTTTTGTAGAAGTACAAATACACTCTTGATCAGTAAAAGCCATTAATCTTTACGTAGTTTGTTAGTCAAAATTGTACCAAAAATTCCATTCAAGATAATCAGCAAATATCGTAGGTTAATATTCAATTATCTTTATAATGATTACAAAACGAGTTCGTTAACCAATAAATAATGTAAAGTGTTAAATGAGTTATAACGTGGGCCGGACTGGTGTAATAGGTAGTTAAATACAAGTTGTGGCTAAGAACACGAAGGCGGTGTTTAATTACGTTCCTCCCACGTAGAAATTTAAAAAAATTATAAAAAAATTAAACTTATACCCTTGAACTATAATTTTGTGGTAATGGAAAAGCTATGTAGTTTTGCCGACAATAAGGAATTGATTGTTAAACGAATTATGAGATTATATGAGCATAGTGTGAGTACTCGACTTAAAACGAACCGTATGTTATACCCATGTTCCTAAATTGGTATTAAATTAGTTTCAATCGTTTTTGTACATATTATTTACATTCACTATAAAAGTGCCGACATTGATAATTAGAAAGGATGTGTTTTGCACTTTATTCAATCAAGGTAATTATAACATGCATTTTTGCAACAAAAAATGATTCTTAATTACCAATTGTAATTAGAAAGTTACGGATTTAGAACATTTAGCCCACTGGGTAGCAATTATTTTTGTGCACAAGGAATCTTTAAAATTAAAGTGTTATGCTGAAATAGTAATTAACTCAGAAATGATTATACAATACGTTTGCTTCTCTCCATGTCAACCGACTAACATTTTTTATTGCCTAACTAGGATTGGTTTTCGATCTTAACAAATCCTGAGGTATTTCATGTTCACCATTGCATACAATTGCATACTAACATTAACAACGATTCTTGCAAAAAATAATTTATCAAACGGATTTCAAGATAGTTCAGAATTAAAATATTTACCCTTTGTTATCTAATAAAAGATGTGCCCCCCCTATCTTCGACGTCTCCTTTTGTTCGTCAAAACGTGTTTGGATAAATACTTGTTTATAATTGCAAAGAAATTGATTAACCAGTAAATTAATGTATAAAGTACATACATTCTCAAGTTATTTTTTTGTATATTGTTTTGGATAAATCATTCTGTTCGTACTAAGTAATTAGGCGACAATTAGCGGCCATTTGGCGTCGTTAAAATAAAATTTTGCGCCCTTAAAGGAAAGAAGTTATTCTAAAATTACACTGACATAGCCAACTTTACAGCCATAAATTTCTACACAATAATATTTTTCTTATGCCGTAAAGAGGCGGCTATTGTTTACCGCTTTGCACCGCTAAAATGAAATATTGTACCTTCACAAAAAATAAGTTAATCCAAAACTTTACAGTCATACGTTTCTGCACAAACATACTTTTTCTTATACCGTAATGAGGCGGCAATTGTGTACCGCTTTGTGCCGCTAAAATAAAATTTTGCACCTTCACAGAATATAAGTTATTCCAAAACTTTACAGACTTAAATTTCTGCACAAACACAGTTTTTCTTATGCCGTAATGAAGCGGCAATTGTGTACCGCTTTGCGCCGCTAAAATAAAATTTTGCACCTCCACAGAAAATAAGTTACTCCAAAACCTTACAGACATACATTTGTGCACAAACGCACTTCTTATTATGCCGAATGAGGCGGTAATTGTGTACCACTTTGCGCCGCTAAAATGAAATTTTGCACCTCCACAGAAAATAAGTTATTCCAACTCTTTACAGCCACAGAAAATATACTGTTCCAAAACTTTACAACCATACATTTTTGCACAAACATACTTTTTCTTGGGCCGTAATGAGGCGGCAGTGAACCGCTTTGCGCCGCTAAAATTAAATTTTCCACCTCCATAGAAAATAAGTTATTCCAAAACTTTACAACCATACTTTTTCTTGTGCCATAATGAGGCGGCAGTGAACCGCTTTGCGACGCTAAAATGAAATTTTGCACCTCATAGAAAATAAGTTATTCCAAAACTTTACAGCCATAAAGTTCTGCACATACATAGTTTTTCTTATGCCGTAATGAGGCGGCAATTGTATACTGCTTTGTGCCGCTAAAATGAAATTCTGTACTTTCACAGAAAATAAGTTATACCAAAACTTTACAGCCATAAAGTTCTGCACAAACATACTTTTTCTTATACCGTAATGAGGCGGCAATTGTGTACCGCTTTGTGCGGCTAAAATAAAATTTTACACCTTCACAGAAAATAAGTTATTCCAAAACTTTACGGACATAAATTTCTGCACAAATACAGTTTTTCTTATGCCGTGATGAGGCGGAAATTTGGTACCACTTTGTGCCGCTAAAATGAAATTTTCCACTTTCACAGAAAATAAGTTATTCCAAAACTTTACAGCCATAAAGTTCTGCACAAACATAGTTTTTCTTATGCCGTAATGAGGCGGCAATTGTGTACCGATTTGAGCCGCTAAAATGAAATTTTGCACCTCCACAGAAAATAAGTTATTCCAAAACTTTACAGACATACATTTGTGCACAAACGCACTTTTTATTATGCCGAATGAGGAGGTAATTGTGTACCGCTCTGCGCCGCTAACATGAAATTTTGCACCTCCATAGAAAATAAGTTATTCCAAAACTTTACAGCCATAAAGTTCAGCACAAACATAGTTTTTCTTATGCCGTAATGAGGCGGCAATTGTATACCGCTTTGTGCCGCTAAAATGAAATTTTTCACTTTCACAGAAAATAAGTTATTCCAAAACTTTACAGACATACATTTGTGCACAAACGCACTTTTTATTATGCCGAATGAGGCGGTAATTGTGTACCGCTCTGCGCCGCTAAAATGAAATTTTGCACCTCCATAGAAAATAAGTTGTTCCAAACCTTTACAGCCATAAAGTTCTGCACAAACATAGTTTTTCTTATGCCGTAATGAGGCGGCAATTGTATACCGCTTTGTGCCGCTAAAATGAAATTTTCCACATTCACAGAAAATAAGTTATTCCAAAACTTTACAGCTATAAAGTTCTGCACAAACATAGTTTTTCTTATGCCGTAATGAGGCGGAAATTGTGTACCGCTTTGCGCCGCTAAAATGAAATTTTGCACCTCCACAGAAAATAAGTTATTCCAAAACTTTACAGACATACATTTGTGCACAAACGCACTTTTTATTATGCCGAATGAGGCGGTAATTGTGTACCGCTTTGCGCCGCTAAAATGAAATTTTGCACCTCCTCAGAAAATAAGTTTTTTCCAATTCTTTACAGCCATAAAGTTCTGCACAAACAATTTTTCTTATGCCTTAATGAGGCGGCAGTTGTATACCGCTTTGTGTCGCTAAAATGAGATTTTGCACCTCCACAGAAAATAAGTTATTCCAAAGCTTTACAGACATACATTTTTGCACAAACATACTTTCTCTTATGCCGAATAAGGCAGTAATTGTGTACCGCTTTGCGCCGCAAAATGAAGTGTTGCACCTCCAGAGAAAATAACCATAACTTTACAACCATACATTTCTGCACAAACATACTTTTTCTTGTGCCGTAATGAGGCGGCTGTGAATCGCTTTGCGACGCTAAAACGAAATTTTGCACTTCCATAGAAAATAAGTTATTCCAAAATTTTACAGTCATAAAGCTCTGCACAAACATAGCTTTTCTTATACCGTATTGAGGCGGCACTTGTATACCGCTCTGAGCCGCTAAAATGAGTTATTCCAAAAGCGGCAAGGCTACCTTCATAACCTTATGAATACATTAGTCTTTTCCTTCTCTATAAATAGGCATGCATCATGTGCTGCTCTGCTGCATTAGAATAACACTTTGTGCCTTTATATAAAAGCCGCGAACTTCCGCATAAATTAATTTTTTTTATGCGGTAATTATGCACCAATTATGCCCCATTGTTTGTTAAAACAAAATTTTTCTTCCGCGTAGAATAGTAGTTATTGTAAAATTACATTGACATGGCTAACATCAGCACAAATCAGTTTTTTATGCAGTAATTAGGCGCGAATTATCCGCTGTTTTGCATCCCTAACATAAAATTTTGCGCCTCCTTAGGAAATAAACTGTTGCAAAAATTATATCTACATAGTCTTAGGACTAAATTAGTCTTTTCTTATGCAGTAATTACAAACTAACTTCGCGACTATTTCCACTGCTAAAATAAAATTTTACGTCTTCACAGGAATTAAGTTACATTAAAAATTACTGCGACAAGAATAACTTCCTAACTTTGTGAATAAATTAATCTTTTCTTGCGCGATAATTGGGCACTCACTATGTGCTGCTCCGCTCCCTTAAAATAAAATTTTACATAGCCGTGAACGTTTGCATAAATCAATTTTTGTCTTATTCAGTAATTAGCCGTCAATTAATCGCCGTTTTGTACCACTGTACAAGTTTGCGCCTCCATTGGAAATAGGTTACTGCATCAACTACATCGGCAAGGTGAACTTTATGGCCTTAGGAATAAATTAATTTTTCTTGCACGATAATGAGGCACCCACTATGCGCTGTTTTACGCCGTTAAAGTTAAATTTTGCGCCAATGTACAAAACAACTTATGGTGCGACGCGGCTAAATTCGCAGCCCTGAATGTATGAATAAATCAAAGTTTTCTTGTGCACCAACTTGGTGCCAATTATGCGTTATTTTGGGCCGTTTAACTAAAATTTTGCGCCTCTATAGGAAATAACTTGTTGTCAAGATTACATTGACAAGGTTAACTTAATTTCCTTATGAATAAGTTAATTTTTTCTTGCATGATAATTAGGCACCTAGTATGCGTTTTATTGTAAAAATTACATCGATACGGTATCTATTTAAATCTGTTGCTTACATGTTTATTTTCTTACGTATATTTTTCTTATTTTGTATTTTGTATTATTATTAAAGCTCCACTTCTTACATTATAGATATAGTTATAATTAATTATGTTTAATCCATTTTCTTGTACTATGGCTGTTTTTAATATACCTTAGTTCGATTTTACATTATTATTACTAATCTTAACCCTAAGAAACTTTCACTCGTCTGTTCTCCTTTAAATATGCTTATGGTTATAAATTACATACGAAATATTCTAATATACAATTCCCTATTTAATTTTAAAGGTACCTACCTACATTCTAATTTCGTTGATTATCCACTACAATGCAGTAACTAGACAACAATAATGTTGTTTTATGCAAAATTTAACTTTAACGACGCAAAGTAACACATCATGTGTGCCTAAATATCGCGCAAGAAACAATTATTTATTCATGAAATTATGAAGCTAGCCTTGTCCCTGTAATATCTACAAGTACTTATTTCCTAGGGAGTACAACATTTTATTTTAGCGACACAGCATCGTATAATTGGAGCTTAATTACTGAGTAAGTCCAGATATTCACGGCTGTGAAGTTAGCTGTGTCGATGTAATTTTTTTTATGGAGACGCAAAATTTTTAATTTTAGCGGCGCAAAACTGCATAATTGCCGCGAAAGTAATAACTAAGAAATAATTGATTAATGTAGACTACAGCTGTGACGTTAGTCATATTTGTAATAACTTTAACGCCGTAAATCGGAGCATAATAAGTGCTTAAGTATCTTGTAAGACTAGATTAATATATTCATAAAGCTGTAAAGTTAGCTTCGTGGATTTAATTATTGCAAAATATTATTTTAACGACGCAAAGGAGCGCATAATTATCGCTTAATTACTGAATAAGAAAAAAATATGTGTGTAGCTGTTCTCGGCTGTGAAGTTAGCTGTATCGATTTATTTTCTATGGGGGCGCAAAATTTTTTATTTTAGCGGCGCAAAGCTGCGTAATTGGCGCCTAATTACTAAATAAGAAAAATTGATTTATGCAGAAGTTTACGGCTGTGAATTTCGTCCTGTAGATGCAATTTTTACAATAACTGGTTCCCTGTAAGGGTACGAAATTTAACTTTAACGGCGAGAAGCTACGCAAGGAAAGAATAGTTTATCCATAAGACGATATATTTCCTATAGAGACGCAAAATTTCATTTTAGAGGCTCCAACCGGTGCATAAATGGCGACTAATTACTGAATGATTTATGCAGAAGTTCACAGCTATGAAGTTAGTCGTATTGATGTAACTTTTACAATAAGTCGTTCCTTACAGGGGCGCAAAATTTAACTTTAATGGAGCAAAACGGATCATAATAGGTGTCAATTATCGCGCAGGAATATATTAATTTATTCATAAGGCTCCTACGGTAGCGTAAAATTTTATTTTAGCTGCGCAAGACGCCGGTAATTGGTGCTTAATTACAGTATAAGAAAAATTGATTTCTGCAGAAGTTCATGGTTGTGAAGTTAGCCGTGTCCACGCAAATTTACAATAACTTCTTTTCTATAAAAGGGCAAAATTTATTTTTAACGGCACAAAGTGGCGGTCAATTAGCGCCTAATTATACAGAGGTTCAAAAATGGCCCGGTTATCTTCACACACCCTAAATTCGTTGTAGCCTTCCTTGCACTTGCGCTTGAATTTTAAAGTAACTGCTACACAATTGTTTTTTCCACCAGTAGAATTCTTTCAAGGTCGGTGGAAAATAAATATGGAACTTGCGTAAATAATGAATATATAAATACGTTAGACTATTCTTAGGACACAAGAAATGAAGATTGTTATTCCTCAGTATTTTAATAATCATAGAAAAGAATTTCCCAAGTATTAAATACATACAGAAATAGTATATTACCTAATTAAAAATTATCATTAATTTTATTAAATACATAAATAAAAAGTTTACCTCGAGTAGGATTCGAACCTACGACCTGTACTTTGCTAGAGTACCGCGCTAACCAACTTTTTTAATGGATTTGGTGTGTTACAAAATTACCCTTTTTAATTCATTCTATCAATTTTTTAATATTTCTGGACATAAGGGTTATTTTTTTAAAACCTGACAATCTATCTTTTTTATTACTGAAGACAGACTTTTACTTCCAAAGTCAAGTTTTAGGGCGTAACCTAATTAAGAAAATTCCATGACAAAATTACTCCAGCGTTGCCAGTTTTTGTAGTATCTTCAAAAATAACATTTTTTAAATGGTAACATTGCATTTTTTTGCAAAATCTAATGGAGCGTTTCACTGCAGCCAAAAGTACTAGAGCGAAAAATTTTCGTTTTGGAAGCCGTTTACGAATTATTATCTTAGCAAAAATTCACCTTTGGCGTGTTAAACTATACAAATATGGTAAAACTAATAATTTACTTTACCATTAAAAAGAACAGAGGTGAATATGAAATTTATTAACAAATAAAAATTATTAAAATTAAGAAATCTGTCAAGAAAATGGAACAAAATGTTAAAGAAAAGTTTACGTGACAGGGAAATTCACACTAAGCCCAGTAGAACGGATTCCAAAACGAAAATTTTTCGCTCTAGTACTGTTGACAGCAGTGAAACGTTCCTTCAGATTTTGGGAAAAAATGCAATGTTACCATTTAAGAAAAAATTATTTTTGAAGATACTACAAAAACTGGCAACGATGGATTAATTTTTTTCATGAAATTTTCTTAGTTAGATTACGCCCTAAATCTTTACTTTGGGAAGTCAAAGTTTATCTGCAGTAATAAAAAAGATAGCCTATGTTTTTTTTTAAATAACCCTGTATAGACATGTTATTTATATGCTGCATTTTAGGTTGTGTATAGAGGTTTGATGGTATATTAGAGCCCATGGGCTTTTCTCGTGAAAATTTACGATTTTTTGATAATAAATTATAGTAGAAGGGAAACTAGAAAAATGGTTTCTTCAGAGGTGACCGCTTCTTTCCTAGAACTTTCGTATAGCATGAAATAATTTTTTCATGGATTTTATATGACGATTTAAGATGGGGACTATAAAAATTATCGAAAGGAGTAAATCGTTATTTGGATTAGGGGGTGTCTATCAATTTTAAAAACACATCTAATAAAATATAACAAAAATCTTAAAACTAGATTTCTAAAAAACATATCGGAATTCTCTTTCCATCAAGATCGAACTACCTACAAACATTACTTTCTATTTGAAGTATGGACGCAATTGTTTTATTCGGTTTTATGTATCGTATTGTTACCGGGCCTTCCATTTTCCTTTCAAATATTCAATGGTGTTTTCGTGTGCTCCGTCGCACTTACGATTGACTATTTTTTCAGGATGACATGTGTTGTGATGGTCTAATAACTTTATTGTTGGTTTTAAGAGCATAAAGTGCTTTGCAAGTTCTAAAAGTTATTGTACGAATGAACCATGCATTGTTAAAATTAAGACACAAGTCTGAGACAGTGTGTTATAATGCAACAATGCTCAAAAAAAATTGTAAGGAATGCTAACTGGTCTTCTGTTTTCCATTACAATGCTCATCTTTTCGCACTTTCTAAATTAAAGCAGTATTTTTCTGTAAAGAGGTCAATGTCAGCTAACGTAATTATCTGTAATTATCTGTTATCTTTTTTTTTTGTAAAATCTAATTGTGTATTCTGATCGCATAAAGTACTTTGCATGCTCTAAATGTTATCATTACATACGTTTGCTAATAGTGAGGCCATGAAATACACGTTTGGAATTTCCTTAAAAATGATATTAAATGACGGCCGTGTTGCTGTTTGGTGGTCCATTGGTTGATGTTCAAGATAGAAATATGATGTGCACATCCTTAATTATTATGCCATCAATTAGCGATAACAGATTTGAAAGAGGTTGAGCCATTTATTCTTTGATCACGGCACTGGCATTGACCTTTGATCTCATTTTGTGGAAAATGAGTCATGTGTTGAGAGATACGTATTAGAAATATCCATAAAAAGGCATTCAAATGAAACCCGTAGTGCTATAGGTAATCAATTGAAAATTTTGTAGACCTTGATCTTTGACCCGTTCAAAGTCAACATAGGAGGTCCAGATCTTTAAAAGGTATGCTATCGTTTAACAAAAACAAGTTTGAAAAAAAGTTGGGCTGTAAATTTATAATAGCACACACAGACATTAATCTTCGATGTCTATTTGTGAGATCATTGAAATGCATATTTCAAAAGTGCGTTCTAATGACACCCGCTATATTACTATAGATTATTCCTTAAAAATTTGCCTGACTTTGATCGAGAACGTGGGCCTTGACCTCAATTAAGGTCAATCCAGCACATATTAAAAAGAAACGGTTTCGAATAAGTTCTTATAGGGCATCAATTAAAAAGGTTTGTGGATCTTGACCTTTGTTAGAGTGAAGGTCACCTGATCGAGGCCAAATTTATTTGGTATGCTTTCCACCAGCAAGAGCAGATTTGAAAATGGTAATCCCTCTTTTTAGTAACCATGTGTACGATGAACGTGCCAGACCAAGCTGACGTTGTGAAATTACAAACTGCAATACTTGTAATTTACAATATCAATATCAACAAGTCGCTGTTAATTTATTACAAATCCAAAATGGAATATTTGAACCTTGAAAATGATCCACCCGAGTAGTACAATGAACAAAACATTAAAAATGTATTGTTACAATCCCGCAGAACGATTATAACTTGGAGGATCTCGATGGTAATTATTGTACTTTGGATGTGTCATCAAAATGCTGTTTATTTGCAGCAGACTAGTATAAATGTTGGAAACGATGTCTTTTTAGTAGTAAAATTTGTAAAATAAATAAAAAAAAAGCCAACTTAAAACTTTTAGTAGCAAAAATTGTAATTTGGTTATTTTGTAAATACTGATGTAACGTAATTTAAATGGTTAGGTAGACCACGGCTTGCTACGACAAATATTTATTTAAAAGATATCAAAAGGATTATGTTACTAGAATTTTAAGTTTGCGGAAAGCAGTCACACATCAAAGTCATTCGTTAATTGTAAACTTCAACGTTTACCCAAATCAATAATTGTAAGTAAAAATAAGGCGTAGACCGATCAGTTCATAGGTACTAGAATAGCTAATGAGTTAGTAATATTACTTAACCGAACCAGTGTGTAACCGTCTGTACTTAAAGATAATAATAAAGCGAAATAAGTTCTTGTGGCGCAAATTGCTACCTGTACCAAGAAAATACAAATCAAAGAGATTTCCAAAAAAAAAAAAAAATTGTTAACGCTATAAAGGGTTGTAGAAATGACCTCAAAACAAAACTGACAGCTGCAATAACAAACATGTGCATAAATGGTTTACAATTATCAAATATAAGTTAAACACGTGATACCTAGGTACAGAATACGAAGATAAGTTTTCAATAATTGTTTAGTTAGCTTATTCAGTAATAAGCCATCAAGTACAGTTTGATGGTAACAATAATATGCATAAATTTCCATTGATTAAATATCAAAAGGTTGATGTTGTATAACTGACTAGTACCGCCTAATTAACTTGAACAGCTGTTAGAGTAAATGTAAGCTGTACTAACCTTACCTCTAGAGAGATAAGCGACAGCCAGCAATAAATCGGCAAAATCAGCAGCTAAAATTACAGAAACTTTAAAAAGACATCCCTACAGTCGAAAAGTCTCTAAGACACGTTTTTTTTAGTAAGCGTGTTCTTAAGCTTTTCGATTTGACGGACAAGTGACCAATGTCAAAAAGAAGGTCCTACTTATACCGCGGGATGACATTAAAATATTGAAATCTAAGATAGAATTTTTTATCATAACGATGAGTTAATTAATTATTTAACTCAATAAACTGGGAAATTGTGAATTAAAGAGAAAATATCTAGTGCAGATAAAGGAATGAACAGTAGCGTAACATATGATTTATTTAAGGCGAATTTGTATGTATAGTTACACAAACTTTTCAATTAAATTAAGCATGTAGACCAAAATGCCATAAATTAAATTACGTACCTCACAAGGTAAACTAATAAAATGGTTAAACTAGAATTTACTTTTTTACGGCAGTTAATAAAACGTCTGAGCGTATTGTCTTGTTTTCCTGGCTATATTACCGTTTATACTTTTTATATTGTTTTGATTATTTGTAAACTTATAGTTTGTATTTGTTAACGTTATTCGAAGAGATTCTCAAACAGATTGCTCCCTTAGGTGAAACCTGAGGAACACCAGAGCCATTGCCCGTACAGACCAAGACCGTGCATCTGTGTGGAATATATTTTATGACCAACCATTACATTAAAACGCCATCACCAGGGGAGTATTTATTAGAATGACTTTTATACGTCCTTGAGAGAAAATAATTTTCTCAGGGTTAATCGTGATTGATGAAGTCACATTTTTACAGAGACAGTTATTTCAATTCAAGGAGTAGCAACCGATAAGATCAGTGCAGACTTGCTCTGAATCTATGGGCGGAAATTGTTGATGCTAATTTTGTCATGTCCTATAGCATCTTACCCTTACGACCAGAAGTTCTACTTAATTAAGTGGATGATTTTCCCCTTGATATTAAGTTGGCTAATTCCAGCAAGACAATGACTCTGCTCACAATTCTAACGTATATCCCCACCGTCTCACGAGCAATTGTCTAACAAATTGTAAAGATCCCATTACCTTTTTCTCGGACCTACACCTATTTTTCCAAACAAAAATTTGCATTCATTTAAAATAATTGTTTTACCTTCATCCGTCGTATGAAATTGTTTTGATAATTGTAACCAAGAATCTCCACCGCCACGCCATCTCCAACACCTTTCCCAATCGCGTAGAGGTTTCATATTAAGTAAGCGGGAGCGCACCGTGAGACATGCATATACAGTATTTCGAATATGTACTGTGATGATGCAATTTCCTGCTTCTTATATTACTACCCACTTTTTGGACGATCTTCTAAATTTCGCATCCAGCCTTACCCAACTCAGTAATTCTTGGTAACTTTAATACCCGCCACTACACAAGCAATGGCAACGGAATTGGTCTTATTGCAATTGCCGCCCATGAGAATCGCCAATAATAAACCCACATTGCGGTACTTCCATAATTGATTACATTCTTTGTTCAGAATCCATTGCACCCCATTTCGGTAAAAACTTTTGTATAGCTCATCTAGCACATACGACAGAAATGTGTTCTCCGAACCACATTCCTATACCCACCGTTCTGTTAACATAATGTCGGTTATTACTGAAACGGCCGAACCCTCATCGCTACAAAAAACTATCGATACATCCCGCTTCGACAACAAATAGTGAACTGCATCAAAGAGAAGAGGCGTGTCTATGTCAATACTTAATATACACGGAACGGGCTCCCGAAATGGTATACAACACCTTAGGCGCGAAACTTACGAACACACCGAAGATTCCTTAGGGCAATCTCATTATCACTGACCAAAAAGAGGGCGACATGTTTGGTCTTTACTTACAATCCATCTTCAAATGACCTAAAAATCCTGAATTTGGAATTCAGTTCAAGGAACCCCTAGCGATTAGCTTTAAGCAATTCTAGAACCAAAGATCCTTGAAGTCCAATTGGATAACGAGAATCGTTTCTATACCCCATTATACCCGAACAAGTCACTACACACTTAAAGAAGGCAATTCTGCTCTAAACCAAAGAGACTTAACCGCGAAATCCTACACCTATCCGGCCGATATATTACTTACTAACCAACATAAACAATAAATGTACCATATTTTCCTACTTTCAGAGTAACTGAAAATCCAGCTTGCACCATCATGGTATCCAAACTCTACTCTGACCCTATTATTCTCTCCTGCTACAAACGAAATTCGTTCTTAAGCTACCTCGGAAACATTTTTTCTGTAGATCTTAGCCAGGCAGCCTACAGTTTACTTATAATCCAACGAACCTCACCTTGACAGTCAATTTGGTTTCAGACCTAACCTAACATATGGTGGTTCCTTCTCGAAACAGCTTACAGAGACCATCAAAGCAATGCCATCTGGTACTCTCTCTGGACATAAAGAAAGCGTTTGACAGGGTCTGGCATACCAGATTTCGCAATAAAATCCTTATCTTAGATATCCCAGGTTACTTCTCCAATTCCTGCTCTCTCACGTAGCTAATCGTTCAGTACGATTCAAAGTAGAAAATGCCTTCTACGATTCATTTCAATACACTACTGCCGCACTGCAGGTTATGTTTTAGCCCGTATCCTCTAAACAATTTTGCTTATGACATTCTAACAGTTACACATCCCGCAGTTTTTGTGAATTACCACCGCAACGGTGGAACGACGACTCGCATTACATCAAAAACCCTCCGGAACTTCTCTAATGGGCAGACCGGTGAAGAATATTCGTCAATCTCTCAAAAGTACAAATAATTCTCTATAGCTATAACAAATTCCGCAATCTTGCCAATCGTAATGTCTCAATCTGCTTCAACAATGAACGATTTACACTCCTACAAGCAACCATGTACCTAAGAATATTTTTGCTAGATACGACGTACACTAGGCAAGATTCGTAATCCAGTAAACATGCTGGGGGCCTCCGTGATCGTATCAGAGGTTACCACCTTAAAACACTAAAACATACCTGAAAGACTTACATTTGCCTGTTATGGATTTCCGAGTACTTTTTTTACGCAATCACTAGGTCTTATTACTCCTTCGATCGCCGAATCCTAAGAAAAATACACAGACCTCTGTTCAGATACCCTAACAACTTCATTATACAAGACGCAGACATACCATCCATATCAGACAGAGTACAAACACTACTACTAATGGAGTTGTGCACACTGAAGGGTATTCGGCAACATTATTCCTGCAGAAGTATCCTTATCATACACTACAAATACTTTAACAGACCATTCTACATACTACTTCTCGTCGACGTCTTCGAGAAGATTCATATACGCTCTAGGCACTCTACATCGATTAATTGAACTTAGGTGAACGCCTACTATAACGGACACTTTCGTAGCGCTTTTGAAAGAAAATCAGTTGTTACAAAACACCAGTAACAAAGAAGCTTCTACGTTGGTTTCAGAATGAAGAGTGCCTCAAGATACAGGAAGTAGAACTAGGACACCCCAGCGACCAGAAGCATAGTTTGCAAGTATGCAGATGACTAATTAAGGAGCAATTAATGTATAAAGCTTTAGTTTTGATAGTTCAAACAATGAAAATTATCTGCATTTTCAGTTGTTTGCGTGTAGCGTGAAGTGCTATCAGCATTCACACGTTTATACTGGTTACTTCAAACACAGGAAAAGGAATGCAATCTTTCATTCCATCCCCGAAGGAGAGGGTGGTCTGGTCGAACTTTCCACGCTCTTTCAGTCACGATGGAGTCCCAGCATACATACATATTTATATATATATATATATATATATATATATATATATATATATATATATATATATATATATATTTGCAGGGTGGGATGGGTGTGGTCAGGATAATGGAGTTAGGGTTCTATCGTTCGCCTAAATAGCCGCACATGATGTGCGTATACTCAGTGATTATGTCGCTGTATGTGTATGAGGAAACCTCCTGAAAAATTCTCATCGAACCCCTTACCTCCTGAATGCTAAGGAGATTGTGTATTTAATGCATCATATTATTCTATATAGAAAAATGTGTAATAGTCGTCAAAGCGATAGGACGTGTTTGGGGTGGCTCCAGCTTCTATCGTAAACGTGTAAAAAAGGCGCCTAAATAACATTTGCGGTTGCTATACGATTCAATTTCTATGAAAAAATACGGATCTTTTAAACCCATACTAGATGTGATTGTTAAAACTCGTAGAATTGTAAAGTAAATTTAAACCGCAAATACCACCCTTTGTCTTGAACTCAAACATTTTTGCAATAACAAGAATTATAGGGAACCAATACAATAACTTATTTTTATTCCGCGGCCACTCTAGCATATATGAAGCAATAATAAAAACGTATTTGTAACAGAAGGATTAAGAACCAGGCAAGTCATATGTGAATCATAAAAATGCACAGCTCTTAACATTAAAGTAAGCGGTCAGTACATGCTTAATGTATCTACCTGCAATAAATTCATTGCAATCACAAACCCGAACATAATCATTGTCTTGATCTCCATTTTATTAGCTTAAGTAATAAAAATATATAAGTAGATTGAATCTGTAATCTAAAGTATAAATAAGAAAAACAAATTAAAATAAATAATTAAATAAACGAATAACTAGCTCTAATAATCAAAAATCTAAATTAAAAAATGATTAAACATTTTCTTTCTCAAATTAATAACAGTGCCTTTAAAACCCATGTCAGATGGTTGTTGAAATTCATAAAATCGTAATGACCCAAATAAAAAAAATACAAAGATGTGACTATGAATGACATCCTCACGATGACCATTGTTCTAAAAGTGCTTAAATTTCTATTTAGTTGGCGTTTCCTGTTTTTCTTGGAATGTGAAATATTACGTTTTTATTTTCAAGAAAGAAACAAACATTTCTGGACTAATTTGTATCTGAGCTTGATTTAACCGTCCCTATTGCCATATTTAAAATTTTTTATTAGATTGTGAAATTGAAAATGTATTCTAATGCAAGGAAATCTTTTGACTTCTATACACTATTCATATAGTTTCGGGCTTCTAAAGATTAAATTTACATTCTTTAACCTTACTTTGTGGTATTGCATATTTAATAGATTTAACGTTTTAAATACAGCATAATTCCAATTATTTATTTCTTTACGCGTTTCAATACAACATGTATCATTATCAAGAGAAAACATATAATTTATTCATTAATGGTGGTTTCTGTTTATGTTTGTAAATTTCGAATGCTTCCAAAACATCTAATTTGTCTTTTCTATAACAAAAATGTAATGCTGTTTGTGATGTCAGAAGGTGATTATTTACTATTAAATGTTTGGCATAATTTGGTTTGTCAGTGTGTTTATACAGGGTGGGGCAGCGAAGTATCCCTTTGTTTTAAACAACATATCATTCAAGTGATGCGTCTCATTGTCAATACACTGCTGTAGTCGGTTTCTAGAGTTCTGAATAACTCTGCGAAGCATCTGTTGCGGAATGTTTAATTTCTCCATCATTTCTATCTTACACAAAATTATTACAGGTTAGGTTTCTTAATTTGGTAATTAGATTGCTATGAAAAGTAAACACTTGATGCTTTGTCAATTTCCACTGACATCTAACAGTAACATTAAACTTAAATTAAAAAAGTAAACTTGTGGGGCAGCCATTAGGTGTAGTCATGGTTTGGTCAAACGAGCAATGCGCTTTTGCTGTCGAGACGTATTTTTCCAACGAGTCTATTGTTGCAGTGCATCGTGCGCTGCGTACTCATTATGGAGTTCCTCCTCGCAATACTGTTCCTGACCGAAAATCAATTTTGTTATGGGTGGAGAACTTCCGTGCATGTGGTAGTGTTGTGTAAAACAGAGTTGGGGCGTGGAGGACTGTCCGAACTCCATAAAACATTGTCCGTGTAAGAACATCGATTTTGCAGTCACATAAGCGTTTTGCTCATAAGCATGCATCCGCCCTTACGCTTTCTAACCGCACTGTGCGTCGAATTCTTCATGAAGACCTTCACTTCCATCCATATAAGATGGTCATCACTCAAGAACTCTCACAACAGGATTGGCAAAATCGACTACAGGCATTTGAAACTTTGATTCAAAACTTGCCTCAAGACGCACGTGTTTTATTTAGTGATGAGGCGCATTTTCACATTTCTGGAAGTGTAAACAAACAGAATATATGTTATTGCAGTAGTGTAAACCTGAAAATAATTCCTGAGAGACCTCTACACAATGACAAAGTGACAGTTTGGTGTGCAATCAGCAGTGAAGGCATCATTGGCCTTATCTCTTCGAGGAGAACAATCACGCTGTTACCATCAATTCTGAGCGGTATGTAAACATGATCCAACAATTTCTTGAACCACAACTTAAACAGATTAATTTGGGACTAGTGTGGTTTCAGCAGGATGGTGCCACGGCCCATACTAAAATTCGATCACTGTTTTGAGGGAAACATCGTCCCAGGACCCTAGAACCCTTGAAGCATGCAATACGCCTTAAAGTTGGCCGCATTCCGCAACACATGCTTCGCAGAGTTAGGCAGAACTTCACTTGAATGATATGTTGTTTAAAACAAAGTAAAATTAACATCCAGTTGTACCCTTCTGATCCCACAGTAAAGTTTTGTTCTGACATTTATTGTTATTTTTTAATTTATCTTCAAAGTTAGGGATACTTCGCTGCCCCACCCTGTATTTGTAACTTCTAATGTGTGCTTTGTATCTAATACCAAAGTTCCTAAACGTGCAGTTCAATTAATAATACCTGACTTAAAAATGTCGTTAGTTGAATTTTTCGCATTAAGTAAACATGAACATTGGTATTAGTTTGAAGACTACGTCTTGGTCTTTTGTAATATGTGGCTACATTTTCTATTTTTTCCAAATATGAAATTGATATGTATTTATTTTCTGTCGGTCCTATGTCAACTGGGTAAATGTTTTTTAGATAATTTGCCCTTTGAATTTGTAACTAAAGTGTCGGTTATATTTGAAATGTGACCATTTGCTTGTGCAATTTGTTTTATAGTTGACATTTCTTTATTGAAATTTGTTTGGTTTAATGGTAATGACATTGCTGTAAGTACCAATGATCTATATGCAGCTAATTTATGTGTTTTATGGTGAGTTGAATCGTTTGGAATTTTAATGTATCTATGTGTGGGTTTTTTGATTATGGAGAACTGAAACTTGTTCTTTGTATCAATTTTTATGTTTAAATTAGAAAACTAATGGCTCTATTTTGTTCTTTCTCTATGTAAATTTTATGTATATTGTTAATATTAATTAAAAACTTTATCTGCTTTAACAGAAATTAGATTATTAGTGTTAATTTTATTCTTAACTGATTTTAGTAAATAATTATAAGATTTTCTGTAAGTTTTGACCCTACGCAACAGAGTACCTGGATTTATGGGAAGTTTATGTTGGTCTGTACTTTATCGTATCAGCATTTTGTGTTCAGTTGGAATCAACAGTTGTTTACATGTGTGAAAAGCGATATAGATATACGTGATACTGTTACATGGTCGTGATTTTATCGATATTTGCCGTTAGTTTCGAAATCATAAGTTATACCGGACTTCTCAAATGTAGTGTAAGTTCTTGAAACTAAACTTGACTTAATGTTTTTTTTCTCTTTTACGTATTTAAAAGCATTCGAAATTTTTACAAATGGTAATAGCATTTAGAATCCCGATTTTGGAAAACGAAATATAATTTTGGTTCGTATATCAAGCTTAGGTTGGAGTCTAAATTAAGGTTTGGTATAGGTCTCCCAATGATAACAACTTCCAAGATCTTTTTGATTACCTTAGTCTAAAAATAGACTACCTCTTATCACAGTTTCCATCTCGTCTACTACTAATCCCACACGTCATAGTGCAGAAGAATTTGCTGTATCATATGATCTCATACAGATCATTTGCAAACCAACCAGAATCCCTGACAACCCTAACCATACTCCACATCTGCTGGACCCATTCCTTACAAATAACCCACTTCTCTATAAAACAAGAGTCCTTTTCCCACTTGGTCAATCAGACCACTGCCTAATCGAAATAACTTCCTCTGCATCAAATCCCACTGTCACTCGAAAAAGAGATAGAACTATGTGGTGTTTTAAATCAGCGAGATTTTTTTGCAACTTCCCCCTGGCGTGAGTGCTGCTTTAAACGGTCTTCCTCTTCAAACATTGCTCTTTCAATAACTAACGTTATCTTGATGGGTACGGAGTTATACATTCCCAAAAAAACATAATCGTGTAGGTCATGTCCGTTCCCAACCCTGGTTTAATAGGGCTTGCATTGATGCATTATCGCAAAAGCATAAACCCTATACCAAATGGAAATCAAATAAATCTATTGAAAATCACCCCAACTATATTGCCGCAAGGAATAGTTGCAAAAGCATCATCACCAAGACCAAAAAGATGTTTGAAGAACGTAAATGCAAAGAATTAGTCTCATGTCCTTTGCGTGGTTGTAAATTTTGGTCATTAGCTAAAGCCATCAGTAAAAACTTTAGTACATCTTCCTTTCCTCCCATGACGCCTTGCGACGGAGTTGTAGTAGCTGATCCTGCTGAAAAGGCAAATCTCTTTGTCGATTACTTTGCATCAAATTCATGACTAAATGATTCTGGTAAAACTGCGCCGCCGCACAAATCTACCCCATACGGTATTAAACCAATCCAATTTCGTTACAAGTTCCTAGAATCAATTAACAATAAACTTGACCCAAACAAGGCGACTGGCCCTGACGGTATTCCAGCTATCGTCGTCAAAAAAGCTACCCCGAGCTAGTACCAGTATTGTCCAAACTATTTTCGATCTCCATGTCATCTGGAGAGTTTCCCTCATCGTGGAAGTTGGCAAATGTCCAACATATTCCTAAAAAGGGCGACAAAACTGATCCCTCAAACTATCGACCAATCGCTATCGCTTCCATTCTGTCGAAAATCATGGAGAAAGCCATCAACTACCAATTACGAGTCCAATAAACTCTTAAACGACCATCAGTATGGGTTCAAACAGAGTCGTTGAACGGGTGATCTTCTTTCATATGTCACCCAACTTTGGAATAACATATCAGAGAGGTCCGGTGAAACAGCCGTAGTAGCTTTAGATATTTCAAAGGCTTCTGACCAGATTTGGCACAAGTACTTACCTGCCAAGCTCACTCCGTTCGGCTTATCCGATACGCTCATCAATTGGATATCCAGATTTCTTGACAAAAGACGTACACGCGTTGTCGTCAATGGCTTCTTTTCGAAAGAAACTGCTATTAACGCGGGAGTACCCCAAGGATCAGTGATAGCTCCCACACTTTTCCTGTTATACATAAATGACCTCATTTCCTCAACAACTAACCCGGTCCATTGATTTGCAGACGACAGCACTCTACATTGTAGTTCTTCTCAGTTTTCCCACAAAAATAAGTCTAGTCAGGACGTTAAGGTGAAAATGGCAGCTTCAGTCAACAGTGACTTAGAACGTGTCTTTGAATGGGGACGAAATCATCTACTCACGTTCAACTCCGACAAAACCCAGTGTTGCCTTGTGTCCGCCAAAGAGACCGATCATTTCCTGCTATAAATATGAATGGCTTATGTCTCGAGTTTTCAAACTCTATTTCTATGTTAGGGATGTCCGTATCATCGAACCTTTCATGGGTTGACCAACTTTTGTCGGCCAGCAAAACAGCTTCCCGTAAACTGGGCTTTCTATACTGATCTAAACAGTACTTTACATCGCTACAACTCCTTTTACTGTATAAGGCTCAAATTCGACCTCATCTGGAATACAATTCCCACCTCTGGGTCAGAGGCCATTTTCGCTAAGAACACGTGGTTTGCCCATACACACCATAATTACGCACTCAAAATTCCATCGTATCACACTAAACGGGCTCAATCTACATTTTTCCACACGGCGACCAAATTGTGGAATGCACAACCCAATTCCTGTTTTCCTCCAAACCTTGACTTAAGTCAATGCATGGTATCCATTTATTAACATTTCTCGGCAGCCTAACAATATCCCTAAACCCTCCCAGTGTTCCTGAGTGCTTTAGCACGTTATGCAAATCTTAGTCTGTTCGGGAATACTACAAGTAAAAACAAATTGGCATCGTTAGGTATTGATCCCTTTTTAGTAATTTGGTAGAGAATCGACGAGTTTTTTTGTAAATAATGATCGTACGTATTTTCTTACATTTCGTTAATTATCTTTATTGTCGTTAAAATTGCGTCATTGGAAAATTGTTGCCGTACTAAAATTGGTACTTTGTATTTAAATAGAGTGTAGAAAAGCATATATCGCAGTTCTTAAACGTTTTAGGCGACAGATCGGCGGAAGTATCTTGATAAAATTTTTAGTCTTAAAACTTGCGTCGCAATCAACTTGCTGGATGTCAATTGCATTTAAAACAACCCGCTTGCTGTGATAGGTTTTTTTGGTGATGCAATTTTCCGTCGGCTTTCGAGTTTCACTTGTTTTTGGCGCGCATTAAAAATTTAATCCTTTTTATGATTAATTATTTAAGATTAAGGTAGGTAAAATTCAATGTGGCGGAAAGTAGAGGTGTTAATAAGTTAAGGTTACCGCAGCCGGTGAATTATCGAGGCGCAGCGTCATCTTAGGTCCGTGTTGAAAGAACTTCCGGTGGAAGGGGTAGTTTTCCCAAGCAACTCCTTGGTGGGATTTATTGTGTGTAGTTTTAACCAACACGTGACTGTCTTATCGTTAAGTGCAGCTTGTCCAAAGAGACTTTGTTAAGGATCGCAGAGGAGGTATAAGCGTTAATCCTAGTGCTTTCCCTGTTCTAATGAGTAGTTATCGCTTTTGTGCAAAAGAAACACGCCCGTTCCTAATTCCCAGACTTTCAGTTCATAGCTCGTCGGTAAAGAAAATCTCGCTATAAATAATTAAGCTTTTTTTTTAAATGATATGAATAGAGTAAAATTCACAAGCAACCTGTAAAAATAAACATTAGTGTATCCTACAACCAGTTGAGAGATTAATCGAAACGAAACTTGGAAGTCAAACAACTCGCTACTTTCTTTCACTACAGAGATTCGAGTGTAGTTACAACGACCATCACATTGCCGCAGGAACTGCATGGTCCACCCTCTGGGTTTCCATCAGGTTGCTGTATAATGTAAGGGGGTAAAATAAAGAATCCAATCGATGTACAGGCTGATCAAATTTAAGGTAATCATTTCCATTCATATCGTTGCTGTGTTGTTGACAATCTTCAATAAAGGATTGTGAGTTTGTATGTGTTAACGGTTGAATACGCTGTTCTTTATGATCAATTTTCTTCTTTATGTGACGATTGCGTTGAAAGGGGAACGCAGATTATTTGTTATGACCTTCTTTATCTTGGTACACGAGTAATATTTACAGTAATTTAGTAAAGGCAGACGTTGAAACTAGCTAATATCACTGCATTTAAGTAAACGAGGTAATTTAGTTTGTGTGGAAAATCAATGTAAAGATTGTTTTGATATTTCTGTGGCAGTTTATTTATTATACACATCTATAGGATAATTTACTTGTGTTTTTTAATGTGAATCCAACTGTAAACCCCATTTCTTATACAACACATCAATTACGTGCAAGTTTTTGTTTTGTATACGTTGAATAACAATTAGATTTTAAATTGATTTTGTTTGAGTGAATATCGAATTACAAGTGTTTTATATTTTGACGTTTATTTATTATATTATGTAATTTACTGTTTAGTGAATCGATTACAACTATTCATTATAACCTCATATAAATTAAGGTGTTTTGCATTTCTTAATCGAATCTATGACATTTTTGCACTGAATTGCATTGACACTAAATCAATTACTCCTCAACATTCAAGCGTATCTCTTTTCATTTAACCTAACCAAAACACACTCACACTCACTCCACCTCACACTCCCACTCACACTCTCACTCACACTCACACCTCACTCACACTCAACACACACTCCACTCACACTAACACTTCAACCTACACTCACACTCAACTACACTACACACTCACTCACCTCACACCATCACACTCACACCTACACACTCACACACTCACTCCACACTCACACACTCACACTCACACACTCACACTCACACTCACACTCACACTCACACTCACACACTCCACACTCACACTCACACTCACTCACACTCAACACTCCAACACTACACCACACTCACTACATCACTCCTCACACTCACACACTCCACACTCACACACTCACACACTCACACTCACACACTCACACCTACACATACACACACTCACACACCACTCACACTCACACACTCACACCATCACACACTCACACACTCACACACTCACACACTCACACCTCCACACTCACACTCACACTCACACATCTACACCCTCACACACTCACACCTCCACACTCACACACTCACACTCACCTCCACACCTCACACTCCACTCACACTCACACACTCCACTCCTCACACCTCACACACTCACACACTCCACCTCACACACTCACACTCCACACCTCACACTCTACTCACACTCACACACTCACTCACACTCACACACTCACACACTCACACTCACACACTCACACACTCACACACTCACACACTCACACACTCACACACTCAGACACAGACACATCACACACACACACACACACACACACACACACACACACACACACACACACACACTCAAGCGCTCGCACACTCATACTCGCACTTACACACATTATGGCTGATCTTGGCGTAACTTTCCCTAACGTTGTAAAATGAGCTAATAAGTCGATATAGCGACAGTGAAAAAAAGTGGATTGCATACTCTTCTGTACCTACGTATGTTTATGTAGCTTGGAAAGTAATAAGTAATCAATAGCATGATCCGTTTGCAGGAGTTTCTCAAAACTTAAATTTAAATAGAAATAAATAATCATTAATAATAATTAGTAGGTTAGTACAGCAAGACGTTTAAAATAGAATTAGAGACCGACCTTAAACAGATTTAAGACATCGATTTATAAAATAGGTGCCTATTTTTTAGAATGATTATTTATTAGTTTGCTTTGCACAATAAATAAATGCGATACAGTTCTAACCACGGAACACTAAAATTAGAATAATTTTTGACGTACAATTTAACATCACGTTAATTACTTAATAAAATTACAGCATCGAGAGAGCCTACAACACGATGTAGGCATGTTATAAATGAATGTGATATTTCTTGTTTGATATATGATCAAAAATTTGACTAGAGTTAAAAAGCATGTTGCTAGTACAAGATACCAAAAATGTTTTTGGTGTAAAATTAACCAGAGTCATTAATATTTTACTGTTAGCATATATACGACAAGCTTAAACAATAATTTATGATCCTTTTCTCGCTTGCTAAACCTATATTAATATCTCCATGTTTCTTTATAATTAATGAACACAAATTATTTACACTTGTTTTTGTTATTAGGTACGAGTTTATTAGAATATATAAAAATTTTTTAAGAGCATAAAAATCATGTTTCTTGTTATAAGTCGTTTATGGTCAAGTATTCTCTTAACGTACTGTGACTACACATTCATTTTTAATTGCTTATGAATTAATCAAAATTAATTAGTTGGTCGAATTTGATCATTTTAGCCAAGTTTGTTTAGGAATTTATAGATTAGTAACTAAAAATGAATTTAGAGATATTATGAATTGGCATAAAAACGGCGTCACTCCTCTTCTAATACGTCTGATCCGTCGACTATGTATCAATGCTCGAAGCGAGGGCGTTACGTTGGTCACACAGAAGGCTATTGGTATCTGTTTCAGTGGACAGCATTTTATATTACATCCCAAGTCAATAGTTTACTGAAAATTTATATATCTATTTTGATGATCTATTATTTAGAAATAATGTGGAAAATTGAGCGTTTAGGGAATTCATGATACGTTTTTTAACGATTTTATGGGAATTGGTCACTTAATTCTGGATTTATATAAATGTATGTGAGCTTTAATGAACTAGAAATAACGGTTGTTGCGATTATAATAAAATCAGATTTAAGAATTATAACAAGGAAAAACAATCGCTAAGATTAAAACTTGCACGTCTTAAATAATGAGCGAAGATACCTTATGTGAAAGGTATCTGTTTTTAATCGCAAACGGATTGTGTTCAAGTGTGATTAACAACCTCCAATCAAGTGGTCAAATGGTTATTGCCAATCTATTTCAATGATCCGAAAACTTATTCCTCTTGTGACAGACCTAAATTTGAAAGTGCTATAAGTGTTTTATAATTGTGATCTTTTAGTTAAGTTGATCGGCATATTTATACAGTTTTTGCTTTTGTAGCGCGACGTTTCGGAAGCGGAAAGGACTAATCCCGCACTTGAGTCGACTTCATTTACTATGATTCCTTTTCAAGCACTTGACTTAATAGTCTGACACCGTCACCACACACACGCACACGAATATATATATATATATATATATATATATATATATATATATATATATATACATATTGTTACATATTTTTTGGTACTTATTTTTAATTTTAGATCAATATGACGTCATCTAATTATAGATAATTGACGTACAATTACCCACACAATATTATTTTTCCTCATAACTAGTTTTTGTGAAGTTTGTTAACGATCGAATTTAAAAATTACGGTTTTTTAACTAAAACTCACTGTTCCCAATAGAAACATACATGCGCCACCGTGTATATTAAATAGCTCTTTCAAGTACTAGTAAAGCGATATGCATAGTAATTACCTTAGTTTCTAAATAAAGCAGTAATTTTTAATTTTCTAATTTTTATTAATACAACATGCTCCTGAAGCCGACTCTGTCAAAGTAAAATAGCGTTGAGTTGAGTTGACATTTGGCAGATGAACAGTATGTATTTGAAGCCGCAGAATCCAAACATGTAAAAATATACAGGGTGTTCCATTTAAATTTTCAGCTTTTCTGTGGTTTCGGGCGAAACCGGAAGTCGGTCATATTGTTTTTTTTATGTAAAAAAATCCCAAACTGGCTCTAATATAACCCATCAAAACTTGAACAAAATCTAAGGAACAAAAGTTACATATATATATATATATATATATATATATATATACATATGTTGAAATAATATTTGTTAAGCTAAATATCATCGTAATAGAGATATAAGCTCAGATTAAATGCTACATTAAACATAAATTAATTGCAATAGAATTGAGTAAGCGTATATGTAAAGCGCAAATTGCATGTGTGTGTGTGCGTGTATGTGTGCGTGTATGTGTGCGTGTACATGTGTGTGCGTGTGCGTATGCGTGTGCGTGTGCGTGTGCGCGTGCGAGTGTGTGTGAGTGTGCGTGTGCTTGTGCGTGTGCGTGTGCGTTTGCGTGTGCGTGTTTGTGTGCGCGTGTGCGTACTCGTGATTGTGCACGTATGCCTGCACGTGCGTGTGCGTGTGCGCATGCGTGTGCGCGCGCGCGTGCGCGTGCGCGTGCTTGTGCATGTGCGTGTGCGTGTGCGTGTGCGTGTGCGTGTGCGTGTGCGTGTGAGTGTGCGTGTGCGTGTGCTGTGCGTGTGCTTGTGCGTGTGTCCGTGTGCGTGCGCGTGTGCGTTGCGTGTGCGTGTGCGTGTGCGCGTGCGTGTGTGTGCGTGTGTGTGTGCGTGTGCGTCCGTGCGCATCCGTGCGCGTCCGTGCGCGTGCGCATGTGCGTATGCGCGTGCGCCCGCGCTCGCCCGTGCGCGTGCGCGTGCATGTGCATGTACGTGTGCGTGTGGGTGTGCGTGTGCGTGTGCGTGTGCCTGTGTGTGTGCGTGTGCATGTGCGTGTGCGTAAGCGTGTGCGTGTGCATGTGCGTGTTCGTGTGCGTGTGCAGTGCGTGTGTGCGCGCGCATGCCCGTGCGCGTGCGCCTGCGCGTGCGCGTGAGTGGGCGTGTACGTGTGCGTGTGGGTGTGCGTGTGCGTGTGTGCGTGTGCGTGTGCGTGTGCCTGTGTGTGCGTGTGCATGTGCGTGTGCGTAAGCGTGTGTGTGTGTGCATGTGCGTGTTCGTGTGCGTGTTCGTGTGCGTGTGCAGTGCGTGTGTGCGCGCGTGCCGTGCGCGTGCGCCTGCGCGTGCGCGTGAGTGGGCGTATGCGTGTGCGTGGGCGTGTGCGTGTGCGTGTGCGTGTGCGTGTGCGTGTGAGTGTGCGTGTGCTTGTGCGTATGCGTGTGCGTATGCGTGTGCGTGTGCGTGTGCGCGTGCGAGTGCGTGTGCGTGTGGGTGTGCGTGTGCGTGTGCGTGTGCTGTGCGTGTGCGTGTGCGTGTGCGTGTGCGTGTGCGTGTGCGTTTGCGTGTGCGTGTGCGAATGCGTACGCGTGGGCGTGCGCGTGTGTGTGTGAGTGTATGCAAGTATCCACGATAACTCTCGAAAGTCAACAACTCACGTACTTCAAATTTTGTATTTAAGCCAGCTTTTATTTCTCCTGGAGCTGATTAGATTTTGCGAAATTTAGCGACATAGAGGGAAGGTTTTTAGGTGCAGTTTTTTGTTTTTATCATTTTTTTCTGAAATAGCTGTATGTTTCAAAGATATAAAAATAAACCTTAAACATATCAATTATGTTCTGTGCTATTTTTTGATACGGCGCGTAATTTAGCGCAAAAAAGTTCGTAAGAGTTTAAGTGTTAGCTCAAATAACGATTAATTTTATAGGGTAATGTGGAAACATATTTTGGAAAAAAAATTATTTTACCTAACTTTTCTGTTTAAAGTTTCTCAATATAAAGTAAACTAAGTTTAAAAAATAAATTAAGTAGGATTGAAATTGCTTAAACTGCTTTATCGGTATTTAATAGAAGCGGGCGGCATTGGAACTGTTTTAAAGTTAGCACTATATGTCTATTAACGTCTAACTGACATGAAGTTTTAAACGTCTATCTGACATAGATTATTGTTTTTGTTTTTACAGTGTTGCCTATTCTCGTTATGAACGTATTTAAAAAGGGAATGCATAATTACCTATCCTAAAAAAAATTATTATTAAATTTATTTCATTTCTTTCAATTTCCACTTTGTAGGATCGAAGGTCGTGTGTTCTTCCACACTAGATATTTAGTTTTTTAATTTCATTAAGCACTCGAGAAATACTAACATCAAAACGAAATACTGGTACAGCTGTACTCAAAATCATTATAATGATGTTTTCCAGAAGATACATTTGAAAAGAATTTAGGAAACAGTTCAACAGTGCCTATACATATATATATATATATATATATATATATATATATATATATATATATTTATTTATTTATTTATTTATTTATTTACTTATTTATTGCCCAACAGAATAATTCCATTTACAGGACAATACATAACAAACTAACTATAACAAAGTATGTAAGTGTTAATAGTATTTAATGAACATCTAATAATGACCAAGTGTTAAAAATTACACTATTAACTATACAGAAATAAAGTAAAGAGTATATACATATATACATATATAATATATATATATATATATATATATATATATATATATATATATATATATATATATATGAACAAGTAAAATAACTGATAATACATCTTACGCATGGACTTGAATAGTACTTTTCAGAAAGGCAATAGAAAAGCTATTAATATCACATTCTGACGATATTTGGTTGACGTAACTTAGCAGAGTGGCTTACGTAACACATTAGTTAAGGCAGTTCGGCAATAAAATATAGTTGGGTTACGACAAAAACGCTGAGGCACAAAAAAATATAGGTACGACAATAAAACGGGAGAGTAAATTTGATTGTGTAACAACTTATACAAAAAGATAACACTAATTTGTATTCTTCTGAGCTCTAGAGGCTGAATTTCGAACTTAGATAAGAGTAGATCATTATCGTAGCCAACTACAGGATATGCACCCTCGACTTTTAAGAACAAGAATTTCAAAAATTTTCTTTGGACGGATTCTAACATAGTTTTATAGTTATCATAATAAGGGTACCAAATTAATTCGCAGTATTCTAACTTGGAACGCACGAGTGCAAAATATAGCAACTTTAGTGCAGAAATATTTTTAAAATCTTTGCAATTCCTAGATATGAAACCTGCCATTCTCAAACCAGACTTGCATATATTATGAATATGTTTACTGAAGCTAAATTTGTGATCAAACGTTATACCTAAATCAGTAACCTCATTGTAGCGAGTAAGAAGACGATATTCACACATATACGGGTATTTTATAGGATGATTTTTTTTGAGAATGTTACTACCTTACACTTTGCAGGATTAAGATGTAGACTATTTTTAGCACACCAACTTTGTATATTGTCAATTTGCAATTGCAGCTGTTTACAGTCGTCAATAGTCTTAACTGAACAGAAGATTTTTAGGTCGTCTGCAAATAATAATTTTTCAGCGGACAGGCTGCATGGTAGATCGTTAACAAATAGAACAAAAAGTAAAGGACCCAGGTTAGATCCCTGTGGAACACCAGAAGGAGCAACGAAATCACTAGAATGGTGATTGTTAAAAGACGCATACTAGGTCGGGCACTTCAAATATGACGTGAAAAACTTTAACAATAGTTCGTTAAAACCAAAAAGCTTTTAGTTTTGAAATGATAATGCTGTGGTCTATTTGGTCAAATGATTTTGTGAAGTCCGTATAAATTGATGTACTTGACCTTGGTTATCAATTGCTTTAGCCGTATATTAAGTGAAATACATCAGATTAGTGAGCGTAGATCTGTTTAACATAAGAACCATGTTGCCACGAAGAAATATAGTTGCGGAATGCAATGTGATTTCAAATACTTTCGCAAAATTTGAAAGAATACCGATTGGGATATATATATATATATATATATATATATATATATATATATATATATAAATATATATATTTATTATTATTATGTGATGTAATAATAACATATCACCACATTTGAATTAAATGGATAATAGAGATTAATTATATTAGTAAATTGTAATGTATTTTACTACAACTTCAGCACATTGTACCATTATTAATTTATTATGATAATTAAAGTTAAACTTTTAATATTCTCGACTAGCATCTCAGGGGATAGGGTTCATTATAGTTCAGTATTAAAAAAAAACATTAAACATTTACCTAAGGTTCTCTTGTAAAATAAATTCAATTCAGATTTTAAAATAAATCTGGAAATGTGTAAAATTTACTTTGATTCAAACACCTTGTACCATCTGCAAATATATAACATGTTGTGCGCATTCGAATTTCATTGACCTAAATATGTGTGTATGTATCTCATCATAACTAAACAATAATGACAATACAATTTGGGTAAGTATCTTTTTCCTTTTAAAATAATATTGAATCACTACAAAACCAATAAGTTGTTGTATTATTTCCAGGCTATTATATAATTCACTTGCATCCTTTACATAAATGCACATAAAAAAATTATAGTAATGTTCAACGTAACCTCAATTAAATATATAAGATTCATACTCACATTAATGCATATTTTCTTTCACCTGATACAATTTCCGATTCAGAAGTAATTCAAATTCCATTGGAATTATTCAACCATCGGTGGAAGATCCACAGCACCAGCATGTTATGGGTATGCTGTATAAATATTTACACCATCGGTGGTATATATATATATATATATATATATATATATACATAACTTTTTCGTGGTTGGTTAGTAGTTTATTGCGCGCGCATGTTGGGCAGGTGTATTGCGCCTAAGCTGCACGCGCAGTAAGTGCGTTGTAAGTGGCTTCTTCGAGTTTTCGACGAGTTGTATTCTCGGCCTTTGCCACTATCTATACCTTATCCCATCGGATTTGGTGGGCTTCTTTCGAGACATGTTCGGAGATTCTAGATCTTTCTGTTTCGCCTTTGCGGACGTTATTAATTTGTTCCTGAGTTCTCACTTTGAGTGGTCTACCGCTCTTTCCAATGAATGATCTGTCGCATTCGTATGGTAGATTGTATGCACAATTCTTGGAATTCTGGTCTTCATTGTGCGGTTTAGTTTTGGTTAGTATTCTACCGAGTGTTCTTGTGGATTTGAAGACAGTGCGTATCTTGTATTTGCTGCCTATCGTTCGTATGTTGTCAGAGGTTTGTGGTATATGTGGTATTAACGCTACGTGTTCATGTTCTCCTTTTTCGCTTATTCTTTCCCTGTTTAGGTTAAGTGAGATATGTAAACAGGAAAGGGTAACCGAAAGAGAAGAACCTAAACACTCAGCGGTAAAACTATTTGTACCAGATAGCTTAGACAAAATGCGGATAGGCAGCGAATACAAGATACGCACTATCTTCAAATCCACAAGAATGCGGATTGGAATACTAACCATAAGCAAACCATACAATCTAGAGAAGAATTCTAAAAATTGTGTATGCAACCTACCATGCGAATGCGGCAGATTATACACAGATAGGAGAGAGTAGTAGACCACTCAAAGTGTGAACTGACTAACAAAAGAACTACATTCACAAAGGCGTAACAGAAAGATCAAGGATCGACGAACAAGTCTGCACGAACATGTATGAAGCAAGACCATCGAATCCAATGGAATAATTACATATGGAGGCAAAGGACGGGAATACAACTCGCCGAAAACTCAAAGCCACTTACGTCGCACTCGATCCGATAAGCCAAGCTAGTGTAGAAATTGAAACCCATGTGATCCCAATAATGTGTAATGAACTACTGCGCAACCACGAACCGTTATACTGTTTGTCAAATAATAGTATGGTATCATACTATTATGAAATCGCCTTCGTAGTACGTTCATAACAAGAATAGGCAACAGTGTAATATAGGTAATTTGTCAGATTGACGGTTAAACCTTTATGTCAGATAGACATCTAGATCATAATTAACAAAAATCCAACGTTGCCCGCTTCTATAAAAATATCGATGATAGAGTTTAAACATTTTAAACCTTAGTTTTTAATTTTTAATACTCATTTGGCTTTGGATTCAGACACCTTATAAGCGTTGTAAAATTGGATTACCTTTCAAAAATGTGTACATATTTTCCTATAAAGTTCACTGATTTTGACAAAATTTTAACAAATACTTAAATTCCAGATTAGGAATTTTTTCGGCCAAATTACGCGTTGTTTCAAATAATTACAACGATACACAATTAATTTATAGCTTTCAACCTCCTCTCTCCGGTGCTGGATTTCTTCCAATATCTAGTCAGATCCAGGATAAATGAAAGCAAGCTTAAACACGAAACTTTAAGTACCTATGTGATGCTGTTCTGGAGTTATTATCTAACATATATTCACACACACACACACTCATACACACACAGCACGCACATACTCACCCAGACAGCCAACCAACAACCACATCAACCCACCCAGGCCCCCCAGGGTGTGTGTGTGTGTGTGTGCGCCTGGTTGTGGGTTTGTATGTCTGAGGGTGCGCGCGTGAGATTTTGTTTACAATGAAATAAAAGGTGTTCCGTGGTTGAACATGCAAGTAAAACAACGAAAGACGGAAACAAGGTGGCAGAAAGCAAAAAGACGCACGAAAACAAGATGTCGGGTGGAGGAGACACATACAGAAGACGCTAGACCAATATGCTAGAGCAAGGTGGGGAACTCAAGATGATGAAGCAGCATTGAAATATACCACCCGTAGAGGTGGTTTATGAAAAAGAACACAGAACCTACGGGATAAAAATCTGGTTTAAAGAAGATGCCTTTAATGTATGGCAGGTATGCTGTTGCTACTGGTTTGTCCTCCTCTTGTTTTCCTTTATGGTTCGCATAAGCTTTATTGATATTATTAGAGAAATCATTCTGTCGAAGTGTTGTGCGTAGGTTTTCTGTTTTTTTGTTTTTATTTTCCACATCTGTGAGTCTCTGCGATCTTGTTGCTGGGTGATGATGCGACTTTGCATTGACTTATCGATCTTTATGCGTCTTCTTTACTTATACTGCGTGACCCAAACTTCTACCTGTTCTTTTTGTAACAAGTACGTCCAAGGATGGTAGTTTGTTGCTTTCCTCTACTTCCATAGTTTGATTTTGTCATGTAATCCATTGTCTATATTTTTTATTTTTGTATAGGAAGTACTTATCTTTCAAACAATGTTTTGTTAGATCCATGGTCTCCTCGGGTGGATTGTGTTTTCTGTTAATAATCTCTAAAGCTTCGTCCACAGGTACGTTCGTAAATAACGATACTAGGCCGGAGCTGACTGGTAAATGGTTCGGCTGAATGTTCTCCTTGTCCAGTAATTCGATGAAGTGATTTTCGTGTTGCACATACGAGTTGATGCCTTCATTGTGTTGCTGTAGTTGTTTACCTAAGTATTTTGCCAGTTGCTGAAGCAGAGGCTGAGCTGACTATGCGCCTCATGGGAGCCCCTCGTTTATGAATTTTTGACAATCCGTAGAAGTTAGAACATTTCGACGACTTTTTCCTCAGAACTATTTAATGTTGTATGTCCTTGTCTATTTCACTGTTTTTTTTATTTTATTCTTTATTGTTTTCTCTAAATAAGTTGTTGGCTCTGTTGTTATAGGTTGCTACGCTGAATCTTCTAATAGTGCTTTTATTTTGTTATCATATTCTTCAATGCCCATCACCACTGTCGCATTTCCTTTATCTGCTGGCAGTATTATAATCTCATCGTTTTTGTCTCGTTTTTGCAGTTCTCTTCTGTATCGATGGATGACATGTCCGCAGGACACGTGCGACGTTCCTCGGCTGTGGTGTGGTTTGTTGTTATTATTGATGATTCCACTCCACATATTATTCCTTCTACAGGATTGTGCCGCGTGGTTTAGTTCCATGTTTGTTTTGTTGTATACTATTTTGTTGATATCCAAAGGCATAACATTCTTATTTGGTTTTTGTTTCTCCAAAAGTCGTCAAATTTACGTTTTGTGTATGCTGTGTCATCATAGCATTTGTATCGGCTGGGAACATTGTAAGGTGATCTTTCTGTTTTTCCTGTGGCACGTGACTTTCACACTTGTTGGTATTATGCTTTCATCTCTAACGCCTTCTGTGTGCCTCCTACCCCCATCATCTTGTGTCTTCTTGCTTTCTGCATCCCGTTTCCGTATTCCATCGTTTTACTTCCATGTTCCACCACAGAACATCTTTTTTTTCTGCACCCTATTGCCTGTTTGGCGGCTTTGAAGCCATCTTGCTTACGTATTCCGCCATTTTACTTGCGTGCCCCACCAAATTACGTCCGTGTGCCTTTTTAGCTTCCCGCCATCCTGTTTCCGTGTACCGCCACATTACTTTCGTCATCTTGTTTCCGTGTAAGTTTTTGGCTTAAGGTCCTTAAAACTGCAGCTGTATTTAACGTCCTTTTTGCGGGAGCTGGTTGTCAATATATTTAAATAAGGCCCTTTTGGCAAGAATCTTGAATCTGGGTTTAGCATGTAAGTTCTGCTTAGCAAAAACGCGTTTCAACGTCCCCTTTCTAGCAGCTAGGACTGTCATGGATTCATTTACAACGCTAGGTTCCTATTTTTAGCAGCTGGAGTTTCAATAGGGGTCCTAGTCTAACTTTAAACCCTATTTCTAGTAGCTTCGGTTCCAACCGTTCACCAAATCAAACGTTGCGGTTCGATTTCTATCTCGGAGGCAGTCTTGTCATCTATGACCCATTTTTCTACATGTTTTTATCTTGCCCCTCTTAATGTGCCAATTAACTATCTCCCTTTAACAGTTAGAAGTAAACGTACCAACATCTTGCAGGATAGCAAACAGTTTGTAACGCCGGCTTGTATAATTGTATAATTTTAAAAAGCTGGCTAATTCAGTAGCTATATCTTGTGGCTTAATTAAAAATTAGCATACAGCTTGCAACGCAATTTTGTGGTATAATTTAAAAGAAACTACAGCGGAGTTTTAAAGTTTAAGAACAAGATATAACGTCATCTAACATTTCACTTGTATCCCTCATCACCTTATCATGCAACCGTGAAAACCTTTCATTTATGACTCTTCACGTACTGCACAAATTTTATTTTTATGGCTCATTGCAACATCATGGTCTTTTCAAATGGATTGTACATTATCGCACCAGGTATACAGTTTGAAACGTTAGTCTGGATGTGAAATTTGTAAAATAAAATAGTATATGAAATACAAAAGTGAAATCGCAAAAAAACTTTAGAAGAGGTTTCATTTGCCATAACAAGTATATTTATTAATTTTCCACTGCTTAGTGCAGAAAAAATATTGAGTGAACATTTCTCCTGTAGTAATGAGCTTACAATTATTTGAACCATCTCCTCTAATTCTTTGAGTATGATATGTTTAATTCTTCCATTCACCTAGATGGATTCTACCCTCATTGTCAATTTAATCTGCATACCCTGTCGGTGTATGAAGTTTCTTTTGATTTGGTAAATGTTGCTCATGATACTTTACAAAGTCATGTAAAACAACTGCAGCTTTTATGGTAGCTTTCTAGGTAGTAATGTCGCCAATGATAGGTTTCCTTAATAGGCGTCAACGTTGGGTTAGAATTAGAAAAGGATACCCAGTAGTTCGACGGGCTCTAGAAGATTAAATATTTGTCTGTTGTCTGTGAAATTAATATCAGAGTAAGGACGCCTGATAATAGGTCCTTGGTAGTGCTTTTGGAGCAGGTATTGGTAATCTGTTTTTTAAGGATTCACTTCCAATTGTAGCTTCTTGGGATACATAACCACATGATTTGTTCCTGGTGCAACCATATCGACCATACTGAAGTTATATCTTGCATCGCACGTTGCCATTAAAACAATGCTGTTAAACAATAAATAATATTTGTTAACGTAGAAGTAGATCGTGAATTCTTACCTAAATATTTTTTATAGTTAAAAGAACAGGTTCCGTTCGTTTTGGGCATATTCCATTTGTTAAAAAATTCTTGGCTATTTTAAAAAATCTTCTTTAAACTGACTTTTTATATAGGGTGCCAAATGTTTCCACAACTCTGCCCATGTTTCTGCTATTATGTGATGTACAAGATCTTGCATGGAGATATCTTGCGAAAGCATACTAAAATTGTACATTTTGATACTGAAATTGCAAATGTAAGATTACATACTTTAATGGCAATACCAAGCATCCTTCTGGACTAACTGTTTTCTTATTTGGGGTATTTTTTTGCAAAGATGGTCCAACAATATTTAGCAAATTATGAGAAACGTTTTCTGTAATAGAGGTTGACCGTGGCTCCACCTAGCGGTAAGTACATGCCATTTTCATTCATATTTAATTATTTTTTAGAGTTACCTTGCATTATATTAAGAAAGTTTATAAAGAAAAGTTCTGTAAAATTAAATTTTCTTTAAAAAGTATGTCTGCACTTTTTCTAATAAAATGAATCGTTATTCAGATATTGAAACAATTTGAACTAACACTTGAATTATACCTTAGGAATCTTTTGGTCGCTAAATTACGCGTCGTATCAAAAAATTGCATAGAACACGTGATAGACGTCTCATAATTTTAATTGAAGAATATGTGTACCAATTTTCGAGTCAATCGGTCTGTAATCGTTAGTGCGGGAAATTTGTAAATGGTATTCTCATAAGTGGGGGCCTCAGACTATCTCATAAGACCGGTATAAGCCGCTGGATCTTGTTCTCGGGTCTTTGCCCCTCTGTTAGGGCCCCCCTTGTGGGAAAACTTGAAATTTCAAATAGCACGGGCCTCCTTATTAATTATGAGTAATAATTAAGTGGGCTAAACAATCAATTAAACCCAATTAATCAAGACAATTAATCAAATCTGTTAATGGCGACTATCTTTCTGTTTTTGATGATGAGTCTTGCTTCCTATATCTAGGTTTCTCCAGCTGAAACAAGTTTTAAGCTAGAATCACACGTTACACTCACCCTAAGTCATAATTAAAACAACTCAAGTACTAAATTTATCAGGGGGGAAATTTGAAATAGTATTCTAGTAAGGAGCCCTCATACTATCTCATAAGACAGGTATAGGATGACGGAACATTGTTCTCGGGCTTTCGCCCCCTTGTCAAAAGACAGAAATTGATCAAACCAGTCAAACGACCAATCAAATCATCCAAAGCATATCAAACCAAATCAATCAATCTCGATCAAATCAAGTAAGCGAATCAATCTGTTTTTAATTATGAGAATCAAATTTTGTCGGCCATTTTGTTTTGGCGGGAAATTTGAACTAGTATTCTCATCTCATAAGACAGCTATAAGACGCCGGAACTTGTTCTCGGGCTTCCGCCCCAAAATTTCGCAGCCAATTTGTTTTTATGAGTCATAATTAAATTTTGTGCGCTAACTTGCATCGTTGGTCATCTAGAAGCTCATTTTTGTTTTTGGGGGAAAATTTGAAATTGCATTCAAGTAAGGGGGCCCTCATACTACTACTAATAATAAACAATTTATTTGGAGAAAACGAAATTAGAATTATTGTAGTAATACTATTGACAAAGCTACAAATAAATGTAAAATTCAAAAATAAAGGATTGACATAATAAATTTTGATACATACACGTTGGACGATGAAGATACATACTCCTGCAGTAAAGATCTAAATTTAAGAATTTGTTGATGTTTACTGCGGGGTAGAATATTATATGCTGATGGGTTTTTTTTTGGAAAGTTGATAGTTATTCTTTTATTTAACATTTCTTGATTTCAAAAAATAGTTTGCTTTTTTTCCATAAAAATAAAAGTATATCTGTTATTCTTACAGCCACATCAAATTTAGACACACTATCGAAAATAGCGTTAAATTTGCTATAAGACAAGTATATATTGGTGTTAAAAAAATCTTCTATACCATGTGCTGTAAAAAGTTAAATATAATAATTGTAAAGTGAGTAAAATTAGTGGTATCTTCTTATTCGCGGTAACGCCAAAAATGTGTTAATGCTGCTCCTAACAATCAAACATCCTTTATTCAAACTGTTCTCGAGTTTAAATTGATACTTCATAACCAAAGATTTCAACCTACCCCACCAATAGAAATCTAACGGAGTTAAATCAGAACTGCGAGGAGGACACCTAACTGTACTAAAGCGTCCTATCCATCTATATTCATAACGTTCGTTTAGCCATGCCCGAATCTCCCTGCTGTTATGAGCACCATCCATTTGCAGCCAGGAATTAAAAAATTTAAAGGAACCACTTCTAATACATTGTGCAGTTCGTTCTGAAGAAGATGAAGAAATCTATCTGCGTATTTTCTAGTACAATTGGTCTAAGAACGTAATTTCCAATTATACCCATCCATAAGTTAATTTTGAATCTGTATTGATCAGTGGAGGGCCTAATAGCATGAGAATTCACAGGTGCCCACTTATGGTCATTATGACAATTAAATATGCCATCTCTGGTAAACGTTGACTCGCCAGTCCAAACTACGTACTTGTAAAATTGCCGATCTCTGTTAGTTTGTTGGATATATCACTGCCCTATTGCGATCCAGTAAACTTTGAACAGGGGTCAAATGATAAGGGTAAAGGTTGTTCTTTCTAAGACTTCTGTGAGTTGACGTATGCGAAATTTTCTCAATTTGTATTGCTGCCCTGCTCATACTTAATGTGGGAGTTTGTTCAAAAAGCTTTGTTATAATTTGATCTTGATGACGATTTACTTGATCGGGATTTAGACGACGGTGTCTTGGAACAATGCCTGTCTCTCCCAAAATCCGAAATGTAGTTACAGAGTTTTTCTGTTTGGAATGCGTATTTCAGTATAGCGGCGAAAATGCTGTTCTAGAATTTCCATTGCAAACACCATACACAAAATATTTCGATATTCGTTATTTGCGAAAAAAACGTGGCATCTTTAATTTAGATAATTAATCAACAAGAACACTAAAGTAAATTTATGACTTTAACAGTTGTATCAATGTGGTTTTTCAGAGACGCCTTGGGATTTATCCATCTTGAAAGACGTATTCTAAACAATATTTCGGATTATAAGAGAAACAGGGAGAGTTAAAAAGAAGCTTTTTAAAAAAACTCCCATAAAAAGTACGCACATAGGGCAATATGACTGAAGAATTTCACATAAGTCAAATCAAGCAATCAGAGCAATCTCTATCAAATCAATCAACCTATCAAAGCAATTAACCAAATCAGTCAAATCAATCAATCTCAATCAAATCGAACAAGAAGCTGAGCTAACAATTCTGCATAACGATTCGCCTACTGTATATATCTAGCTCCTATGAGCGACCGCTTAATTTGTAGACAAGGCTAACCGACACTCAGAGCTGGTACTCTCCCTAAACGTGAGGGCACCGGCGTTGGAAAACAGTCGATCATCCGCAAATAAATTCCATCTCAATCAAATCAATCAATCAAACCATAACTTATGGGATGCGAAAACCAACTTACAATTAAAAAATACTGGTTTGATTTAATTTACTGCTTGCTAAAACCAACCACAATTCAAAAATACCAATTGATTTAACTTAGTTAGAAGTGTGCTGTAAGTGAATAAATATATTTCGTAAGGTGCAATAATTAAAATATTTTGCATACAAGATCTGTCTTGTCGGAAACACATTTGTAAAAAAGGGTCTTAGATTTACAAACAAGCCTGAAAATCATCAGTCGTTGTCGAAAATGGAAAAAATCCCTGGAGATAAATAAGCAAGCCGATTTCTAATTTTGATAATACACCTGTGATTTGGATTTGAAATAAAAAATATCAGGGCATTAGCTATCGCAAGCCAATTAGTTAGTTAGAAGTGTGATGTAAGTGAATAAATACATTAAAATATTTTACATACAAGATCTGTCTTATCGTAAACACATCTGTCAAAAAGGACCATAGATTTATACACAGGCTTGAACATCCTAAGTCGTTATTGAAAATGGACTGCCTGGGGGCAAATAAGCATTTCTAATTTGATAATACACCTGCGATTTGAAACTAACACGGATTTAATCCCGTAAGACCACTATAGGATAACGTGTTTTATTTTACCCGATGCTAATCAATATAATTACACGGCCATAATAATAATATCAGCAATTTAACGTGTGGCCCCTTTGTCGAGTAAAAATACATTTTATAGTGAAATTCGTAAAAACGCCTATACAATGTTAAATTAGTAAAAATGCCTATACAATAACCAATTTAACCAGTTTGAAATCAGGTTTCTATATTATTTTACATTTAGGGTCTCTCTTATCATAAATACCTCTGTCAAAAGATGCCTTAGATTTATAAACAAGTTAGGGGAGTAAGGATTAAGATTACCTTAAATTGAAAGAGCGCCTTGACAGGGGAAACATAGTTTTTGTTGCTTACACTCACGCACATTCACTTTCTGCGTTTTATTTATAAATGGCCAATGTATCTCTTACAAAAAACATTCGTTAACTTAAAAATACATCACTAGATGGCACCACAAACAAAAAAAATCTACTTAAAATTAGTACAATCTAATTAGAGGAATTTTTTTGTCACGCACAAAAAACGTGTTTTACAAAAAGCCCTATACAGGTATTTGAATAGTGAAAGGTTGTTAGTGTGGTTACATAACTGAGTAAATTAATTATTACAAGTTTTTTGTTATGAACGAATAAGTAATTAATATAAGTAACTTGTAATCTCATTATGTTTAGAATTTACATCAGTTCTACATACATAAAGACAAAATTCACATCAATTGGGGCTTGAACCTCGATGGCGCAGTTGGTGATCGCGGTACTCTAGCAAAGTACAGGTCGTAGGTTCAAATCCTACTCGAGCTAAACTTTTTATTTGTGTATTTAATAAAATCAATAATAATTTTTAATTACATATTTACCTTTGAACTTATTCGTTCATAACAAAAAATTTATAATAATTTAATATTAGTCAAGTTGCTTTGGTATGTGTGAATCCTTGCGATATTGCAGGCTCACATTCATTAATATAAGTAATTTGATTGTAATCTCATTATATTTAGAATTTACATCAGTTCTACGTACATAAAGATAAAATTTACATCGATTGGTGCTTGAATCTCGATGGCGCAGTTGGTTAGATTAATGATTATTGGAAATCGTTAAGTACTTTATATTGTCCATTTATAAACAAAACGCAGAAAGTGAATGTGCCGTGAGTCTAAGCAATGCGCTCTTTTAATACGAGATAAGTAATGGTTTTTTCTGTTTTAATCCTTACCCCCTTAAGTTGTTTATAAATCTAGGGCCTTTTTTCACAGATGTATTTATGATGAGAGGACCTTGTATGCAAAATTGTCCTATGAGAACTTGAAATTTGAAATGGTATTCTAATAAGTGGTCGGCATGCTTAACTTGTTTATAAATCTAAAGCCTTTTTTTGACAGAGATATTTCTGATAAGACAGACCTTGTATGTAAAATAATACAGAAACCTGATTTCAAGCTTGGTTATTGTATAAGCATTTTTACGAATTTAACATTGCATAGGCGTCAATTTACGTGATATTATTATGTCTGTGTAATGATAATGGTGCGCATTGAGTTAATTAAAGGTCTTGTCCATAGCTACCTTACGGGATGAATTCGGTGTTAGTTTCAAATCGCAGGTGTATAATCAAGATTAGAAATGAAAGTTGGTTTTGCCCCCAGACATTTTTTCTGTTTTCAATAACAACTTAGGACGTTCAGGCCTGTTTATAAATCTAAGGCCCTATTTGACAGATGTATTTCCGATAAGGCAGATCTTGTACGTAAAATATTTTAATTAGAACACCTTACATAATGTATTTATTCACTTACATCACTGTTTTAACTAACTAATTAACTAATTTGGCTTGCGATAGCTAATGCCCTGATATTTTTATTTCAAATCCAAATCGCAGGTGAACTATCAAAACTAGAAATGAATGTTGGGTTAATTATTTATTGCCAGGCCTTTTTTTACATTTTCAAAAACAATCTATAACGTTCAGGCTTGTTTATTTTTGGAAGAGGTATTTCCGCTAAGATAGATCTTGTATGTTAGATATTTTAATTATAATACCCTACGAAATGTATTTATTCACTTACAACACAGTTCTAACTAACTCAGTTAAATCAATTAGTATGTTTTAATTGTGGTTGATTTGAGCAAGCTCTAAGCTAAACCAAACCAGTATATTTGAATTGTAAGCTGGTTTTCGCAAGCTGTAAGTTATGATTTGATTGATTGAGATTGATTTGAGGATGATTGTCTATTTTCCCACGCCGGTGCCCTCACGTTTAGGAGAATACCCGCTATGATGTCGGTTAGACTTATCTGCAAAGTAAGCGTGCGCTCATAGGAACTAGATATATACAGCGGGGGAACCGTTACCTGAAGGTTGTTTGATTTGACTGATTTCGTTAATTGCTTTGATTGAGATTGATCTGATTGTTTGATTTGATAGTGACTTGTTTGAAATCGATTTGCTTAATTGATTTGATCAAGATTGATTGGTTTGGTTTGATATGATTCTACTGATTTTATTGTTCGATTGATTGATTTGATTAATGTCTGTTTTTTGACCAGGGGTGAAGGCCGGAGAACAAGTTCCGGCGTCCTATACCTGTTTTATGAGATAGCATGAGGGCCCCCCGTATTAGAATACGATTTAAAATTAACCTCCAAAACAAAATGGCCGACATAATTTAATTATGACTCATAATTAAAAACAGATTGATTTGATTAATTGATTTAATTGATTTGATTTGATTAATGGGTTTGTTTGATTTGATCGAGATTTATTGATATGGTTTGATGTGTTTCGGATGATTTGACTGGTCGTTGACTGATTTGATTAATTTCTGTCTTTTGACAAGGGGGCGAATGCCCGAGAACAAGTTCTGGCGTCCTATACCTGTCTTATGAGATAGTATGGGAGCCCCTTATTAGAATACTATTTCTAATTTCCCCCTGATAAATAAAAAAGAAATTTAGTACTTTAGTTGTCTTAATTACGACTTCGTGTGAGTGTAACGTGTGATTCTAGCTTGAAACTTATTTCCGATAGAGGAACTTAGATACAGGAAGAAAGGCTCATAATTAAAAACAGATTTGATTAATTACCTTGATTAATTGAATTTGATTGATTGATTTGACCTACTACTTTTAATTATGACTAAGTGGAGCCATGATCAAGCTCTAATATAAAAAACATTAATTAGTCCTAGAAATACAGCACCAGATGGCGTACTTGATATTGCTTTGATTAAGATTAAGATTTGATGTTGGTCATCTGGAAGAGGCATTTGATCAAGATTGATCTGATTGATTAATTAATTGATTTGATTGAGATTGATCTACTTAATTGATTTGAGTAATTGATCTGATTAATTGATTTAAGTGTTAGGTCTCCAATCAGAACACAGGCTGGACGGAGTCTAATGACCGATCAGAAACCAGTGGGTGTGGCCTACCCGCAGACCCGCCAATTAGAACGCACGGCCTGGTGCTGTATGCGCACGCAACGATCGGCTGGAAGAGGGAGTGGCCACGTGAGGGAGGGGCGGAGTCACGTAACTCTCCCACTTCTTCTCCCACAACTTTTAATTGTGACGTCATAATTAAAAACAAAATGGCGGCGCTTATGCCCCCTCCCCTTCTAATCACGTTACGATAAATAGAGCTAATTGCCATATGGTCAAGTGATCGGGCTGGTCATGGAAGGAATGAGAGCCCTAACCCCCGATTAGGAAACTTTTTTTGTTAAAATTGTTTTTAAATTTTATATAAATACACATTTATCCTTTAAAATGGCATACTAGAAAACTTTGTATAAGCGTTAAACATTAAAAACCACTTAGGAACGTATTTTGATTTTTGTTTCAAATACAAAGGTTTGGATATTACATCCATTATTAGAAAGTGCATCTTAAAAAACTATTAAAATATGTAATAAACCAAAAGCGTAATTTTTGTTTTAGAGTACAATTAAAGTGTTGAAATAAAAAAAAATCAGTTCAATTTTTGCACTGTACGTAGAGATTTATTAGATACGTAATTATATAAATCCTTTAGTACTTTTATGTTAGATACAGGTGGAACAAAAGCATCAAATAATGGTATCAAATAATGGTAACTTTGTTATTTGCAAAGTAACAAAAAAATATTCAATGTAAAAGTTGTTTGGTTCATAATCATTACCATGCATGTTTTGAGTTTTTTTAGTTTGTTGTTTTGTTGTTATGCAACCAACTTTTTCTTAATAGCACCCATACTTTTTTTAAATTTTGAACAAGCATATTTTCTCTATTCAGTCATAAAATTTTGCAATTTTTGAAAAAAATAAGCCAGAAAGAAAATATTTATTAAGGCTCAATCACAACTAAATTAATTAATTTCACATTAAAATTTGGAAAAAATTAAATATTTAAAGAGTAACCAAGGTACACTAAATACAAAAAAAAACAACAATACTACATCAAATGTTCAAATTTGTAACACCCTAAACGAGTGTACGATAATTGTTTTATTAATTGCCCTGGTTTGATAGCTCAGGATCACATGGGAGGTTCAGTTTGCAATTTTCAACACCCCAGTGTATGTTGGGTGCCTGGATTTAGAATTAAGTAACACAATGTATTAAGAATATAATTTATAATACTTTTAAATACTAAAAAAACAAATAATTATTCTGGTTTCTAAAGTATAATTAAACTCAGTTTGGTAGTTTAAGTTGGACGTCGGGATCTGGCTTCGGGTTTGATAGCACCTGGTCGCACTGTAACAAATGTTATTAAGCATGCGTCTATTATTTTCCGCGGATTTTCTTTTAGTGAGTGTAATAAAAATTAATTAACAATGATGACTGTCGGTCGGGTTACTGGTGGGGGTGAAGATAAATGGACCGAGTGATTTTTTATGACAGAGAAATAACTTCAATCAGGTAAGACAGTTATTCTATTATTTTTCTTTGAGTAGTAGAACCACGTTACTGGGTAACTATTTACTACTCCACGTGGTACAAACACCGAGAAAGTGCAAATAGCTACTTACGTTTCTGGAGAATTATTTTGAACTGGCACTAGGATATCGAGAGATCAGGAAATATGTCAGGCAGGTTAGAATGGAATTAATGACAGGCAGGTTATAATAAGCAGGCAGGTTTACTGGTTAGGATTTCTAGATCAGGTTGAATCAAATTCGAATTGAAATAGAATAGAATCAGTGAAGGTGAGCGCGGATATTTATAGGGGATTTACTAGGGGAGGGAAAAGTAGTGGGAAACTGATAGGATTTATAAACAATACTACATTCAGTTTAAGGAAAGAAATAGGAAAGAAGTTTTGATAGGAATTTCTGTACTAGGATTGGATAATTAATAGGTGATCAATTTAAGGATCATTACAAACTGCGCTCTGTTGACCACCAAGCAATGACATAATCGGCAATTAACTTCTACCCTACAAGCTCTGTGTAACACTTCTACAGGTACTCTGCATATTTCGGCAGTTAATCTTACATTTAGCTCTCCCAAATTACGTTGTCAGGAAAAAATCTAAGGCCGTCAAATCCGGAGATCTGGCAAGCCACTCAATAGATCCTCTTCTGCCGATCCACTCGTGTAGAAAAACAATATTTAAATACTATCATGGCATGTGTCGCAAAATGTGGAGTAGCTCCACTGTGCTAAAAGAGAGTTCTATTGTCAATACCTCCATCTTCAACGGGAAATAATGCGGTGATGGCAGGTATGACATGAGTTTAAAGCGGTTGAAGATATCGATCAGCGGCAAGGGTTTTATCAAGAAAAAATGATCCTACGATATGCCCTCTTTATAATATGTGTGGGTATACATTTAATTTTTGCGGATACTGTGTCTGTGATTCTTGCACCCAGTGTGGGTTCGTTTTCGTCCAATACCAACAATTGAATGTGCCGTTTGGCATAATGGTCGTTTCATCAGGAAATACAATATATTTTACGTTGCTCACAGAAATTTATCGGTCTATCAAAATTATCTTCATTCAATTTATGTATTAATTGAAGCTCATAAGGATGCATTTTTTGTTTTTTTTTAAACTCTAAGCACGGAAGTATGGCTAATTTCTGAAATTTTTGCCACTTCTTTCATTGAAACTTATGGCGTTTCTTCAATTGCCAACAGAACATCTAAAGCTTTTTCCTAACCTGTTGCAGATCTTGGTGTGCCAGTTCTTTTCACGTCTCGAACGCTATCAGTTTCTCGAATTTTTTTAATTAGTCGTGAGATTGTTCCTTGAGATACCAGAGTACCTGAGTAGATTCCGTTGAATACCGTCACTCGGGGTGAATCCGGACAGCAGGGGGGAATTCGAACAGACCCGCCTCTGGACAGTTGTTCGTCAATCTGTGTTATTGAATTTTGTCAGTTATTGGTTAGTTTTGAACTGAGAGTGGTGTAGTGTACATCGTTACAATTTGTTGGCTTACAGGTACGTGTTTTATAACCTCTAAATTTTACGCCCGTTTTAAAATGTTGTAAAGAAAGTACTGTACAAGAAAAACTATTAAATATAACGACTAGGGATTACCAACAACATGTTTACCATTTTGTCGAAAATATATGTATATAAAATGATAGTTGTATTTTGTTTACTTTTATTTTAATAAATTTGTTAACAAGAAATTGGTTTTAGGTGGGGCGAACCCGTACACCATGGTCAGACACTACAAAAATAAAATTGGAGTAAATTTTATGAATTATAGTTCTGAAAATGTGGAAAAGGCTCTTTCCGATATTAAAAATAAAAGAAAAACACTAAGACAAGCTGCAGAATATTACCATATTCCCAAATCGACCCTGCATGATAGAATCAGAGGTAAATCGACTCTTAAACAAAGTGGACAAAGTGAAGAAGAAATGCTTGCTCAAGGTATCACAAAATTCAGTGAATGGGGGTTTTCCATGACGCGATGGGACATAAGACATCTGGTAAAAGCTTATTTGGACAGACAGGGAAAAACTATTAATTCATTTAAGAACAATCTACCCGGGATAGATTGGTTTTATACATGTCTTAAAAGAAATAAAGTTTTATCAGAACGTATGGCCCAAAATATAAAGCGATGCAGGGCAAATGTTACAAAAGAAACAGTTCTGGAGTATTTTGAGAACTTAAAAAAAACACTAGAAGACGTCCCCCCCTCTCACATTGTCAATTACGATGAAACCAACTTGGCCGACGACCCGGGTAGAGTAAAAGTATTATGTCGGCGCGGATCAAAAAGGGTAGAAAGAATTATGGATTCAAGCAAAGCCAGTATATCAGTTATGATGTCTATCAGCACATCGGGAGTCTTTTTACCGCCATATGTGGTGTACAAATTGGCACACTTATATCCCACATGGGTAGAAGCAGGGCCAGAAGGGTGTGTCTATAATAGAACTAAATCAGGCTGGTTCGACGCCCCAACGTTTGAAGACTGGTTTGATAAAATCCTCTTACCCTATTTTAAAAATCTGCCGGGGAAAAAAATAATAATAGGCGATAACTTGGCTAGCCATCTCTCTATTCATGTTCTTCAAAGCTGGGAAAAATATGATATTAATTTTGTATTGGTTCCTTCAAATGCAACACATTTGCTGCAACCTCTGGACGTCGCTTTCTTCGCTCCATTTAAAAAGTCTTGGCGAAGTACCCTTACTGATTGGAAAACAAAACATAGAGGATGCGTTCCAAAATCAGATTTTCCTGTACTTTTAAAAAAGCTATTGAAACTGTTTTGCATTTGGAAGATAACATCAAGTCTGGTTTCTGCTCATGCGGAATTGTTCCATTAAACTCAGATGTTGTAGTGAAAAAATTACCAGATACGGACGCTTCTGAAACTCAAACAGAAAACGAATAGCACTGAACCAAAACTCTTCAAAACTTTCTTCAGGAAAGTAGGCTAAATGCAACTCAAGAAACTTCGAGAAAACGGGGCAAAAAACTACAGGTCCCTGCAGGCAAAGGAATAAGTTCAAACGATTTAGGAGAAACATCATTCGGAAAAGAAAAAGAAACCAAAGGTAATTCATACTTTTTTAATTGTTAAGTTTGTTTCTCCAAAGAATATTGTTAAATAATATGTTGGGAATCTTACAGAGGTCATTGATAAAAGTGAAAATATGTACCTTGTCAATTTTCTTAGGAAACAAACATCAGACAAATTATGCATATATTTTACTTATCTCCAAATAAAAGATGAGAGTATAATTGATGGTACTCAAATTTTTAAAGTCCTTAAAAAAGTAACAGATATGAGACGTTAAAGATACCACTTTCCGCTTCTATTACAAATGGATAATATTCGACTAGAATAAATATTTTGCTAATAGATTATATTTTACTTAAACTGTGAATTTTTGAGATTTTTTTTGTTAACATTATTTTATGAAATGTTTTTAGTATTAAGGGATCATATTTTATTTCATATTGATATTATGAAGACTGTGTTTTGTTAAAATAAAATTATTCAAATCCCAAATGTTTTATTTAACTCTTTAAAAATAATTTGTGGGTAGAGACATTTATTTTTTTATTTTTTTCTGTCCGAATTCACCCATTTGCGTGGCTTAATACGATTTATAATGAAAAATAAAGCTATGTCCGGATTAACCCCACACATAGGGGCGAATCCGGACACTATATAACAAAAAAAATAAAATGTTGCACTACAAATTTTGACATGTTTATTACTAACTCTTATGTTGGATATATAAAAGCTTCTAAATTATTTTTTTAGAATTTTTTGTATTAACTCTAAACCATTTATTTCCAAAAAACTACAAAAATCGTCCGGATTCACCCCGAATGACGGTACATTACACACTTTGCTTTGAGTCCTCTTCCTATCCCCGTACCCGTAAATCATTAATATTTCAATACGTTGTCGCCACTCAAATGTGCCATACTTTCAACATTAATAATTCCTAGAATGTTGCACAAAAACTTTGCTTTAAACCAACAATAATTATTTATTGTTCGTTTGTATAAATTTAATTGTCAAATTTCCATGGCATTCTTTACCAAAAGTAATGTTTTTGTTTAATAACAACATGACTTTTTCCATAACATCCTTGATTAGAGGTAACGACTGAGTGGTAATAAACATTTTGTTCTAGCTTATTTTTTTTCAGATTGCAAAGTTTTATTACTAAATATAGAAAAATATGCTTATTTCACAATGACAAAAAAAAGTTGGTTCCATAGCAACAAAACAAAAATGAATAGTAATGGAGTAAACAACTTTTATATTGAAATTTTTTTTGTAACTTTGCAAATAACAAAGTTAAAGCAATATTTCATACCTTTGTTGAACCTTGGTCCTTGAATGAAAGTATACTAAACGGGAATGTTGAGTGGAAACAGTACAGATTTATTTCCATATTTCTATGATACTTGCACATCAATTTTAAATGTTTTCACAAATGAACATTCCCTTTTTTTTAAATTGGTTTGGTTAACAAAACGCGCTTCTGCAGCTTTTACACTAAAATTAAGCACGAAGAATGCATAAACTGCTTTAAGTTTTTAAAATTAAATTAGTTTTAAATTGTGCTTAAATTAAAGTTACATATTTGTGCAGATCACCTTTAATCGTAATACGTAGGAATAGCTAAATTTTACTTTCTTTCTTAAATGCAAAAAGGCAAAAGCTCAGGTAAATTGCGCGCTTTGTGATGCTTGTAATAAAACGTTAGACTACTCATTACTCAATGACCTTGTTACCTTTTTTTTTCTAAAGTAGATAACCGAGGGAGCTAATAATTAAACCTTTGATTTTAATTTACCTAAAATTGTATGTCTCGTTGGACTACACTATTTAAATAAAATTGTGGCATTGATATTGATTAAGGTAGGTGTATGGGTAATCTTCTATGAATATTATACATACTTTTGTAAATGATCTTTTTCAATTTTTACCATTGATAAGAATTTATGACAAATAGTTATTACGTAAAAATAATTTATAAATTTTATTAAATAATTGTTAAATACAAAAATTTCATATTTTATATATTAAAGTACTAATATGTTCGTATAGACCTACACCGCCTCGGTAGCGCAGTAGGTAGCGCGTAAGTCTCATAATCTTAAGGTCGTGAGTTCGATCCTCACCCGGGGCATTTATTTTTTTCTCACTCATAAACATTTTTTAGTTTATTTATTTTGCTTATTAATTTCTTGTTACGTAGAACAACTGTAAAGTTATAGACAAAACAATCAGAATTATTGGTAATTTTGATTGTAAATATACAATAGTAGCAGTGTATTTGGTTTTGAGTACCTACAGCAATAAAACAGGTCATAGAATAATAATTTAAATATTAAGTGAAATTGGATTACGAGAAATTCATTCACTGTCCCTAAACGAAAGCTCAGATGTTGAATCACTGTTGTTACAGGCAATAACAAGATTCTCATTAATTTTTGGTTTTGGTATTGATGTTGAGGGGTCTTCACCATCATTCGATGAATATCAGCCCATCTGCCCTTGCGTTTGTTAAATCCCCAGATAGAAAAGATGCACCTACAACCAATGATGTTTTAAATTACATAGACCTCATAACATATTGAACGTCACTATATATTATTGTCATATGTGATTATCTTCTTTGATATTATTCACTTAGATTTACATCTGAATTAATATGCAATAACATTGCATTATAAGATTTATCTAAACCGAATATCTCCTACACATTTTCATTTCATTGGAAAACGTATTAACAAACCGTATTCCCCTTGATTAGCAAAATGTCTGTTTTAAATTGTCAGTAATTAATTACAAAAAAGAATTGAAAATACAGTTTTGTCACGTTATTTTTCATATACCATCAAAATTAGTTACAGTTTTAAAAAAAAAACTTAATTTTTCAGAGAGTTTGCTGTTTGACAACTGCACGAATGACTGATAATTAAAATTCATGAATAAGTAACAAACTCCAGTAAAGAAACATCAAACTTTACAGATAATGGTAGTCGGCATTATTACATGAATCTGTTGTTCAAAATAATTTCAGAAACTAGTAAGTATTTTCTTTCCTAAAATGAGTGAAGACAGTTACATTTTCCGCAGTAGTGATTAAAATAAATAGTGATGCCAACACAGTTTGGTCATTTACCTAAATCAAACAGAGAAATTTTAGCATAAAGGCCCTTTGATATATAAGGATGTATTTTTTTTGTGTTAAGTACAGGGATCTCGGTTATTAGCAGAGATAGAGATTCGGTTAAATGGACAAAAATGATCTTCGATTTAATCATAATTAAGATCACAAATCAAAATTTACATTTACTTTGCCGTTATTGAAATAGGGGGCAAAATAAAATGGCCTAGAAGCGTTATTTACAAAATATTTAGAATTCTGAACATACATTATACAGGTAACCGTTTAAGCACTTTCAGGTGATGTTTACAAAAAAAATTTAGTCATTAGTTTGCTTGTTATCTACACTAACTTTTGTTTTTCTTATGGGAACTATTTTGTATTTTTACACCATTGTAAAGAGCTAAAAATTTTGGTTTCAAAAATGTATGCATGTGTAATTAAAAATTTACAAATAACTTAAAAATAAATATTTTATTTATTATTAAGAATAATGCGTTGTCATATCGAGTTAACCGTGTAAAACAAATGAGCGTCGCCTTTACAATTAAACAATATTTGCGATAAAGTTGGTATATTTGAGATGTGTTACAAGAACAACAAAAATTTACAAAGAGCAAATTAAATTATAATTGAAAACATGTTCCAACTTAAGATTAACATCAAAAGTTCTATTTGATTTAAATTCTAAAGATTGAATTTCAATTTAGCACATTTATAACGTTATTAGAAAAAAACTGTAGTGTCCCCAGGTACCCTATCTTAAAACGTGTAATTTGAACTTATTTGCAATAATGCAAATTCAAGAACAAAATTATCGCTAAGGGATGCATCTTGACTTTAATGACAATAATGCTACTATTACTCAAATTAATTGCTTGCCTTAAATTGACTTTCCTGGCAATAATTAAAACGTTAGAATTTATTTACAAGTCTGATATTTAATTACTCACAAACCTCAAATCTGATCAACAGAATTGGCCGTCTAGTGGTAGATACGCCGTGTTATTTGAATGAGATAGGATTGGATGAGGTTAAGTGCTGCATCATTTGGGACACGTAACCAGTGAAACTACTCAAATTAGAATTAACGAGCTTTGCGCAATGATGGTTCAATCCGTTAATTTGTTGCGAAATAACCACCGAGAAAACCCAATGTATTCATCAATAAGTAATTGCACAAGTACATTAATAAATCAAATAACAAAAAAAAACAATGAAAGGGTTCAATATATAACAAAACACCATTAGATCAGGTTAAAGTCCATACATAATTAAAACATTAACACGTTCAGTGCTATATATTTATATAAACATCGCATACGGGCGGATACCGATTTCTAAAGCAATGGCCGTTCAATGTTCTTAGTTTTTCTTATGTAAGCGGTAAATGTGAAAATAGAATAACCATGTGAGTAATTTTTGTATAACACACCAGTGCGTCATGAGCACCGTAGAAGTAACTTTGGTTTTGTGTGAACATGGCGCACCAGTGCGTCTTAAATAATAGTCTATTATTGCAAAATGATAGTTTATTATTGCAAACAAACTTGTTTAAAGTTAAAATAATATCGAACAAAGAATATAAAAATGAAACGTAAACATTAGTAGAGATGATATATTGATTGAGTGCACAGTCAAAATTAAATACAAATACAAAAAACAACGCAAGATAAAACGTATTCTACAAAAAAAAAGTATTTTTAGTAGAAGTTTTTTGATTTTACCAAGAATCAATTTTTGTGATACTGTTCGAAGCATTTGCCAACAGTAGTAATGAGACACCACCCCCACCACTTTTTTTACGTCACAAGCCCCGCCCCTTTCACTTTTTTATATGCCCACGTGGGAGACCGCATTTTCCACCCTTATTTTTACTCGCTTACGTGTAGGACGTATTTTTTCACCCCTATTTTTACACATCCATGTGTGAGACCGTGTTTTCAACCCTTATTTTTTATACGCTTACGTGTGAGACCGTGTTTTCATCCCTAATTTTCACACACCTACGTGTGAGACCGCATTTTCAACCCTTTCATCCCTAATTATTTTTACTCGCTTACGTATAGGACGTGTATTTTCACCCCTATTTTTTACACACCCACGTGTAGGACGTGTTTTTTCACCCCTATTTTATGACAGCTCACGTATAGGATGCGTATTTTCAACCCTCATGGTTTCTTTTCGAGGTCAACCCTAATTAAAGCCTTTTTTGCACATGCTCACGTGAGGGGCAGGTCTTGGTGCTGGGGGCTAGATCTGGACCTAGGTCTTGGACTTCCAGTTGGTCTTACGGTTATTTTGATGGTATTAAGGTCCTTCTGACTATATTAATAGCAGTGCCCCTGGAGGTTGGGCAAATGCACACTCATACAATGTTGGAAATTGCATAATTAATAAGATATTATTATTAAAATTATCGGTCCTATTGCTTTAAAATGGCCAAATGCTATTGGATGATCTTTTACCTAAACGTTGTGGTTCTAATAAGGAGGTTCGACACGTGTAGGGCTTCGCAACTTGTTCTCAGGCCCTCGCCCCATGGCCGGAGATGATGTGGGAACCTAACCTTATAAGATAAGTGTAGAGCTTAGCCCCTATCGTGGCCCTCTTGATGCAATTGTTATGTTGTTCTAACTTAATCTTACAGCTGTAGGCTTTCGTCCTGTCATACAAAAATTGTATTCTAGTAAGGGGGTTCTTGTAAGGCAGGACATGTATCAGGGTCTGCGCCCTGGCCCCTTTGAGTAAAAATTGATTTTAGCGCCATCTAGGGGCGTATAGACTAATGAACATTTTCTATAATAGAAGCTGATAATGCACACCTCTCTCCTGCTCCATGTTGTTTCTTCCTCCCCTTCTCTCTTTCTCACATACGCACAAACGAAATCAATGAATTAATCAATCTCAAACAAATCACGTTCGATCATCAGATAAAACTCAATCAATCAACCGAAATTATGTCTTACAGTTTGCGGAAACCAGATTACAGTTCAAACTGAATGCATTAAAGTGTAATTAAATATGCCGTGAAATAATAAATAATTTGATAATAACTGAATCTTCAGGTTACGTGAAAACTATCTAATACCACTAATGTTACAGCATAATAATAAAAACTCATTAAACAGTGATTACACATTAAATACATTTAAAGTATGTAACTTTTACACTACGTCCATTATTACATAGAGATGAGATTATTCTTAAATTTAATTGATTTCGATAGAGCTCTGGAAATACTACAACCGTTCGAAATCCTGCTTCTTCTCTCGATATCAAAAAAGCTATACTAGTGATATATTAAGTAAGCATAATAGCGGATACAGCTACATTGGGAAATCTTCGTTCATATTCCCTAACGGCAGCTCTCGCATTTCCATCACAAAATCCATAAATGTAAATGATGTCAACATACTCTTCGTTAGAAAATTGAAAAGGCATTTTAAATTTAAATTACACTTAATTTACTACAATCCACTTTGTTATTATTAGAACACAAACGAATAAATGACAGATTGTTTCGGTTTTGTTTTTCCAGTTGACTAATAATAATTACTTTTGAAAAAAATATGTGATCATTTATAAACTTTAAACGCTTGTATCTGGGTAACTATTGCGAATCAGACCTATGTTTATAGGACTTTTTTTACTTAAATTGACCCAAGGATAATACCATTTCAGTTTGTACAGTTCCTCACCGGACACCCTGTATATATATGCCGAGTTTTTTGCACCATCGAAGCGTTTTTCGAACACTCGGATAGTATGATATCATTTAGTCCATATGATCTATACCGCTCATGTATTTATTATACTGCATGATAGGTAAAGGTTTTTTTCTACAACCACTATTCTAAACTCCCTTTTCTGCATACTTTTATATTCGCAAACTTGATAATTTCTCACAATAATAAGAAATTTGACATAAGCGTGCCGGAAAGTGACATTTATGTGCCGCAAAGTTCTTTCCGGCACACCATATAATATCTACACACCAAAAATAAAAATTTTCGAGAACGAAAATTAGCTAGAGTGCACTTTGAAGCTGGCAATTATTAATAAAATAATATATTATAATATAAAATAATATAATAAAATAAAAAGAAAACCTGAGTTGTCGGGAATCGAACCCGAGACCTTTCACATACGATGCGGAGACTACCCATTGCGCTATACCAGCGATATGTAGATATGCTCAGACATGTATTATCAACGAAGGCTCGCGAGCTCGCGAGCGACTGTCGCTTGTTTATTTTTTGTAAACGTCAAACATTTCCTGCCTAAATTATTTTTAAAACGAAATTACAACACAATGGATACTGATAATGATAATTCTGATATAGAAATAGAAAATACACCTCCAGAACTCAGGGAACAAGCTAATTTATTGTCTTTGAATTTACTACCTTCTACGTCAAGAGAAAAATATGAAAATGTATACAAACAATTTATGGATTGGAAGAAAAAAAATAAAACCAAAAGTATTTCTGAAAACATTGTAATGGTCCATTTCGAAGAAATGTCAAAAGTGAAAAAAGCTTCCACTTTATGGTCTATATATTCCATGTTAAAATCTACCATTAATATTAATCATGCCATCGATATATCGACTTATTCAAAATTACGTGCTTTTTTAAAGAGAAACTCTACAGGATATTCCGCCAAAAAAGCACATACTTTGACATCGGAACAAATAAGGCAATTTTTACAAGAAGCCCCAGATGATCGATATCTACTAACAAAGTTACTTTTAAATAACACACAATTATAATAAATAATAAAATTTAATATTTTTTATCATTGCAAGTTGCAATGATCATTGCAATTAGTGGTGCATGTCGAAGAGGCGAATTGTGGAAATTAAAAATAAATGACATAGAAGATCTAAATTCTGCTTTACTAATAAAATTAAAAGACACTAAAACAAAAGTTTCAAGAAGTTTTACAACAACCGGTAATTTTTATAACCTCTGCAAGAAATATGTTTCTTTGCGTCCTTCTGAGGTATCTGAAAACCGGTTTTTTTAAATTATCAAAAAGGAAAATGCACATGGCAAGTGGTAGGAATAAACAAATTTGGTAAAATGCCTCAAGAAATTGCATCATTTTTATAGTTACCGAATCCAGAATTGTACACGGGGCACACATTCCGGCGAACTTCGGCAACCATGTTAGCAAATGCAAGAGCTGACCTGCTAACATTGAAACGCCATGGAGGTTGGCAATCTAACAGCGTCGCCGAACGTTATGTCGATGACTCTTTGTACTGCAAAATGAATGTTGCAAACAAAATACTACATTCGGTTTCTCCGCCAACATCAAGTACAGAATTATCTAGCGATGGACCATCAACCTCTACATCTAATACTTTAAATATTTCTAAAAGTAATTCACCAAAAATTGTTACTCAAAATTGTTCTAATTTTGCGGTTAACTATAACTAAAAATTTTAACGTGAAATTCTTAGATAAGTATGTTACTGTTCAATAAATAAACTTAAATGGGTAATAAATTTCTTTGAAAATTAAATTATATACAGTTTTATATGGTGTGGTTGTAGAAAAAGTATAGTGTGCAACACGTGCAAAACTGCTAATTACACACTCGTTTGACTTGCGCTCGTGCCGCAACTTTTTCAAACTCGTGAGAAATTAGCAATTTTCTGCACTTGTTATATCAACTATATTTTTTTACTACCTGTTTTCCACATCAATTATACTGTTTTCAAATTCTGTTGATATGTATAATACGTTTCTTTTATCCTTCCACTTGCCGATCATGACATCTCTGTAAGCCGCTTTTGTTTCGCATTTCTTTAATTTTATAGTTTCTTCGTGGTCTTAAGGTGCCTGTGCAGTAAGTTTTTGCTTCAAGCAGCTTCTTTGCTAAAACAAAGCTGTTGTAAAAGTTGTCCATATATAGTTCGTGCTCTACAATTACATAATCTTTAATGAGGTTCATGACAACTTTTTCTGTATGCCCAATGCCTCCATACTCATCGGCTTGCCCTGTGTGTACCATTAGGTTCATAATGAGACCGTCTGACTCTGTGAGCATGTATAACTTAATACCATACTTACGTCTTTTATTTTTTAGGTATTGCCGGAAAACTAGTCTTCCCCTCCAAAGCAGCATTGATTCATCTAAAGATCAGTTGTTTGTTAGGGTAATATACGTTTTATATTGAAAATAATTGAGCAGTGGACGAATCTTAAATAGGCGGTCTTCCGGTGTTATTTCTGTTTTGTCAGGATTTTCGGAAAAATGTAAACTTCTTAAAATTAGAAAAAAACGGTCACGGCTCATTCCAAAAAGCCACTGTGTTCCAATAATCTAAAAGGATGTTGCATTTTATTGTTCCTTTATGAAACGTAAGTCCTAAAAACTGAAGAAGCTCATCCGTTGTAAGATTTTTCCAACGAGTTATTCTTGAATGTACTGTAGTACCTTCTGAAAGAAACAAATTTTCAGCATATTTATTTGTTTCATTAACAGTCAACTTCAACAAATCGTCATCTAACAGCAACCGAAAATAATCGCAGGGACTGGCATTTTCATCAATATCAACAAGCAAACCCGATGTCTTCTGGAAACTAATTTTCTTCATACTTTTACAAACATCATGTGAATCATCAGAAGCATTGTTATCGGCCAGCCCTGTATCATGAACATCAACCAATATAGTAGCTAGATTAGCAAGCATATCTGCAATAACAATAGGTATAACAATAATTGTTATTACTATACTAACGAAAATAAAAAGCTTACTACACAATTTAAATAAGTCCGGGCCTGTCTTTCTTCCCTCCGGAAAAAAACAATGAATGTTTGAATTTGTCAACTATATACGTATGACTAATTGAAACACATATTTATAGTTAGGTTATCAAACGTTTATATGAAAGAAACAATAACATTCTTACCATCATCGTCATCAGAAGAAGAATCTCTGCCACTGAGGCTGTAGGAATCCTCACTATCCATAGCGTGCTCCTCCTCAACATCTGAGTCTTCTAGCATAAGCAGAAATTCTTCCTCTCTTAATTTTTTGGGGTTTCTTGTTACTATTTTTCGTTTTGTACCTCTTGAAGTACTGACCTCACATAACCCTGTGCCATCCATCTTGAATTGCGATTAACACCGGTAACTATTGTTCAAACCTGGGCCTACACCGATTTTACAAACAATCAACCTTTCTGCACGTGCTACCACCACGACGAAACGTTTACCACAAGTGATAACATAAAACTGCTTAATATGTTCTAGAAGGGTACATGACTCACCGGTGCGTCATGCGCATGGTTACTAAGTACGGCTTAACGCACCGGTGCGACATGCGCACTGAACGTGTTAAGGAACAAAAACATAAAAAGCAGTTTAGCTACACATAAACACAATAAAAAAAACAAACAGTGTAATCACATCACAATTGTTTCATAAATAAATCAGAGTAAAAATTGTAATACCAAACATGTGGCCCTATACAACCAATCATGATGGTCTCTATGTAAATAAGCAAATAAGAAAATAATAAGGCAGAATACGGTACATATAAAATATAATAGAACAATAAAATTACGCGGGTAAAATAAGGTAACTGCCATGCAGTTTCACTACACTTACACAAGAACAAAAAAAAATAGGCAAGGAATTTACACATACACAATTGTATAGTGAATAATAAAAACACAAAATAGACAAGCAATTCTAAATAAACAGACTGAATCAAAGACACAAAAAACTCATTAAAACAAACCCTTGCAAGGGTAAGGTGGAAATAAATCATAACAAAGTGATCGGTACACAAGCTTGAGTGTAGAAAATAAACATCCCTTTCTCAACTTATACATTCATGTATACAAAACAATAAGAACAGTAAAGATGGAATTTGAGGTGTTTTAAGGTCATCTGGACCCGTGTCTGTAAACCCCGGTCTCGTTTATAACGAATTAACAAAGGTCTATCGTGCTACGTTTGTCCACGCCTTACTACCTCTACACAAATATTAATAAACAGTCAACAATGCCAAGTCATATTAGCAAGAGGAGGGGCGCGGTACTATCTAATCGCGGAGTCCTTCTTTTAACATATTTCAACTTGATGAGCCTGCGTGCGTAATTAAATAGATGATTTTTAATATAGTACGTATGCTTGTTGAATTGTTTCCTGCGAGCTTTAATTTACATTAAAATACCTACTTAGGTTTGAATATTATAATTCTTCAATTAACCACTTATTAACCGATATTTAACAGTTTAAGGTTACACCGTTTAAATACAAGACGACAACGATTATTTATAGATATATTGTTTACACGCCCGCTTATTAAAACCCGAATATTTAGTTTAGTAAAAGAAAAAAACCAAATTCGCGGTTTTAGTTTTACTAAAACGTACACGCTCACATATTTATAGCCAGAAAGGTTTACAGTGAGGGATTGTAATTAAACAATCCGATCGATCCGGCTGAGTCAAAACTCCAACCGCAACTGTCGTTTTTACTATCCGAATTCACCCCCATTTTTAAAAGTTATGAAAAACAAGAAATATTACGTGGGAATATTAACTTTTAAAACATTCATTCGTCCGTAACAAACCTTATCGGTCTCGAATTCCCTAATACCAAACAAAGATGTTTTTTGATTTGCGATATGTTCCGACGTAATTAATTATTAAACTGGTGACGTTTTACACCAAGAATGTGCGTATAAAAAATTTCAACGATTCGTTACGCCCCTTCGGTAAAATCAATTTCGTACGGACACCTGTTTTCTACCCTAACATATGTTTTTCTTTTTCTTCTCAACCCTTATTCAAGTATCAGTTTCATACATTCAAATATTTTTACATAATATAAAATATCTCAAAAAACATTATCAAATCACGACTTATTATCAAGATATTAAAAAAAACCATCAATTCTCTTTTCTTTCGCGGTAACAATTTCTATTTGAAAATGTTTATTAAAATAAAAAAAATTTCTCGGTCCCCTACCTACAGAACTAAAAACTATTAACAAATAAATTTAGATTTAAAAAATATTACTAATTATAACGAATTTTCAACTATGCATTACTATGTATTACTATTTTGTAAATAACGCTTCTAGAGCTAAAAATTAAAATCGGCCATTTTGTTATTTTGTCCCGTATTTCAATAACGGCAAAGTAAATGTAAATTTTCATGTGTGATCTTAATTATGATTAAATCGAAGATCATTTTTGTCCATTTAACCGAATATCTATCTCTGCTAATAACCGAGATCCCTGTCCTTAACACGAAAAAAAAATACATCCTGTATACTACAGTAGCATGTAGGATCATTTCGTTAATGTTCAAAAAATAGGTTTGCTTACACGATAGAAGACACAATAAGTTTACGTATTTTAGGGAACTTTGAACCAAATTATTTCAGAATACAACAAAATTAAAGAAAAAATGGACATTTACCCAAATAAAGTGTGGTAATTTTGCGTTCAATAGCTTATCAATGGCATCTTATTTCCGAGGCCCCTGTTTACAACAAAATCGTCTCTGCTGAGTAGCGCCACGTGTGGCAGGCTTGAAAATTAATGCGATAAGTCACAGGTATAATTAAAACAAAATAGGGGAAATGATACCATGTCATCATTCATCCATTAGAGAACAAAAATGTGGGTATTCCATTAGCAGAATTTTATTCGGAGCAAGATCTGTAAAATATATGTAACCAATATAAAAACTTCCTTGTTGAATATACGTGGATGTCTCTAAAGGTTTGCATTTTCATAAACTCAATTTGCAATTTATTAATTTTTAGATGAAATTACTTATACTCAAACACACTTTTGATCAAAAATATGGAGGATTGTGAGTACCGTAATGTGGGGTGACTTTGATACCTGGAGGCTGAATATTTGGAAATCGCTGTGGTTTAACGCGACAGTTTAAAAACTTGGGATTGTAATCACTGCGTCACGTGTTCTTCGAACTATTAATGTCCGTGGGTTTCCTTTATATCGATACACGTATTGTGCGTGACGCCTTCGTTTCGCTGTACATGCATTGTCTACTAAAAGGTATGTGTGTGACTTACAAATTGTCTGTTATGTAGAAATTGTTTGCGGGTTTGCGAGTTTTTATCTCAAACAGAAAAATACTTTTGCATATTTTGTGGTGGGGTGTCATTGATCAAAAATGATAGTGCAAGATTGATTGGGTGATCAAAGTCACTCACGACAAGTGAATGAAGGAAGTTTTCCCCATGAGGGAACAATACAAAATACCTTTCGGGACGCTTGATAACACATTCCATGGATGCAACATTAAAGTTGTTGGAAAGTAAACGACATCCGAAATCGAAGAGATTGCATTTTTAAAAACGTTTTGAAAACAATTTGCCGGTGAAGAACTGGGCTAGAAGTTATTGAAGCGCCATAAAGGTGCTGTCGCACAGCGTGTATCAGCGAACATAAAAAAAGGACGGGTAACAGTGACACTATTCATCAATATTTTAATAAGTTAAGTAACTCGCTGATGGACATACGTCTCCAAAATATATTTAACTATGATAACCATTAGAAAAGTGCAATCACGTCATGGTGTGCGGATTAGCTAACGGAACTCCCGCATGTTATTTACAACAAACACTCTGTAATACTTGGTGAAGAAATCGGCCCAGAGGATATCCCTGCTGTAATAAATCATGCTGTCGTTCTGAATGCAGGTCCAATCGTACATCACATGCCTGGATGGATGCAAGCACGTTTCAGGACTAGTTAAAAAGCTGCAGAGCAAACAAGTTCGCATAGGTGACAACCTGGCGTCACATTTTAATGAAACTGTTATCCGACGGTGTGAACAAATGACATTTGTGTGTCTTGTGCCTCATTCGACACACATTTGCGATCCATTTGACGTGAAATGCTTCAATCCAATGGAAATGGTATGGGGAGCATCCCTAACGAAATGTAAGATGAGTCACTGTCGCTAAACAGGACTACCAAAGGATGTGTTTCAGACACTCCTTAGGGAACCACTAGAAACAATAGGCTTGATGGATTCAGTGACCCAGAAATTTCAACCATCAAACAGAACCTTATAAATGGATTTGAAACTACAAGCATCTATCCTCTCAATGCGTTTCAGAAAATTTCAAGTAAACGATGACATATCACAAGCAGTACATGAAGTATTGACTTAGTTTTTGAAAGAAAAACGATACGGAAACGATTCAGACCGAGCACCGTACAGAAAAAGACACGGCTGGCAATGGAACATGCAAAAAGTGAGGCTTCGGTGAATTCCAGCAGTTCAGAAGGAGACGTTGAAGAAATTTCGACGGCACCTTCAAATAATGAGAACATCGTTCAAGTAGAAGTTGTAACTTAGGAAGTAATCTACATGGAGTCTGGTTGGGAACTTGTAACACCAGACATGTTCGTCTTAGTGCAATTTATGTTAGGAAACGTAAATCACTTACAAATGTCTGCGGAGTGAAAGCATCATTTTCTGTAAGCAAATTTACGGTTTCCGCGCTCAAATCAGCGAACACCGACCACAATTTGTATTGCCTTGTAAAGAACGATTTATCTGCAGTGCTAGTCAAAAGATATTGTGGCCATTCTGCTACAATCATCGGTTGTAATGCTGTAACTACTGATCTGCTATATCAGATTCTAAGCAGAGTACATGTTTTTTTGTAGTAAATATTTTAAAGTTGTGTTCGTACACCAAGTTGTATTGCATTTGAGCCCTAACGTACACGATCAAAGTTACCCCACGACATAAAACCTGGCATGAGACGAAAATGGCCATGCCGAATTGCAAATGGGGCCAGAATGATCAGTTTAGGTACCAGATGGGTACTTGAAGTATAACCTTAATCAGCAACAGTTTAAGTATTATTTTATTAATTTTAACATAAATTAAAGTTCTTTGGTTCTGTACATTTGTGTGTGCGTTGGACACATACAAATAAATATAAATATCGACATTTTGAAATCGGGTATATATAAATTGAACTGCACATTCTGTAATTCTGTTTAATTGGACGAACAGTTAGGAACTTTGATATTAGGTACAAAGTATATACTAGATGTTAGAAATATAAACTCATAGACAAATCAAATTATGCCAAACCTTTAATAGTTAATATGGTCACTTTTGTTTTCACAAAATAACATTACATTTTTACAGTTTTGTAATAAGAAAGGCAAATTAAATGTTTCGGAATAATTCGAAATTTATAAACATACACAGGAAGTACCTTTAAGGAAGGAACAGGTTGATCTTATAGACTCACTTTTAACAGATATTTTAAATATAGAATTATAATTAACATCAAGTTTGCAGTTTAATCTTAATGATTTATAACATAATTACTTATGATTATTTTACTGTTGAGAATGATCCATGTTGTATTGAAACGTGTAGTGAAATATATAATTATGTGGAATTAAAATTGTATTTAAAACATTAATACATACAGTAATTATATCGGTGGGAACTTTTTAATAGGGACAACTACAAAGATCAGTAGACTTAGTAAACCAAGGTCATAATTTAAAAAATAACTTTAATATTTAATAATTCTAGAAGACAGGGAAAAATTATAACGTACACAATCATATTTTCAAGGCATTTAGAAGCAACAAGGTATATTATAATGAGTCGAGGTTGAAGAATTTCTGGGTGAACAAATAGGGGCAGATGTGAACAAGATTCCAGACACTGATAATTTTTTTCGTGAGTAAAGATAAGCAAACTCAAGAGTTTTTGGATGAGCACGTTTCAATTTCTTAGAAGTTTTTGCATGTAGGAATTCATAGATCTGATGTGGTCAAGGAAAAACGGCCAGGAGCCAATGTAGGAGAAGAAGAATTAGAGAACTTAGAAAAAAGGTATCACCAAGCAGAGTACGTTCCCAGCCATAAAACTCAGAATATGGCGTAAAGACGGTGACATCACGTTTGCAAATTTTAATTTCACAGCCAGTCTTAGCAAGATTGGTATTCCAGGAACGATTGTTTTTGTTAACAGAAGAAGCCGACATGGTTTTCAACACTCTAATTGTGTACAAGATAGTAGTGCGATATTTAGCACATAACCCAGTAAACTATTTTCCTGCAAAATTGCACACCATTGTGAAGTTAGATAGCGTGGGGTACGAAATATTAAACTATGCTCTTTCATGACGTGGTGGCAGTAGCAGTACAAAGAGGAAAAAAACAGTAGAACTTAGTAAAGTCATCTGCAACAACCAAGATGAAGGAGTGACCTTTGATGGATCTCGGTAGGGGTACGAAAATATTACAACACAATCTTTCCCATGGAGTAGTAGGCTTGACTTGAAAAGAATCAATAATGACCAGCGGTAGGTCAATCATGATCATCCTGGATAATCTTGTCTCACTGCCCTTTAGAGTCGACCATTATTCCGTATCTAACAAGGAATCATAAACAGAAGGAGATGATTTAGTTCTTTCATGTAATAGGTTGTCTTCAATGGATCATGAGAGAAAACTATTAGGTAAAGAAGTAACACAAGGGACTAATTTAAGTTACCAGGGATACACAACAGGGAGACTTACAAAGGTAGAAGGAGAACTAGAGTTAAGAGATATACTTACTATTCTAGGGACAAAACGAGAAACGGCACCAGATACATGTTCTTTGCGTTTTTGTTGTCAAGAATGTTAAACTGTTGTTGACCAATAGCCCACTTTGCAACACAACCAGACTGGGTTCTGCAATTTGTTAAGCCAAACCGAAGAATGGTGGTCAGTGACCACGAAGACCCTTCGATGTAGGTATAAATTTCTCTATTGTGAATAAGATGACAGGGCAACGCGGATGTCAAGGGTATCCGTAACCTTACCTGGCTCGACCGACAGACCACATTTATTTACGACATACACAAAGTATTTTAGCTCTGAGTAATAGAAATTACATGTTTATGGTCTTAAAATAAGACCAACAGAGACTAGCTTTAGGAAAATCTTAACCTCAATACGGAGACGGAGTTGGAGAAGGAGACGGAGACGGAGACGGAGACGGAGACGGAGACGGAGACGGAGACGGAGACGGAGACGGAGACGGAGACGGAGACGGAGACGGAGACGGAGACGGAGACGGAGACGGAGACGGAGACGGAGACGGAGACGGAGACGGAGACGGAGACGAGACGGAGACGAGACGAGACGGAGACGGAGACGAGACGAGACGGAGACGGAGACGGAGACGGAGACGAGACGGAGACGGAGACGGAGACGGAGACGGAGACGGAGACGGAGACGGAGACGGAGACGGAGACGGAGACGGAGACGGACACGGACGCACGGACACACGGACACACGGACACACGGACACACGGACACACGGACACACGGACACCACGCGGACACACGGACACGCGGACACGACGGACACACGGACACACGGACACACGGACACACGGACACACGGACACACGACGACACACGGACACACGGACACACGGACACACGGACACACGGACACACGGACACACGGACACACGGACACACGGACACGGACACACGGACACACGGACACGAACGGACACAGGACACACAGGACACACGACAACGGACACACGACACACGGACACACGAACAGACACACGGACACAGACACAGGACACACGACACACGAAGGACACACGGACACACAGACACACGACACACGGACACACGGACACACGGACACACGGACACACGACGAACGACAACACGACAGCACGACACAGACACACGACACACGACAACACAGGACACACGACACACGACACACGAACACACACACACGACACAGACACGACACACAGACACACGACACACGACACACGACACAGACACAGACACACAGACACACGACACAGACACACAGACACACGACAACACACAGACACACACACAGACACACACGCACACACAGACACACACAGACACACGACACAGCAGACACACGACACACGCACACACACACACGACACACGACACAGACACACGACACAACACACGACACACAGACACACACAACACACGACACACAGACACGCACACAGCACACGACACACAGCACACCACACACACACGACACACACGCACACAACCACACACAGCACACACAGCACACACGACACACACACACACACACACGCACACGACACACAGCACACACAGCACACACACACCACACGACACACACACACGACACACGACACACGCACACACACACACGCACACAGCACACAGCACACACGCACACACACACGACACACGCACACACGCACACACGCACACACGACACACACACACACGCACACACGACACACGCACACACGCACACACACGCACACACGACACACGCACCACACACACAGCACGACACGCACACGCACCACGCACACACACGCACCACGCACACGCACGCACGCACACACGCACGCACCGCAACACGCACGCACGACACAGACGCACGCAACACGCACGCACGCACGCACGCACGCACACGCACACGACACAGCACGCAGCACGCACGCGCACGCGCACGACGCACGACGCAGTGCGCACGCACACGCACACGCACACGCACAGCCACGCACACGCACACGCACCACGCACACGCACACGCACACGCAGCGACACGCACACGCATCGCACACGCACACGCACACGCACAGCACACGCACACGCACACGCACACGCACGCAGCACACGCACACGCACACGCACGCACACGCACACGCACACGCACACCCACACGCACAGCACACGCACACGCACACGCACACGCACACGCACACACACACGCACACGCACCACGCACACGCACACGCACACACACGCACACACACAAGAATGGTCCCACCCACAAACGGTTTCACGACGTTCGGGCGCATGGATGGTCGGAAAGGAATGATAATTAGATGATTAGGCTATAAGTTATGGTCTTGACACGAAAAGTTTGTTATCGTTGATTAATAATATAGGAGCCGTAGTATATTATCTTTTGTGGACTCGACGGTTTTTGTTTTATAAAAATTGAAGATTTAGAAATGATACGAAAGTCTAAATCGTCCACTCTGAATTGAAGGTGGCGAATAGATGCACTCGTTCGTATGCCTCTAACTCTACTATCCTTTGGAGGAGATTCATTAGCATCTGTTCTACAATCGATTAAATCTGAGCCCCTTTATGTAAAACAGAAATGAATTGAACGATAGTTATCTGTAGTTCTATGAACACAAAAGAGATTTTTTATTTTATACTGAACGAAAAATGTTAACTTGTGTTGTTATAACGTGTTAAAAAAACAATTTATAATTAAATCATTTTCAATTTCAGATCCGAAAACAAACCTGTACAAAACTGTATAGGTAAATTAATTTAATATAGTATATACCGTAAGATTTCCTGATTGTTAAAAAATCAAAGACTTTACGCTTTCGATTCTTATTAACATATGTTATATTCACAGTTTAAGTCAAGTCATTCTCCATCATAATTAATAAAGATATCTAGTACCATATTAATTTTAAATTTAGACCTCAGAATCCCTGCGGAGTCGGCTTGTAGTTGTTAGGAAGATGCGATGTTGATGATAGTCTTATGTGCCGCTCCATTATATTTTATATACTCTTAACTTAACGGACCCCTATGATGCACACCAGGAGGTCACACCTGCCCTTGGGATTATTTAATATATTCACATTCCGACCTTAATCATTCTAACACCTCTTTGTTACACCAAACACCTACGACAATCATAACTATTGTATTTTAAAAATGATGTCTTATTCGTTTTCAATCTATGTTTACCATTTTTTTATTACCGCTATTATTTTGTTTTTGATGGACTTTTTGATAGGCTATTAATAAGGACATAAAAAAGATATTTAAAAAACATTTCAAAATATAAACTGGATCATGATTCTAATTATCCGATAGTATTAATAGGTTTAAGGATTTCTTCCTCCTCCATTTATAATATTTATTTGGCAAACCCAAAACCGAAATAAGGGTAATAGAAATGATGACATTTAGGGTTACTATAACCGCACTATACCGTATAGTAGTGACACTTCGGTTTCCCGCCTTTTTTGGGTTCGTAGCAAACAGCTGTCATTCTTCTTTGAATTGTACAAACGTTAGGTGTGAACGGTTCGTAAATTTTGGTATTTGGACAATTACCGTTATGTACAGCGTTATTGCAATGGGAAAACCTTATTATCATTGAGTTGAAATTTATTGCATTCACAATTATGATAGTGACTTTTTTAGTCACCAACGAAAAATAATTATGATTTAATATAAATAGTAACATATTTTGTACATTTCATTTTATTTCTTTAATGATAATTACTTAAGGTTATATCCCAGTGGCGTGTAAAATAGGGTTGTGTAAAACATTTAATTTGGTTTTGATGGCTTAAGTGTACATGCACTTATTAAACTTTATAGAATAACATTATGCTGGTCAATAATCTAACACGAACCAGAAATTACATGTAATTATTAATTTTTATATTATTATTTGCAAAGCTCATTTGTGTAACGTTGTGAAGCTCGTTTTTGGGAACAACATGTTTCCTAAACAAGCTACTAATTGTTAGTAGTAGTCACATGAGGAAATAAACACCAATTTAGCAGATTTAATTTCACAAATAAAAAAATTACCATATGACTGTCTTACAAACTAAATAAAACGCATTTGTTACAGAGTGATCAATCTCAAGTGTATACCACGTGATCAAAATATTTAAGTTGGTACCACTGATAGGTTGGTAAAAAGCTGTATTGCTCTAGCTACTCTAGAGCATGGTTCGAGTAAAAACTACGATCAGTTTCAAATCTGTATTAAGGTCATTAACTTATACATATTATAAAATGTTATCTTAATTTAAATAATGACTATTTTGTATTTGATTAGACTGCATCCCTATAAAATACAACAAAATAAATAAAATATTTTTTAATGATTGGATTACATCGTTACAAAATAATGAAGTATTTAAATGTTATAATTTCATTATAATTAAATAAAATTTACAGTACATGTTTATGGAATGACAATGTCTTTTACAATTTTTTTTTAACTCCTTAGGTAGGTACACATTAGTTATCACACTTTGCTTTACAGCACATGTTCAAAATGACCGCCATTAAATTGTAAACATAAATTCACCCTACATTGCATATTCGCAAATACATTTTGTAACATTTCGGCACCAAGAGAATACAAAAGTGAAAAACGAAGGTATAATATGACATAAACTGACATAAACTAAAACGACTAAAACCACACTAAAAATTCAAAGCAGCCAACTGCAAAACACAACAACATTAACAACTAGGTACACTTGAGATTGATCACGTTGTATATCGAAATGCAAACTTACACGATTATCACTCATAATGAAGCTACTTAACTTTTGGGTATGAACTCATGTATTTTTCATCAATGTTTTACAAATTTAAATATTTCGATAACAATTACAGTTATCTTCGTCAGTAAATGATTGTCTCTTTTTCATTTGCTGAAGAAGATAACTATAATTGTTAATGTTGTCCTATAACTGATAGATTTTTACCTTCCAACCTAGTTATACATATGTAGGTATAAAAGGTTATGCAATCGACTTTTTTCACCATCGCTAAATCGACTTATTAGCTCATTTTACAACTTATGGCAAAGTTTCGCGAAAATCGGCCATGATGCCAGGTGTGTGTGTGTGTGTGTGTGTGTGTGTGTGTGTGTGTGTGAGGGTGTGCGCGTTCGTGCGTGTGCGAGCGTGCGTGTGTGTGTGGGCGTGTGCGTGTGCGTGCGCGTGTGCGTGTGCGTATGCTTGTGCGTGTGCGTGTGCGCGTGCGTGTGTATGTTCGCGTGCGGGTGCGTGTAAATTCTCGTGCGCATGCCTGTGTCTGTGTCTGTGTCTGCGTCTGCGTCTGCGTCTGCGTCTGCGTCTGCGTCTGCGTCTGCGTCTGCGTCTGCGTCTGCGTCTGCGTCTGCGTCTGCGTCTGCGTCTGCGTCTGCGTCTGCGTCTGCGTCTGCGTCTGAGTTCGTCTGCGTCTGCGTCTGCGTCTGCGTCTGCGTCTGCGTCTGCGTCTGCGTCTGCGTCTGCGTCTGCGTATGCGTCTGCGTCTGCGTCTGCGCCTGCGTCTGCGTCTGCGTCTGCGTCTGCGTCTGCGTATGCGTCTGCGTCTGCGTCTGCGCCTGCGTCTGCGTCTGCGTCTGCGTCTGCGTCTGCGTCTGCGTCTGCGTCTGCGTCTGCGTCTGCGTCTGCGTCTGCGTCTGCGTCTGCGTCTGCGTCTGCGTCTGCGTCTTCGTCTGCGTCTGCGTCTGCGTCTGCGTCTGCGTCTGCGTCTGCGTCTGCGTCTGCGTCTGCGTCTGCGTCTGCGTCTGCGTCTGCGTCTGCGTCTGCGTCTGCGTCTGCGTCTGCGTCTGCGTCTGCGTCTGCGTCTGCGTCTGCGTCTGCGTCTGCGTCTGCGTCTGTCGATGATGTGTGTGTGTGCGTGTGCGTGTGTGCGTGCGTGCGTGCGTGCGTGTGTGCGTGCGTGCGTGCGTGCGTGCGCGTGCGCGTGTGTGTATGTATGTGTGATCGTGTGTGTGTGCACGTGAGCGCGCGAGTGGGCGTGCGCGCGCTTTCATGCGTGCATGTGTGTGCGTCTGCGTCTGCGTCTGTCGATGTATGTGTGTGTGTGTGCGCGTGTGTGTGTGGGAGTGTAAGTGTGAATGTGTGTGTGCGTGTGTGCGTGTGCGCGTGCGTGCGTGCGTGCGTGTGTGCGTGCGTGCGTGCGTGCGCGTGTGTGTATGTATGTGTGAGCGCGCGAGTGGGCGTGCGCGCGCTTTCATGCGTGCATGTGTGTGCGTGTGTATGGTGTGCAGGTGTGTGTTTGTGTGTGGGCGTGCGAGTGCGTGTGCGTGTGTGTGCGTGTGTGGGTGGATGCGTACGTGCGTGAGTGCGTGCGTGTGTGTCTGTGCGTGTGGATGTATGTTGGTATCCACGATGACTCCAGAACGAAAATACATATGTACTTAACTAAAGGTAAAATATATTGACTATCCTTTTTTTATTTTAAAAAAATTCATTTTTATTTCCTCCTTTCAATTGCTTTTTTACATTTATTTGCAATTTTAAAAATGAAGTCGACATTCCTTTATAGCATAAAATATTTTTGTTAACAGTAGCAGTTATAAAATTTCAACGCCGTTGAATTTCTCCTTCTCTTTGTCTCAAAGATGATAAGATGCTTTGAATTTCATAAAGTACTTATTATAAACGCAGAATAGGAAAAAGAAATCGAGATACATTTTATCGTTTAGACGTTACGATTAATATACCGGTGGCGATTTGGATGACGTGTCATTGGAATTTAATTAGTTGTAGGGCAAAAGGTATTAAAGGTTATTGTAGAGAAAATTCGACACATTACGTAATTATAAAAGGTTAAAACAACTTTCACATACCTCATCTGCAGAACACGTAATAGTGTCAACAACTATCATTTACTGTTCGTGTTTTTGGATCACCGCATCTTGCTTCCGTGTTCCAACATCTTTTTTCCCTGTCGTTTTGATATGTTGTCATGTTGTTTCACGTGTACCTTTTTTTGGCTTGGGTTTGTAGCCATCTTGTTTCCGTGTACCTTTTTGACTTTCAGTCTAGGGTTCCGTCGAAGTCCCATTTTCAACAACCAGGGCACCGTCAGGGCTTCCTTTCTTAGCAACTGGGGCTTAGTCCCTGGACTTCACTTTTAACAGTTGGAAGCCAGCCTGTAACTGCAAATATCCAACCACTCCAAACAAACAAGAGAGAATATACCAGTCTGCAACCAGAAATAATCCAAATGTCAAAATCTAAGACACTATACAAGCTATTTAACACAAGCACCTAAACTCCTAAACATACAATTTCACAAAGAAACTAGCTATCAGGTAAGAGCCGGGTGGTACACACTCATTAAAATAAGGCATTTACCCATTTCCAATCATGGTTTTGTGTACATGTTCTAGATGAGGAAGATAGATCCAAGTTGCAAGATGATATCAGCTGTAACTCATGCTTATTACATAGCTCCACGGAAAATCCGGTGACTCGTGCTAAGACCAATTGCTCTCTTGCCTTGCGCCTTTGCCGGTGTGTGAGTTCCTTTGTTTCGGGTGTTGTGTGTTTGTGCAAGTATTTGTATGTTTGCAGTTGGACGGGGGGGGGGGGGGGCTAACAATGCTCTAACTGTCGGATATTGGGCCCCAGGCTGAAAGCCGAAAAGGCAAAAGCGGCCCGGCTACTAGAACAGTGTTCGTACTAATACATATTTTATGGATGAAATCAAGCTCTTGATTCGCTTAGTGTTACGCCTAATTATGTTCATTATATCGCAAGATGGCCTACCAAAATATACCATAACTTCTAATTATACCGTAGAATGCTGCTCCAAACTGTATGCTTACTTCTAGCTAGAACACAAATTTTCTCTTGAAATCGTATTGTAACTTCTAATTATACCATAAGACAGCCATATCTGTTGAAAAGGGGATTTCTCTTAGAAACGAAAGGCCCCACAGAGCCCTAATCGCTATAGAATGAAAGCCAGGCCAAGCACAAGCTGTTAAAAATGGTGATGTAGTGCTGGAAATGGAGCTCAGGACCCTGTGTCATGTCAAACTTGTAATTATACTGCAATATGATGTTGCAACTTATGTGCTATGTTACAAAAACGCGCTACAAGCTGTATGCTAACTTCTAATTATACCACAAGACCACCCTACTTTTACTTATATTCCAAGACAGACAACTAATTGATCCTTTAAGAGGTAGTGAGAAAGATGAGTAACCTTAGATGTTGAAACCTGTTTCAAGATAGATCCTTTTTTTTTCAAATGCATTTTTTTGGTATTAAAAAAACACTGGTGTAACCCATATGTGGTACACATAAGTCATTACTCTATGGGTACGCAAAAGACGTGACTTCAATTACTACTACCCAAACGTGGTACACATAAACGGAATACTGCGACGAGTTTCTTTGTTTGCGGATTTACGTGTTTGGGTGTCTTCGTGTGTTTGACTACAACTTTTGTTGCATGTTTTAGTTTCTTCGATAGGTATGATTTTTTGTTGTTGTTTGGAATGTTTGAGTGTTTTCCGTGACTTATTGGCTAGATTCTTTGCTTTCCATTGTTTATTTATTGTTCACATGTTTTCATGTTATATAGCTTGTTTAGTTTTTTGGTTTGAACGTTTGGGTTGTTTCTTATTGCATCTTATTCTTATTGCAAGTTTAAGGTTTATTTCTTGACTAGTTTCTATGTTTTTGAAGTTACTTGTTTGCATGTTTACTTGTTTGCATGTTTACTTGTTTGGATGTTAACGTGGTTGGTATGTTTTGTGCTTGGGCGTTTACTTGATTGTTATTTTTTGTGTTTGTATGTTTGGGGGTTTACGAGGTTGGATGTTTACTTTCATGGTATATTTCTTTGTTTGCAAATAGATTTTTGCGTGTTCTTTCTATTTGTGTATATTTTTTGCAAGTTTTATGTATATTTGGGATGTTTCTGAGAACTTGAAAAATTTTCTATTTAAGCTTGTTTGCGTTTCGCTTGGAGCTGATTAGATTTTGGGAGAAATCCAGCGGCGGAGAGGTAGGATATATTAGGGCAGTTTTTGGTTTTTATCAAATGTTTGTAAAACAACTACATATTTCAAAGATATAAAGATACCTAGATAGAGATCTTAAACATATCGATTAATTATATTCTGGTCAATTTTTAGATACGATGCGTAAATTAGCAGCAAAAAAAGTATTAGTAAGGTTGAATTTAAGTGTTTGTTCAATATTTTTCGACATCTGAATGTCGATTAATGAATGTTACAAGAAGAAGTGTAGACATATTTTTTTAAAGAAAATTGAATATTATAGTAATTTTTAGTTGGAGCAGTTGCGTCACTATTATTAATACTGTCTGAGGACGCCGATGTTGTCAGATTGTGAAAAATAACAGTTCGGCTACTGTCAAATCCTAGCTTCAAGGGTTATGTTTATTATTTACGATATTAGCACTGACACGCCAACAAAAATCAGAAAATATGTGTTATGCCAAATGGTCAGAAATGCTTGACAACACCAGACAGAATTGCCAACCTAAATCAGTTCTGTCTGGATCCTTGCGTGCACAATAGGCGGGTTCTAAAGGTGGTAATGAAACACAGTTATTTAGGACGCATCTGATCTGATTCGTGAAAATAGGTATACATAACTGTTCTTTATAAGGTTTCTTAGTATGACGCAATGTAAGTCTAAAAATTGATTAAATATGAACGAAAATGGTTAAACTGTTTTATTGATATCCTATAGAATCGGGCGGTCTTGGAATCTTGTTATTTATGTCCATTAATCCTTATCTGGCATGAAGTTTTAAACGTCACTCTGACATAGATTTTTTTTTGTTTTACAATGTTGCCCCTTACGTTATGCAAGTGTTTGCATAGTTGCCCTAAAAAAATTATAATCAGAATTATTTCATTTCTTTTAATTTTTTAAGTTAGCAACTAGATTAACCTCTGTCTGTCATGAAGTTTTAAACGCCACTTTGACATATTGTTTATTGTTTTTACAATGTTGCCTATATTCGCAATGAATTTGTTATAATAGAGGTTGCATAATTATCCTAAAAAATTGAAATTAGAATTATTTCATTTCTTTTAATTTCCATTTTGTAGGTTGGAAGGTCGTGTAGAGTTCCACACCTGATATTTTATTCCTAATTAACTGAATATTCGTGTACAGGAACAAAATCTTTACATTTATATATTTAAATAATAAATAATATTATATTTATTGGGTACTTAATTTGGTGTCTTATTTATAATCTGTTTTTGTACGTATAGGATAATTAAAAATTTCTCTTGCAGCTTTCCTATTTTTTTCGTTCACCATTTTTGATCCTAATTTCAAAAGTTATGGCACCCTATTATTATTCAAATGCTGCAATCACTTCGCTAGCTGCTGGGTTATACTTACTACATTGCGCGGGGTTAAAGCCTCTTAGCCATCGTCGTTCTGTGTATTATAAAACCCGTTATACTTTCTTAAATCGCTTTGATCTACCTAGCAGTTTTTTGTGCTTGGGTACTTACTACGTTTATAATCATTTTTATTTGGTACATCATTAGGTTATGTACATTACATGGCCTGCACATGGCATTGAAAATATATGTTCCAACAAAAGAGATTTCTATCTCTTTTGTTGGAAGTTGGAAGTATGTCCAAATTATCATGAAGAAGATAAAGCCTTGAAGATGACAAATCAGAACACCCTCTAACGGCCGAAGGTTTACAGTGAATGAGTGAGTGAGTGAGTGTGTGCGTGCGTGTGTGCATGCGTGCGTGTGTGCATGCGTGTGAGCGTGCGTGCGTGGGTGCGTGCGTGCGTGGGTGCGTGAGTAGGTGCGTGCGTGCGTGCGTGCGTGGGCGCGTACGCCGCCGCGTGTGCGTGCTGGCGTGCGAGCGAGCGAGCGACTGAGTGAGTGAGTGTGTCTATGCGTGAGTGTGTATGTGTGTGTTGGGATTCTGTAAACCTTAATGTTGGTACTGCGTTTCTTCCCTTTATAACTAATGTTATAGATAGAATTAAAAAAATCGTGATTAATCATGTCATTAGGACTACTTTTAAACCTACAAGAAAAATTAAAGAATGTTTAATTTCAACTAAAGATTTTCAAACTCAGTATCATTTTCTGGAGTGTATAAATTATCTTGTTCATGTGGAAAAGTACATATTGGAACCACCAACACTATTGAGATATATAGACATCCTAATAACTGCAATAGGCAAGAAGAAGTTCTCCGTTTAAATAGGTTTGGTATCTTATAATTTTATACACACCTTGAAGTAAATGCTTTATCAATTATGTGTTACATTACCACAGCACTTTAATTTAACATATGTAATGGCAATTAAAATTAAAACTAATAATTATATTGACGGTACTACATTGTTTTCACTGTAAAAGAACACTTAACTTACATTTACTAACAAAGCTACTTCTTTGTCAGATACGATGGGTTTTAATTGACGTTAGGTTTCTATTTGTGGACGCTTTATAAACCTGAAATTAAAGTTTTTCACGACTTTACACTTACACCACAATTTCATTAAATTTTGTTAAATTTGCTCTCTGTTCGTGACATTTTGCACTGTTAGCCTTTGTTCGTTAGGGGGTGTTCTGATTTGTCATCTTCAAGGCAGTTTAATAATATTTCATTTATTAAAAATCTAGTTATACTTTACTAAAATTTTATTCCACAGTTGGTTTATACGTTAAATAATACCAGGATTACGTTTGCGTTTTCAGTTTTCATACTTCATAAAATTGCTGCAACGATCTTAAATATTTCTAAAAGATTTTATTACTACTGAGGACGACAACTGTAAATTTTATTGCATCGTTTAGATTTGTATAAACATAAATTCAAAAATACACCATTAAAAAAACCAAAAAAGACAAGCATTTTAAATAAAGATAAGCTTAAGTTTCAGTAAACATACGCTACCGCCATTACCTTTACTTTTCCTTTTTAATATTTGGTATATCCATGGGAGTATTTAATAAGAGCCACTAATAGTACGTTTTTGAAATAGTGCATTATGCTCTAAGTACTTGAGATAACAATCAACCATAATACCTGTAAATAATATCTAAGTTTTTATGAAAATTTAAAATGCAAACTCTCACGATTTTATCATTCATTTTTGGTTTCAAACCAAAAGAAAAACTATCTTAATTTTATGAAAATTATTGACAAATTATTATTTTTTAAGTATAAGTAGAGAAATGGCTTAATAGCAGTGATATTTCATTTGTCGTATTTTTTCTTAAAAATTAATTTTATCCGCAAACTTCACAAAATGGCACTTTTATGACTAAATGTTACAGGTAAAAGTTTTACTTCTCAGACATGGAATAAAAGTTTAAGTTTTGCGCCTTGGCATTTTTGTTTTTACCAATTTGCTTATTTAATGAGCGTTGTTACGGTTTCATTACTTGCAAAACGTCCTGATTATTTTATCCTTTTACCTGCTAATTAGTTTTGCCCTTTCCTTTCGATCTTTACCAATTATTTTTAATTTATCTGATTACGTGTCCGGATAAAATAGTATATGTTATTCGGAGTAAAAGTGAGTTTATGTGGTTCAGCTGAATCATATTCAGCTTCACCACATAAACTATCACTTTTACTCCTGATAACATAATATTCTATTATGGAGACGTGCATGCTCGTTTGTTGTTAATTTGGTAGCACCGTGCATATTAGTGTTTAATATACCAAAACGGTCACTGTGACTATATTTCAACCAAATGGGGCTGACAGCTGTGATGTTAATTAATAAAATACCTTATGAAGAGGCTCTTTAACTTTCAATGCAGTATTGATATCAACCTAAATGTATAAACCTAATACCAATCAAACTATTTTATTATAACTTCTTACGTTTTTTTTTTATATTTTTGAAGGAATTAGTTTATTGTTTCGAACACAATATTGGCAATAGATTGTTTGTCAATTATGGTACACACCTATAACCATTCCTTGTAGTCGTACTCCGTCTGATAGATGAATGTTTATTTTGATTTAGTTTATGTTATGTTATTAAAACAGACTTGAGGGTAGAAAAAATCTAACGTGTGTACCTAAATGTATAATTTTATAACCAATAGTTACGCCCACAGTTCAATTTAATTCTGTTGCAACTAAATTATAATGGGTGTACGATCTACTAGTCTATAACGACGATAGTTGTTATCTAAATATACACTATATACCCTACCTTGTAATTTAGGCAATTTAGTTTACGTATATAATTTAGGCATAATCATCACAGTTGGCATAGGTTAATAACTTAATACAACCACGATAAAATAATATGTACATTAAAAAAAAAAGAAATAAATTGGATCTTTGATAATAGTGTAACTACATGTACTTTGCCTTTGTTCAAAACTCCCAGAATTAATAATTGAAAATAATTTTTTTTCATTCTGTGGTTTTTAATTTCTGGCGTTTTACAGGTGCTTGACTTTTAGACAACATTATTAAGATAATATTCCATGAAATTGGTATACATACCTATAATTGTCGGGCTTCTTGTTTGGAGCTTTAGCTACCCACAATTTAGCGGCAATATCCTCCAAACCAGGGGAATTGATCAAGTCGCTTTCAATAAATAGAAAAAAAACAAGGCGGATAGCTTATAACCTCCCTTTGTTGATCCACACGTATTCTTAGTAAAAGCTGATATACTAAAACGCTGGATAAAATATTTTTCTCGTAAGTACATGTTAGCCTGAACGAACACAAAGCCAGATTTTACGAAAATCTAAACTTTTACAATTTGATATTTGATAATTACAGATACTTACTTCAGGTTTATGAATTGTGCATATCAAGATAAATTATACAAAATGTATAACTTATTTTTAAATTCGCGGTTTATATACCTAAAAGATAAGTATTTGTAATTAAAAGCCACATCTACTTGTTGCAATTTTATTAAAAATCTGAAGTATTGGCTAACATGATGGTAGGTTCTGTATTATAAGTGTTTATAATGATGGTAGGATTTATACTGTTATGACCTTTTTGGAACTAATTTATCTAAAATGCATTCAAGGCCAATTAAAAATTTGTCTCGTTCTTGTAATAATATAATAATAACAATAACACTTATTGCCCTACATAGCCAGATTAGTTCTTATTTTCTAGGTGTATCATCGGTTAAAGATATAAATATGATTATTAAAGACTTACTAACAGCATGTAGTTGGGAAGGATGGTGGTGTGAATAAGCACTAAGGCACCGATTAGTATGAGTCGGTTTTCTAAATAACGTGTAGCTATCCGTTTTCATTTTTTGTAACCAAAAGGTCTAAAAATGGTAAACGATCATTAGTTTCAATTTCAATGGTAAGTTTTGTATTAGGGTAGATGTTATTAAGATGATCAATCTAGAAAAGAAGAACATAATATCTGGCCATGATTCTACAACAAGATGGGTATTCTTTAAGACAAATAAGAAAAACTACCAAGAACACTTTAAAATATCTGGTGTGGAACGCCACGTCACCTTTCAACCTACAAACCAGAAATTAAAAGAAATGAAATAATTTTAATTTCAATTTTTTTAGATAACCATGCAACCTCTTTTTAATACGTTCATGACGAAAACAATAATCTATGTCAGAATGACGTTTAAAACGTCATGTCAGATAGAGATTCATAAACATAAATACATGTAACGCAAAAATATTTTAAAAGTCCGCTTCGATAAAAACATCGATAATACAGCTTCAGCATTTTCAATCATATTTATTTAATTTTTACATTTATTTCACTCTACATTAATAAATATTATAAAGAAAATTTATGTAAAATTAAATTTTCTTTAAAAAATACGTCCACACTTTTCTTATAAAATTAATCGTTAATGAAATAACACTTAAATTCTACTTTAGGAATTTTTTTGCCGCTAAATTACGCGTCATATCAAAAAATTGCATAGAACGTAATTAATCGATATGGTTAAGGTCTATCTATATCTCGGCATTTTAATATCTTTGAAATATGCAGCTAATATTTAGAAATACTAGATAAAAACTAATAGCCGACCCTAATAAATCCCCTCTACGCCGCTGGATTTCTCCCAAAATCTAATCAGCTCTAAGCCAAAGGAAAACAAGCTTAATTACAAAATTTAGGGACGTAGGTATTTTGGTTCTGGAGTTATCGTGGATACCAACATACATCCCTACACAAGCACGCACACACACACGCACACGCACACACACACACACACACACACACACACACACACACACACACACACACATACACACACACACACACATACGCACACACGCACACGCACACACACGCACACGCACACGCACATGCACGAGCACGCACTCGACCTGCACACACGATAGCACGACCACACACCACACGACACCACAGCACACGCACACGCACACGCACACGACACGCACACGCACACACACACACACACACACACACACACACACACACACACGAACATCACGAACACGAACACGAACACGGACAAGGACACGGACACGGACACGGACACGGACACGGACACGGACACGGACACGGACACGGACACGGACACGGACACGGACACGGACACGGACACGGACACGGACACGGACACGGACACGGACACGAACACGAACACGAACACGCAAATGCAAATGCAAACAATTAATTATATAAATACAGATCAAACAAAACTACTTGCAACGGCAAGTACCTTACATGAAAAAATCACAAGGAAACAATTGAAGTTGAAAAAAGACCGTTAGATCTGAAGAAATGTGATGATAGATTCCGAATATTATCGATATGGGAGCCATTAATAAGAAGAGTTACAACAGCACCTAAAAACTGCGTGGTACCACCTAACCCCTTTCAAAACCCTTGACAAAGCAATAATTCCTATTCTGGACCTGTAACCCGCAGCATAACAAATGTGATTAATTGTAACATAAGTCAAGTAGTATCACATCTCGTGTCAGAGGATAAAATAAAGACAATCTTGAAAAGGTGGTAAAGAAAGACTACCCAAACATAGATAATACAAAAATACTCTAAACCACTTCATACAACCACACAGGGTCATCAAAGTCGGAAATTTTGCGTCACAAATATCACATCTGTGCAAATATGCACATTTTTCTTTTTATTTCAATTTTGGCAATTACCTTTAACATTTTAATATCGCCAATTTTACTTACCGATTTGATTGCGTTTTACTTAGTTACACAAGAGTACATTCACTACATGTACATATTATTTGTGTTGCTCCTGGTGGACTCTGAAGCCATGTACGGCATTTTTGTGTTAGGATTTTTTACTCAAAATAGTCCAAGGAAGATCGCCACGTGTGGTTTTTCCACTATTTTCTGGACACGTGTATAGGTATATATATATATACATATATATATATATATATATCACTATAATATATTATATATATATATATATATATATATATATATATATATATATATATATACGCAGACCAGACGCAGATGACGATAGATTCCGAATATTATCAATATGGGAACCATTAATAAGAAGAATTACAACAGCACCTTAAAACTGCATAGTACCACCTAACACCTCTCAATACCCTTGACAAAGCAATAATTCCTATTCTGGAACTGTAACCCGCAGTATAACAAATGTGATCAATTGTAACATAAGTCAAGTAGTATGACATCTCGTGTGAGAGGATAAAATAAAGCCATCTTGAAAAGGTAGTAAAGAAAGACTACCCAAACGTAGATAATAAAATATTTCTAGCTTATTGCAAGAGTTCATATCCAGAAATGTCTTTTACCCTAATTACTTACGAAAGCCTATATATATATATATATATATATATATATATATATATATATATATATATATATATATATATATATATATATATATTATATAGTGTCCAGAAAATAGTGGAAAACCACACGTGGCAATATTCCATGGACTATTTTGAGTAAAAAATCCTAATACAAAAATGCTCTAAACTTCATGGAGTCACACAGGGTCATCAAAGGTGTGTCACAAATATCACAGATATACACACGTACATCTGTGCAAATATGCGTATTTGATTTCAATTCCATTTCTTTTGGCAATTACCTTTAACATTTTAAGACTTTTGCAAAGTCCTATTTCATTTAATTCTCATTCCACTTAACTTTTTAAACATTTATAATAGTGCATTTTTTGTAAACTAGGAAGTTTATCAACACTGCAAGTTTCAAAAGTTTTGACAATTATGATATGTCGCATGAATTGTCATCAGTACCGCATTTGCTTTCTCATTGTGATTATCGTTTGTGTGTTCTTGTTTTTCGTTTCTTTGTTAGACAAACGTTTCGTTAAAGTTAACAATGGAATTCAGTACAACTGTGTGTGCTGAAATGTTGCGAGCGGTTCAGACTTCTATCCACGTAGACTTAGACACTATGTTTACAAGCAAATGGCCGTCAATTTGAACAAATGTTATAAGGCTCAGCTAGCACCTCAGCAATCGCCTCTGCAAATAATCCCCACATCTCCAATAACAAGTTAGTAACACTCTGACCTCCTCACCTTACAAGTTCAATTTCATACAACAATGACTCGGTGGTTTGCAAGTAAATTATTATATATTATTATATATAAATTACTCATAAGTACAACTCTGTGTCTTCATAATTAATATCGCCAATTTGACACACCGATTTGTTTGCGTTTTACTTAGTTACACATGACTAACATACAGAAGTTTGAACCACTCGCAACATTTCAGCATACACTTTAACGAAACGTTTGTCTAACAAAGAAACTAAAAACAAGAACACACAAACGGTAATCACAATGAGAAAGCAAGTGCGGTACTGATGACACTGAAAATGTGATAATGCGTGTGACATATCATAATTGTCAAAACTGTTAAAATTTGTAGTGTTGACAAACTTCCTAGCTAACAAAAAATGCACGATTATAAATGTCTAAAAAGTTGATTACAGGAGTGGAATGAGAATTAAATGAAATAGGACTTTGCAAAAGTCTTAAAATGTTAAAGGTAATTGCCAAAATTGAAATAAAAAAAAAATGTGCATATTTGCACAGATGTACATGTGTATATCTGTGATATTTGTGACACACCTTTGATGACCCTGTGTGGCTCCATGAAGCCGTTTAGAGTATTTTTGTATTATCTACGTTGGGGTAGTCTTTCTTTACCACCTTTTCAAGATTGTCTTTATTTTATCCTCTGACACAAGATGTCATACTACTTGACTTACGTTGCAATTGATCACATTTGTTATGCTGCGGGTTACAGGTCCAGAATAGGAATTATTGCTTTGTCAAGGGTTTTGAGAGGGGTTAGGTGGTACCACGCAGTTTTTAGGTGCTGTTGTAATTCTTCTTATTAATGGTTCCCATATTGATAATATTCGGAATCTATCATCACATTTCTTCATATCTAACGGTCTTTTTTCAACTTCAATTGTTTCCTTGTGATTTTTTCATGTAAGGTACTATCCGTTGCAAGTAGTTTTGTTTGATCTGTATTTATATAATTAATTGTTTGCATTTGCGTTTGCGTGTTCGTGTTCGTGTTCGTGTTCGTGTTCGTGTTCGTGTTCGTGTTCGTGTTCGTGTTCGTGTTCGTGTTCGTGTCCGTGTCCGTGTCCGTTGTCCGTGTCCGTGTCGTGTCTGTGTCCTGTGTTTCCGTGTCCGTGTGTGTGTCGTGTGTGTGTGTGTGCTGTGCGTGCGTGCGTGTGTGCGTGTCGTGTCGTGTGGTGTGCGGTGGTGTCGTGTGTGTCGTGTGGTCGTGTGTCGTGTCGTCGTGCGCGTCGTGTGCGTGTGCTGTGTGCGTGTGCTGTGTGCTGTGTGTGTGTGTGTGTGTGTGTGTGTATGTGTGTGTGTGTGTGTGTGTGTGTGTGTGTGTGTGTGTGTGCTGTGCTTGTGTATGTGATGTATGTTGGTATCCACGAGAACTCCAGAACCAAATTACCTACGTCCCTAAAATTTTGTATTTAAGCTTGTTTTCCTTTGGCTTAGAGCTGATTAGATTTTTGGAGAAATCCAGCGGCGTAGAGGAGGTTTATTATGATCGGCTATTAGTTTTTATCTAATATTTCTAAATATTAGCTGCATATTTCAAAGATATAAAAATACCGAGATATAGATAGACCTTATCCATATCGATTAATTACGTTCTATGCAATTTTTTGATATGACGCGTAATTTAGCGGCAAAAAAATTCCTAAAGTAGAATTTAAGTGTTAGTTTATTAACGATTAATTTTATAAGAAAAAGTGTGGACGTATTTTTTAAAGAAAATTTAATTTTACATAAATCTTCTTTACAATATTTTTTAATGTAGAGCGAAATAAATGTAAAAATTAAATAAATATGATTGAAAATGCTGAAGCTGCATTATCGATATTTTTATCGAAGCGGACTTTTAAAATTTTTTTACGTTACATGTATTTATGTTTATGAATCTCTATCTGACATGAAGTTTTAAACGTCATTCTGACATAGATTATTGTTTTTGTTTATCAATGTTGCCTGTTTTCGTCAGGAACGTATAAAAAAGAGGTTGCATGGTTATCTAAAAAAATTGAAATTAAAATTATTGTCATTTTTAATATCTAGTTGTATAGTATATATATATATATATATATATATATATATATATATATATATATATATATATATATATATATATATATATATATATATATATATATATATATATATATATATATGTGTATATATACTGACTCAGAAAAACGAAACTCAGTTCTGATGAAACAGAATGACTATTAAATTTTGAAACCAAAAGAGCAGAAATAAAAATTGTTTTCAATGATGAGTTTCTCCACCACCCTACACACCAACGGCGGGGCACACTGCCAATCAAGTGTTCAATCTTTTCTGCGGTGTATCGTTCCAAACTTCCTGAATCCGCAGCAAGTTATTTGGTGGGTGTGCTAAATGAGTCAGCCTTGTAACGACTCCAAATAATCGGTAATGAAAATAAGTTTTTATTATTTTAAATTATGTAGATGTAAGAATAAAATTTATTTAGTTTCAGCATTCAGATGTGGTAACGATACGTCACTTTTGCTTGCGTACCAATTACCCCAGGTGTGCAAAAGCACATCGCGTCTAATTTTTATTAAGCCCAATTTCGCCGCGAAGCATAGAAGCGAAAATTTTAATATAATTTTGCACCGAGATAGTAGAGTTGTGGTAACGCCACCTGCTTACCATTCGGGAGGTAATGGGTTCGATTCCCTGCTACCGTCTACCTTGTATGAGTTTTTTTTCGGCGGGTATTCCTCATACACATGTAGCAGCATGTTCACTGCGTATATGCAAACAATGTGCGGCTATTTAGGCAAATGCTCGGGTGGTATTTTCCCCCTCAGAACCCTAATGCTGTGCCTTTTGATCCTATCCTGACCACACCCATCCTTAATCCCACCATGCATATATATGTAATAGATGTATGTATGCAGGGAATCCATGCTTATGGCTTGGAAAGCTCAAGCATCCCGCCCTCCACCTCGGGAGGGAATGAAATACGTGGCCTTTTCCTTTTTCTGTGACTTAGCACTTCTTTTCTGCATTACTGCACTTTTCTGCAGCATTACATTACTGTACTCCTCTTCTTCCCAAATTTCTCTTGTAACACCCAAAACACGTACAGTAATTGTTTTATTAATTGCCCTGGTTTGCTAGCTCAGTACCACACTCCAATGCATGTTGGGTTGCCTGGATTTAGAATATAGATACAAAATGTATAAGAAGTGTATTAAAAACGTAATTTACGAACGGAGATTAAAATATAATACTTTTAAATAATATAGAAACAAAAATCTTATTCTGGCGTATAAAATAAAATTAAACTCAGTTCTGTGGTTTGAATCCGATGTCGGAATATGGCTTCGGGTTTGATTGCACCTGGTCGCAAGCTGTAACAAATTTCATTAAGCATGTGGCTGTTATTTTCCGCGGGTTTTTTTCTTTTCTTGGTGAGTGTAATAATAATTAATTAATAATAATGAATTTCGGTCGGGTTAATGGTGGGGGTGAAGATAAATGGACCGAGTAGTTTTTTATGAACGTGTTTGGAGTAACAACTTCAATCAGGTAAGACAAGTCTTTAAAATAATGAATTGGTGAGTAATTCCAAATATAAGGGTCGAAATATATGTGACTTAAAGGAGGTTTAATCAATTGAATATAATTGTTTGATATTGACTGGAAAGCTGAGGTACCTAAACAGGTCAGGATAACCCTTGATCTACACCAACATTTTCAATTGTTATAATCAGCTGTTTGTTAGTGTTGTATTGTAAAATTTGGATGTTTGTAATTGTGAATTAATTCTTAATGTATACTATTAAAATAGATTGAACGTAATTGTGTTAAATGAAGTATGTGTAATACAATGTGATTTATTTAACTTTTCTGGTATATTATGATTACTCGGGTAACTAAATGGAGAACTTTTAATATAAAGTTTAAATCATGTGAAATGGAAATATGGTGCACTAAATTATGTTTAATAATTAGTACTGGGGTTAGATGAAATACATTTTTGTGAAGTTTATCCTGGTGGTGTTATATTGAAATTGCAGGACCATGTGAGGAGATAATTTGGTTCCGATACCAGATGGTAGGAGTTCGGACAGGAGTTCAAGAGGGTGTGTAACAGAGGGAGGATATAGGGGTAAGTGGTATTATGGTAAGTGGCTGGTAACGGTATAAGTTTTATATTAGTGAATTAGGAATCGGTTATTGAATTAGCGATTTCTATGCAGTCTTCGGGGTGTTACCTCCGAATGAATGGTAGATATGAATTAGGCTTACAACAGGGTAATAAGGAAAATTAAAGGGAGGTGATTTACACTAAGCTGGCAACGGTATGAGTATTATATTGTGAATCTGGATTAGATGGTTAACTAATGATTTCGTGGTAGTAACACCGAACAGATGCTAGATAGGGATCAGGTTTATAGGGTAATAGGGAAAATTATAGGGATGTCACAGTATAGGATTACCTTATAATTTGGGTCGAAACCACCATTAATAAAGCAATACTATTAATTAATTTCTCGAATATTAGGGTTAGACAGGAAAGGGGCTTCGTAAAGTATCCTTACTTCTTGGGGCCGAAGCCAACAGTAGTAAAAACACGTTACTGGGTAACTATTTGATACTCCTCATGGTACAAACACCGAGAAAGTGCAAATAAGTACTTACGTTTCTGGATAATTATTTGATAACTGACACTAGGATATCGAGAGATCAGGAAATATGTCAGGCAGGTTAAAATGGAATTAATGACAGGCAGGTTATAATAAGCAGGCAGGTAATTTGATATTCACTGGTTAGGATTTCTAGATCAAGTGGAAGTAAATTCGAATTGAAATAGAATAGAATAAGTGAATTTTTTTTTTGTTAGTATGTTCATGCTTTTGTGTTAGTAATTACTTATTATTTGGTTATATATATATATATATATATATATATATATATATATATATATATATATATATATATATATATATATATATATATATATATATATATATATATATATATATATATATATATATATATATATATATATATCTTATTGTGGACTGTTCAGGAGCCTTTCCCCTCTTCAGCCCTGGTGAGAGAATAAGTAAAGGTGAGCAGCGGATATTTATAGGGTATTTACTAGGAGAGGGAAAAGGAGTGGGAAACTGATAGGATTTATAAACAATACTACATTCAGTTTGAGGAAATAAATAGGAAAGAAGTTTTGATTGGAATTTCTGTACTAGGATTGGATAATTAATATGTGATGAATTTTAGGATCATTACACTCTTTACTCGAAAAAGTCCTGACCAGTGCTCTTAAAGCGTTTCTTTGCGAATATTAAATTTATTATTATTAAACCGTATTCCAGTACTTCGCAACACGATTTACATTTTAAAAATATGTATAGTTGAAATACCTGTCAACTCTTTATAATTCAGCCCAGACAACAAATCTTAATGACTTAGTCTATAATAAACAAATAGTACTTACTTGTACATTAAGACAATAAAATTTAGTTCTGTGGACACAATTTATATACACACACAACCCTTAAGAACAGATTTAATGTTTTTGTGAATCGTAAACAACCGGCAGCACCACTTTGTTAAACAGTTTGTATTTACCGTGTCAGAACGAATTTCCCTAAAGAGACCAGGAACGATTCGCCTGCAACCATCACAGACGTGCTATGTAGAAGGTGGTCTACATACTAGGCGTTCCTCCCAAAAGAAGAATTAGTTACCAGCATCATTTATTTAGTTTTGTTTTGTTAGTTTAACCATTTTTCGTATTAGATTATTTTTTATATATTATCCAATTTTCCTGAATTATCACTTATTTATGTTATCTTGTATCTTGAATATATGTATTTAACCACTTTGTGTAAATCACTAACAGCACTAACGGCAAAATACAAAATGCACCTGTTGTGTGGAATTAATTAAAGTAGCATCTCCAAAGGAGGACATTACAGCCTTCTACCAATCATATCTCAAGCATAACCATAATAGGTGACAAATCTGGCGACCAAGTAGGTCATAGGAAAACAATGTTAGCCTTTTGCAAATATCGTATTTTAAACCTTGCCGTATGAGGGCATACGTTATCTTGTTGAGATGTGGGATTTTCCAACCCCGAAGGTATGCTTGTGGGCCCATAAACAAAATTGAAACTCGTCATTAAACACAACTTGATGCCATTCTTAAGACCTATTTGCTATTTCGTTGGTCCATTCTGGTCACGGGTACGGTGAAATGGGGGTAAGAGGAAGGCAAAAATGGGCGGTACGAATTTAGTCGATAACATTATATTCGGCAATAAACAGGTGACATTCACATTCTGTGTCCTGCCACCATATCCAATTTGTTGGAATTGATTGAGTCGTTGAATACGTGTTGTATTGAAACGGGTAGAGAAATAAATATTTATACAAGATGTCCAAAATGTATGGAATAATGGTTCTACAGACGTACCGTACATTTTATCACAAAACTTACAAGACAAAAGTTGTTTGACGAAATAATACGCATGTTGTACATATGTCAGAAAAAATATTTTGGTTGTCAATCCTGAGATATGACGTCCTCGGCAGTTTTTAAAATCGTAACCCCATAATTTTATTTCTCGCTTTTTTTTTTTTTTTTTTTTTTTAGTGTTAAGGCGTCAACTGCTATGGTTTTGTGCCTTTGTTCTTCGTTTAGCAATTATATTCTATTATATAATCTCGTTTCTTTCAAGAATTGTAGTACTTTTCTTGTGTTTTCTAGTTCACTAGTTACTATCTCTTCCATTCGGTTGCTAAGTTGCAAACGTTCCCGATTTTCATGATACTGTGGGCAGTCGATAAATATGTGTTTTAATGTTATATTTTTGTTACAATTTCTACATATCTCTTGTTGTGATTTTCCTAATAAGTGTAAGTGCGTGATGTTTGTATGTCCTATTCGGAGTCTCGTCATAATTACTTCTTCTTTTCTATTTAAGTTAAATTGGTTACGCCAGATAGGTAGTTGTGGCCTTTCTTGATTTATTGCAACATGTTTTTCCCTCCAGGTGTCATGCCATTGTACCATGATTTTGTTTTTTAAAAAGGTCTTTAAGTCGTTTGATGTGACGTTCATTTCGTCAATTGTAGCTAGATTGGCAGCTTGTTTTGCTGATTTATCTGCACATGTATTTCCATGTATGTCGACATGTGCCGGAACCCACATTAGGTAGATGTTCTTCCTTTCATTAGATTCTAAGTGGTTTAGTTGTCCTCTGATCATGTTTAATAACGTATTTTGTTGGTTGGTGTGGTGTTGGATCGCTAGTAATGAACCTAAAGAGTCACTGCAAATGATGTAATCTTTATTTTCTTGGAGTCTGCAAAAAAGTAGAGATTGCCAGACGGCATATAGTTCGAGTGTTTGTATACTACTTATGTGATTATGCGACCAACTATGGCATTCTCCGTCGAAGCATATTGCGCTCCCAGTTCCATTTAAGTTCTTAGCGGCGTCTGTATATATTGTTTTAGCCTGTGAGTGTGTTTGAATTATTCTTCTGGCTCGCATTCGGTATTGTGCAGGTGGAGTTGTTTCTTTTTTCATTGATGCAAGATGTAGGATAAATTTTGTTTTTAAGTTAATCCAGGGAGGTATTTCAGGCTCAGTGTAGATAAACAGCGATGGTATTTCAATTTCTAGGGCGGAGATTTGTTCTAATCCTCTGATAATTGCAGGTCTGCTTACAGTTGGTCGTTTTGGAATTCGGTGATAGTTTCTTTGTCATGTAATATTTGGTAATTTAAGTTTTTGGGTGATGCGTTTATTTTGACAATGTAGTTACACAGTTGGATTTGTCTTCTAGTGCTTAATGGTGGAATTCCCGCGTCTTCAAATACTGAGAGTAAAGGGCTCGTACGGAAAGCACCAGTTGCCATCCGAACTCCTTGCGCATGAATAAGGTCAAGTTGTCGCAAAGGTGTTGTTCTTGCAGACGAGTAAACTATGCTACCGTAATCTATTATAGATAGTACACATGCTTTGTATAATTGTAGTAATACCTGTCTATCTGAGCCCCAGGCTATACTGCTCATACATCTTATAAAGTTTAATCTTCGTTTGCATTGAGCCACAATATATTTAAGATGTTCTTTAAAATACAACTTTTTATCCAGAATAATTCCAAGGACTTTAAAGTTTTCGACGAAAGGGATAGTAATACCTTTTAGAACTAATTTTGGCTCATCGTGCTGGTGTCTTAGCCTGCAGAAATGGATCCCAGAGGTTTTGCTTACAGATAGCTGTAAACCCATGCTTTCTACTTTTCCTTCTATTTCGGCGATTGCTTTATTTAGACTTGTTTGTATGTTCTCCATTGAATGGTTTTCATAAAAGATGACTAAGTCGTCTACGTATAGACATTTTCGGATTGGAAATTGGATTGATGTAATTAAATCATTTATTCCTATTAGAAATAATGTGCAACTAAGGACAGACCCTTGAGGAATCCCATTTTCTAACACACGGGTTCTTGAAATTTGATTTCCAAAACGCACTACAAAGCTGTGGTACGACAGAAAACTTTTTATGGTTTGTGGTAAGTTACCTTTCATGCCCCACTTATGGAGTTTATTAAAAATACTATATCTCCACATAAGCTCGTAGGCTTTGTGTATATCAAAGTTAATGGCAACAGTATGGCTTCTTCTTAAGAAGCTTTTTAGTACGAAGTGTTCGAGATATACTAGTTCATCTATGGTGGAGAGTTGTTTCCTAAAACCGGCTTGATGTTTTGATATGAGGTTGTTCGTTTCTATATACCAGGTTAATCTATTGTTAATCATTTTTTCAAACAGCTTGCTTAAGCAAGATGTCAAAGCAATGGGTCTGTAATTTGTGGTCTGTGTGGCGTCTTTATTTGGTTTTGTATTGGTATGATTACAGAGTGTTGCCACTGGGTAGGGTAAGTACCGTTTTGAATACTTCATTATACATGTCTAATAGTTTTTCTTTTCCAGTTTCGGGTAGTTCCTTCAACATGCTATATACAATTTCATCTGGGCCGGGTGCTGTATCTTTTGTATTTAGTAAAGCTTTGTGTAACTCGTTTAATGTAAAATTATTGTTATAATTATAGTGTTCGTTTGTCGTAAAATTAATAACGGTCTCATTTTGTTGCTTTAGTTGCAGAAAAGTCTTGGAGTAATTTTCAGATTTACTGTTTGTTTCGAATTGTGAAGCAAATGCTTCGACAATATGATATTCGTCTTTCAGTGTTTGACCATTTACGATGAGTACAGGTGTAGGTAGGGAGTTTGCTTTGCCAACTATATTTCTAGCTTTTCTCCACATCTCGCTAGTGGTTGTTTTGTAGTTTATGGTGTTCACATAATTTGTCCATGAGTTCTTTTTAGCATTTAAGACTGTTCTTCTGGAGTTAGCACGAGCTTTTTTAAATAAAATTAAGTTTTCAACGGTAGGGTGCTGTTTAAACACTTTGAAATAGGATTTTTTCATTTCCACAGCTCTCTTTACCTCGTCTGTCCACCACGGTACACTGCTTGTTTTCCTTTCACCCTTACTTTTAGGGATGGATATTTCTGCCGCAGTAATTAAGTGGTTTGTGAATTGTTGGATTTTGTTATCCAATGTTTCGCTTTCTTTTATGTTACATATACCTTGTACCTGTAGTTTGTAAGTATCCCAGTTTGCTTTTTTCAGTAACCACTTTTTTAGTACTTTGGTAGTTTTTTGAGGTGTGCCGGTAGTCATAACGATCGGGTAGTGGTCGCTATTATAAAGATCCGACGCTGTATCCCACTTAAAGTTCATTGCTACTGTCGACGTTGAAATAGATAAGTCTATAGCAGTAAAAGTGTTATTCCTTGCGTTGAGGTGGGTAGCCTTACAGGTGTTTAAAAGGGTGAGATTGTTGTCCTCTATTATACCTTCTATTATACGCCCGCGTGTATCAGTTTGTGTAGATCCCCATCCTGTTGAGTGCGCATTGAAATCGCCTACTAGTAAAAAGGGGGTTGGCAATTGCGCTATAATTGCTTCAATATCGTTGTTATTCCAACAGAATGAGGGGAGATATATGTTGCAAATGGTCACTCTTAAGGGGTACAAGATAGTTACAGCAATTGTCTGCAGTCTTGTAATGATGTTGATTTTCTTGTGTGGGATATTATTTCGTATGAACATTATCACACCTCCACTAGCCCTGTCATTATCTATGCAGTTTTTGTTATAGTCATTGTAGCCTCTAAGGTGGAATTTTTGATGTTCTTTTAGGTGCGTTTCTTGAATGCATACACAAAATGGTTTGTATTCCGTTAAAAGCATCTTTAGTTCACAGTAGTGAAGTCTCAGCCCATTGCAGTTCCACTGCAGTATGATCTCGTTTTGAGGATCGAATTTTAATTATAGTTTTAATAAAATAAAATATTAATAAATATGACTAGAATAAAAATATGGGCAAAAATAAAATAAGGTGAAATAAATAAATATGTAAAAATAAAATTTAGACTAAATATACTACACACACTACATATAAGATAAATAAAATGACTAGAGTATATCACAGATTGTATTTATGACTAGGTTGATAGCTTTCGGGGTTTCCCCTTGGGCCATCCTTTCTTTTTAGTTTGTGTCCTTCCTCGAGGATCGATATAGTCGGGATCGTATCCTTCTTCTCCTTCTGTTGATACAGTTGGAGAACTTGGAAGGTTTCGTTTCTTTGACATCGTGTCTGTATCCATTTCATCAAAATTTATTACTGGTCGGTATTCTTTAGACGAAGATGTTGTATTGTGGTCTTTTGTTGCAGGTTTTGGCTTCTGCATGGTTTCGTTCGGGTCGAGTTGTGTTGCGCCTGCCAAATCAGTATGAGGCATTTCTGTAAGCCCAGCTAGCTTAGGAAGACTTTCGTTTGATTTTAGTATTTCGGTCAAGACTTCCTTCACCGTTTCTTTTACAATATTTTTATTTCTGGTACTATATTCGACAGACTTTTTCTCGCTTTTATTCCTCTTTCAATTGTAACATATCTTACATAAGAAAATTTTTGAAAAAAAATATTGAAAGTTGAAAAACAAATTTTATTACCAACAAAAAACACATAAAAACACAACTCAAAACAAGTAAGTAACTAACTATAAGTGAAATTTCTAACAAAAACATTTCCTTTTTAACGCAACAAATGGTCAAAATGTTCACCATTAACAGCGGCACAATCTGTCATAAAAACCACTAATAGAATTTCTTAATGAACTAAGCGGTAATAATTGTGCTTCGTCGATTATTCTTTGTTGTAGTGTTTCCAGATTATCGGGTCTATTTTTGTACACCTTTGATTTTAAATAACCCCATAAGAAAAAATCGTACGTTGTAAGATCCGGAGATTGTGGAGGTCCTTCGACAGTCCCTCGTCTACCTACTCAACGATTCAGAAAGGCTTCATCTAAATATCTCAGCACATTTAGAGAGTAGTGGGGTGGTGCCCCATCTTGTTGAAACCACAGATCATTTGGAAATTGTTCTTGACAAGCTGGAATAATTTGCTCTTGCAATAATTGTGTGTACCGGTTGCCAGTTAAACTGTCATATACAAGAAAAAGACCAATAATGCGATTACGGCAAATCCCTGCCCACGCATAATTTTTTATTGTCTCTTTGGGTGTGCCGTTGGATCATCCAATGGGGACTGTCAATCTACCAGTAACGACAATTATATCTATTTACTCTTCTATTTTTCTATTTGAATAAAATGTAACCTCGTCCGAAAAGAGTATGCTGTCGAGGAAGCTTAGATGATTATTGATGCGCTTCATTATAAGCTCACAAAATTCGACACGTCGGTCATAGTTATCTTCTGACAATTCCTGCTGTAAAATAGGTTTATATGGGTGCAGCTTTCCCATTTCAGTATACTACATATGGAATCTTTACTTAAGTCGTGGTTTATAGTTAGATGATGCGTTGAAGTGTGTGGATTTTCTGTGATCTCTAATAATACCTCTAATTTTCGATCTTTGTTTGTTGCCACGTTTGGTGGACCAGACTTTGGAAAACCTTTCACGTGACCTGATTCCCTAAATTTCTTTACTATTTTGCTGACTACCGATTGAGTAATTGGTGCTCGATTTGGATAAACTTCATTAAAAAATTCACAGATTTTTTGCTGTGTCCCCTTACGGTCTCCATAACCGACCATTATAAAATTTGGATTCTCTGCGTTTCTGATAAATGCACCATAGTATTGCACTAGCACTAGTTTCACAAATACACAGAAATTTAATAGTTTTTATTTGTGAAAAAAGCTGGTTTATGTGCAAAAAGCTTAGTTGGTAGGTTTTGTACATAAATGAGAATATTAAAGACAGGTTGACACTCCCCAGAATGCTACCTACTTCATTTGAGTTGTGCTTTTTATGTGTTTTTGTTGGTAATAAAATTTATGTTTTCCAACTTTCAAAGATTTTTTCTCTAAAATTTTTTTATATAAGATATCAAATTTTTTATAGTGTCATTTTGAGAATTGAAAGAGGAATAAAAGTGTGAAACAGAATTATGGGGTTCCGATTTAAAAAACTCCTGATGACGTCATATCTTAAGATTGACAATAAAAATATTTTTCTCTGACATATGAACAATGTGCGCATTACTTCGTCAAACAACTTTCGTCTTGAAAGTTTGGGGACAAAATAATTTGATTGCTTCCGGTGGCAGGTGTAACACGTGCTCAACAGACGAGGCTATTATTGAATTAGTTCGGCAATATATCATAATCTACGATGCCTCTGATAAATGTTATCATGGTAATCGGCGTAAAGGAAATTCATGGAAATATATCTCTAAGAAAGTAAAATTATCAGGTAATCAATTTTTACATTAAAGTGATGGAATTCTCCATACTCCCTCCTTTTTAAATGTATATTATGAACAAAAATCTCCGTTTTTCTATTTTTTCTATTTCGGCACAAACTAAAGATAGTACAGTTTTCTTCATCGGAACTGGATTCTCTTTTGACGCTATGATGCCTCGAAACCGACTGCTGAATACCGTTCCCCGTTTTCAACGTGCTCGTATGTTGTGATGCTCCCTCCTGTTCTGTACCGTGCCTGTTTGTTCTCTTCTCTATGTGCGCGCCGATTTATTCCATACATTTTGGACATCCAGTATAAAAGATGGAATTATATTTTATTTAAAACATTTGTCTTATTAAATATGGAATTTCACGAAGTAAGGTAAGTTGAAAGGTACATTCACACAACGTATCATTAAAAGGTTATTTAGGGTGACGAGCACTAAATCAGATAAATGTACTAGTTTAGTTTTATAACTACTTTAGTTACAACTAAAGAAGTATTATACTCATGGAGTATTTTACTAAATTAGAGTTTCTTGGAGAGCTCATTCAGAAAATACTTCTTTAGTTGTAACTAAATTAGTTTTCCACCAATGCTACTTTAGTTTTCTGCCTTCTTTATTGTTGCTAGTACTGTTTTTTTTTTCAACATATTTCTAATTGTTACGTATACATAACCTATCTATAAAGTGCACTTTAATTTGAATACATTTATGAATAGTATCTTGTTATGAGTTGTTAAGGGTTAAACAGTGGTTAAATTTTGAGTGAATATTAGGGATTATGGATGAGGAAATTAGAAAGAAGAAAGGAAAGCACATTTCTGAGTCGGATAAAGCAGGATTTTTGGAATTAATGAAAATACATGTCAAGGTTTTGGAATGTAAAAAACATAACAATGCTATGAAGAGGAAGAGGCTGGCTTGGGATGACATTGTGGCAGAATATAATGCTGAGGCTTTAGGGAAAAAATCAGTACCCCAGTTAAACATTTTTGTGGAAGGATTTAAAAGCTAAAGCAAAAAAATCAGTTTCTAAACAAAAAAAGGATTTCATAAAAACTGGCGGCGGAAAGAAAGAACCTGATCTAGATGAGAATACAAAAATAATTGCGGATTTAATTCTAAATGTTTTTGAAAGTCTTTCCAATGTGATAGACGATGATAATGATGAAGATCCAGCTCAGAAAAGTCAGCCCATTATATAGTGAAACATCCAGCCCTAGCTCATCAAAATTAGACAACCGTAAGTAGATATAATTGAAATTAGTGGTAAATTTGTATTTAAATAAAACATTCAAATTACAACTCACCAGTTTAAAGTATTTTTAAATTAAATGTTTGCTATTGTTGAATAGGTGCCGAATCTACATGGAAAAAAAGAAACCGATGAAAAAAGAAGCATCTCAATCCAACATAATACGTCAAAATGCTTCTGAATTTCATGCATTAAAGATGAAATTGTTAAGAGAAGAGCATCATACTAAAATGATGTTAATACAAAGACAAAGGGAAATGGCAGAAGAGGAACATAACTTAAAAATGGACATTCTTCGTAAATTTTACCATACAATCAGCTCAAATCAAATTGTAGAGTCAACTATTGTTGATAGTTCAGGGGAGCAAGTTTTTAGTTTCACCAATTTGCAGAATTTAGGGACAAGACAATTTGTTTAATTTGACCTCTTTGTAATATTTTACTACTATTATGTCTATAATACTACTATAGACTTGCACAGATATGGTATTGTACTAAATATTTTGGTGCCTGTTATTACCATAACATATTTAGCTAGATTTATAATGTGTTGACTTACTTTCAATAAGATGTTTTTATAATTGCAATTAGGTATAAGCCTATTTGGCCTTTGTTAAGTCCTTTCTTCTGAAAGTGCAATGTTAAGCTGTAAAAATAAAACTTAAACACGTCTAGACATATTTTCTTTTATTTATTATTATTATTATTATTATTTTTTTTTTTTATTTAAGCGCTTCGACTGCTGAGGTCATGTGCGCCATTTCTTTAATACTTTAGCATCTTAGTTCATTCTTTTTTTTTTCTGTACATAGTGCTTTATATTCTGTCATATAGGTTTATTACCTTTAGGTACTGTATCGTATTCCTTATCCCATTTAGTGTGTTTAGGTTTTCGCTCAATATGTTGGATATGGACATTGCATTTCTGATACCAGCGTATTCTGGACAGATACAGACTATGTGCTCTACTGTGATTATCTCTTTACAGGTTGTGCATACGTTTTTTGGTTTGTTTTGGAGTATCGATTGATGAGTAACTAATGTGTGTCCTAATCTGAGGCGATGTATAATGCTACAATCTTTTCGGTCTGTTATCGGTAGTTTCCATTTTTTGACACTAGGTTTTATGTTTTTCAGGTGAGTGTTGCTTTTTTCCCAGTTTTGTTGCCATAAGGTGTTTATTTTGGTTTTCAGAAATTTAGCTAGGTTTTGATATGTTGTGATGTCTGACTTTGGTTGTGTTGCGTCGTTGGCTGCTAGGCGGGCAGCCATATCTGCTCTCTCATTGCCAATTATTTTGACATGTCCTGGAATCCAAACAAATTTAATTATGAAATTTTGATCTATGAGATGCTGTATGGTACATATGATCATTTGCATCAGGGGGTTTTCATTAAACGGGTTTTGAATACTGTCCAGGGAGCTTTGTGAGTCGCTAGCTATAAGTATTTTTTTATTGTTTGTAGCTAGTTCAGAGAAACGAAGGGCTTGCCATAGAGAATATTGTTCAGCTTCGTAGATTGAGTGGTGTATCGGCATCGACCAGCTGTGTTCTGCGTTATTTACTGAAAGAGCCGCACCCACACCTGTAGTAGTTTTAGATCCATCTGTATAGATGGTTAGGTAGTCTCGATGGTCGTCTAAGATTTTATTAAATTCCATTCGATATACAGACGAAGGTGTATTGTCTTTTTGAAATCGTGATAGCCTGTTGATTATGATAGGCGATGATATTAGCCACGGTGGGATCTCTAGTGGTCCTACATTAATCATGGGAGGAATTTCGTCGTTTATCCTTTCGAGAATTTTTGCAATACTTAAGGCTAGTGGTATGTGCAGTCTTTCCAGTTACTAATAAGCGAATTTTTAGAAAACAAAATACCGTAATTTGGATGATTTTTTTGTGCTTTAATTTTGCACGCGTACCTTAAGATCTTATTTTGTCGGTGAAGTTCGATTGGTAACAATCCAGATTCGCAGCAAAGGCTTTCGCTTGGGCTTGTGTAGAAAGCGCCTAATGCATATCTAATTCCCGCATTTTGGATTGTTTCTAGCGGTTTCAGTACACTTGGTGCGGCTGACGAGTATGCTTCACAGCCGTAATCAATCTTACTTTGTATTAAGGCGCTATATATCTGCAATAAGATTTCAGGATCTGCTCCCCAGTGTAAATGAGATAAAGCCTTTATTATGTTTAGGCTTTTCTTACATCGTATGGCTAAGGCGGTAACGTGCTCTTTCCAAGAGAGGGTGGAGTCAAGCGTTACCCCAAGGAAGACGCCATAACTTTTACACAAAATTGGACTGTTGTCTATCATTAATCGTGGTCCATAATGGGGTTTTCTGAGTTTGCAAAAATGCATCATGTAAGTTTTCTCTAGGGATAATGTGAAACCCATAGCTCGGGAGTTAAGCAGTATTTGATCTACAGCCTGTTGCAGTTTTTTACTTATTTCACCTACGGTAGGCGCTGAGTATAAAATCGTCAGGTCATCAACGTATAAATATTTGTGGATGTCGTTAGGCAAGGAGGATACTAAGGAGTTGACCGCTATTGCAAAGAGGGTAACACTCAGAGTGGACCCTTGCGCGATGCCATTTTCTAAGGTTCTGACAGATGAATGAGTATTACCCACACGCACTCGATATATTCGTTCCTGGAGGAAAGAAGATATAAATTTTGGTAGGTTTCCCCTTAAACCCCAATCATAAAGATTTTTTAATACCCCATACCTCCACGTCATATCAAATGCCTTTTCAATATCAAAGAAGATGGCAACAGCATGGTGTCTTTGGGCGAAGGCCTTCAATACAACATCTTGTAGGTGAACTAGCTGATCTGTTGTACATCGATACTTCCTAAAGCCAGCCTGGCAGTTTGCTAGGCATTCCTTTTTTTCAAGTACCCACATTAATCTGGTACTAACCATCCTCTCCAGTAGTTTTGCCATGCAGGATGTTAAGCTTATGGGCCTGTAACTGGTAGGTAAGTACGGGTTTTTACCATTTTTAAGTATGGGTACAACAATTGCCTCCTTCCACCTTGGCGGATACATTCCTTCACTCCAGACTTTATTGAATACATTTATAAGAAGTTTTTTGTATTCTGTTGTTAGATTACGTAACATTTCATATGAGATCAGATCAGACCCATGAGCAGACGATTTATTACGTTTCAGAGCGACGTTGAGTTCTGTAATCGAAAATGGGACATTGTACTCTTTTTCGTTACCATCTAAGAAGTTTAGTTTAACCTCTTGGCTTGCTTTTGCTCTTAAAAAAGGAGAATTATAATTTCTGGAACTGCTGGAATGTTCAAAATGTTCCGCCAAGAGCTCTGCTACATGCTTCGTCTCGGTGGTAATACCATTTTTTGTCTCCAACTGTATGGAATGTGTGGAGTACTTGCCTGATATAGCTTTTATTCTACTCCAAACCTCTGTGTTTGGGGTGTTACGATTGATATTGGTGACATACTTTCGCCAGGAATCTCTTTTACTCTGAAGAGTGACTCGTCGCGAAAAAGCTCTCGCTTTTTTAAATAAAATTAAGTTTTCATGAGTCGGATATCTCCGAAAGATGTTTAACGCACGTTTTTTGGCTCTTATAGATTCTTGGATTGTCTGGTTCCACCAAGCCACTTTACGATTGTTTAATTTCCCACCAGTTTTCGGAATGGCAGCGTAAGCTGCATTGATAATATCATTTGTAACGTCATCTATACTTAGATTTGTGGAGTTTTTTGAGATGCAAGCGTCTAGATATGCTTGGAAAACATCCCACTTGGCCTTAGCAATATTCCACTTGGTGGGGCTTACTGTAGGTGTGTTTTGATCTTTAGTCTTTATAATAATTGGGAAGTGATCGCTGAAATTTAGGTCATCCAATACTGTCCACGAAAATAATGTTGCTATACGTGAAGATACCATTGTTAAGTCTACTGCTGAGAAGGAACCAGATCTAGCGCATAAATGGGTGTTTTCTCCAGTGTTCATTAGGAACAGTTCATACATATCTAATATGTTTTCTAGCTTTTTTCCACCTGCATCTGAGCGAGAGGGGTCCCATAGGGGACTGTGCGCATTAAAGTCTCCGGTTACCATAAAAGGCGCAGGTAGCTGACTAATCACGTCTTCAATGTCTTGCTGCTGCCAGTTTGTGTTTGGTAAATATATATTGCATATTGTAATCTTTAGAGGCGCGGACATTCTTATAGCAACTGCTTGTAGGTCAGTTTTGCTTGGTAGTATTTTATACTGTACATTTTGTCTTGTTACAATTGCGACTCCACCTTTTGCTCTAATTTCCGATATAACATCTTTTCTAATTATGTTGTATCTTCGTAGAAGGAACTGTTTCTCTGGCTTAAAATGTGTTTCCTGCAAACACAAGATCAAAGGGTCGAAATCGTTAATAATTTTTTTCAGCTCACAATAGTGTTAGCAAAACCATTACAATTCCATTGGATAATGGTTCCCATGGTTAAAAATGGTGTGTAAATAAATATGAATAAATAAGTTTTATGGACAATTAACGAGATCCTTAGTTATAATAATGTATAAATAAAATTCTGTTCAAAAGAACGAGAAAAAAAAAAGAATGTATAAAACGAACAACAAACAAAACAGAAATAAATTAACATTAATTAAAGACGGTCAACACATATAACAAAAACACATTATGTTGTATCACAGTTGGAAATTTATAAAAAATATCACAGTAATTAATAAATTTTATATCACAGTTAGAAAATCACAAAATTATCACAGTAACTAATAAGTGTCGTCGCCGACGACAGTGGTTACTTTCCTAGGTCTGCCCCTTCTACCACCCCCTTCTTTCTTTTTTTTAGTTTGAGGGTCTTGTAGAGTGGTCTCAGAGTTAATTGAATCATCTTCAGATACTGATATACTATCAGCAGAATCGCGTTTCCTTTTCTCCCAACTAGGAGAAGAGCAACGAGAGGGAGGAAGTGGTTTTGCAAACTTTTCACCAATATTGGGTTCAATGTTTGTATTCAATATGGGTTTAAGCGCTCCAATTAGTAGTGGGAGCAATTCTTTTGCGAGAGATTTAACATCGCATCCGTATTCACTGATTGTCGATGATGAAGTTGCTTTCGCATAACTAATTCTTGGTACAGGTGTTGGGACTACTACTTTTCTCTTGGCTTCGGTGTAGGTTAGTTTTTCTTTTACTCGTACCTCTTGAATGGCTTGTTCCTGCAGAAGGGCAGGACATTTGCTAAATTTGGTAGAATGTAGACCTCCACAGTTAACACATGTGAGTGGTTCCTCACAAGGGTTGCCGACATGTAGAACTTTTCCACAGACACACAATTGTTCCTCTGTAGCGCATTTGGATGAAATATGGCCAAATTTATGGCATTTAAAACATTTCATAGGCGGAGGTACGTATAATCTAACATTTAGGGAGTAAAATGCCACTTTAATATTTTTTGGTAATATCGGACTATTGAAGGTTAAGACATGCACTGGGGAATCCTGTAGTTCGCCATTTATTTTAGTCTTTACTCTTCGTACATCAGTAACCCCTTTATTGCTTAATTCCACGCGTATGTCGTCGGTAGTGCAGTTTAATAGATCACGACAAAAAATAACGTCCTTAGAGGTGTTCATCGTCCTATGTGGTATTACCTCTATTTCAAATATGTCAAACCTAGTTGTCTTTTGTGCCTTACTACTTTGAGCACTAGAAACCGTTTCAATCAGTAACCCTTCTTTAATCTTTCTAGTCATCTTTAAATTACCAAGGATCCCGTATAGAACTTTTTGAATTATATATGGGCTGATCCTGTCAAAATTCAGCCTATCCTTCCTTTTAAGAATAAGGAACCGAGGTTGTACCTCCTTCTCCGTATTCTTTGATTTTGAGGGAATATTAAGTGGACCCTCTTCCACTCCCATGTTTAATGAGTTGGCACTCGAAGGTTTGTGAGACAAAACATTCATACTTTTCCCACGAGAACGGGAAGTAGAAAATGTCGACCACCGCAGAGCTCCCATACTGTGGCAAGGCACCAATTACTGTGGAGAGGGACCAGGTTCCCCACAGGCGTTTCAACGTTAAGGACCAGGCTTCCCCCTGGCCACGCTCAGGCTTCCCCTCGCGCAATCCCTTCGGCACCTAAAACTGCCAAACGACCTTGGGATTGGGGGATTTTTTATAGAGGTTACCTTCCTCGCAGTCCAGGCGGTAAAGCCAAGACCACCGATCGCTACCTGTACGACGTTCCCTAGCCACGCCCTGCTAGAGTCTCTGAAGTACAGTTCGCGGTTGCGGTATTAGGACACGGCTAGCGCTCAGCCGTCCCCAGCAAGGACATCCCGGGCTTGCCACACCCGTATACGCTTTTGACAGCGCATGTCCTGGGAAGAGTAGAGAGAAAAGGAAGAGGTCTCTAAGCTTTCGCTGAGAGCCTGAAGAGAACAAGAGTTGGAGCGAGGGTGCTCCGACAGGAAGGAGTTAAAGGAAGGGAAGCCACTTAAGACTAGTATAAAAAAGTGTACTTCCAGCTAGGGGGAAACGCAGGGTTACCATCCCTGTCCTCGTTAGATACGAGGCCCCACGTGGACTGGTCCGCGACACCTTATTCTCTAGAGCTAACAGTGGCGGTTTAACGCCACGAGCTCATATTTCGGTGTTGGCCTTGCATCACTTACGATCATTTGCAAGGTCATTCCCCTATCCGCCACCTGGGGACGCGCCTAGTAGGTAGTCCAACCCCCAGGTATTATTATTATTATTATTATTATTATTATTATTTATTTTAGGGAAGTTCCAGGAAAAAAAAACTTGTTCACAAATATTATCTGAACAAGTTGTGTAAATTATAAGTCATTTGAATTTTCAGTTTGATATATTTCAATCAACGCTTAAATTCTACATAACAAAATACAGGAATCTTTAATAAGTGAAATAGTCCAGAATTATAGCTTTTTTCACTTGAGCTCCGGCGACATCTGCTATTTCTTCATGGTATGGTTCATTCTCAACGTCCACATCATGAGCTTGAAATACATCCTACTTCTAATCCAAAATTATGCAGAACAGCTGTTGAAACTATGGCATTTCCACATTTAGTTGGATCATATCTCATCTCTTTGGTGAGGATTTGGAATCTATTTTTTAAGACACTAAAAGTGTTTTCAGCAACATTTCTACTTGAAATATGAACACGGTTGTAACGCCTCTGTCCGATGGTTTTTGGCTCCAGTACTGGAGTCATTAAGTTTCTTGACAGGGCATAACCGCTATCTCCAACAATGAGACCCTCATAGTCTCCTGCTTCCAACCTTTCTGTCATGTTGCTATTATCCCATCATGAGCAGAGCCTGTCCAACGACTCACCACATTTAATATCTTCATTTGTGAGTCGCATATTATCTGATTGTTAATTGAAAACCAACATTTTCTGTTTCGAAATAGTTCATTATCAGGACCTGGTGGACAGAGAATTCTTATTTGACAGCAATCAATTGCACCTATTACATTTGAGAATCTACCAAGTCTATAAAATTCTCGTTTTTTAGCTATGCACTGCTTTAAAGTGGCTGGAATTTGTATAAATAATGGCTTTGTGGCTAATAAAGCTCTTACAACATTAAAAAATGCTCTTCCTGCTGTTGTTCTGTGAATATTTATTAAACCACCAGCAACTATTTGATAAATTCCTGTGCGGAAAATTCGTAATGCACACAGAAGCTGCAGCCTAGGTGACAAAGCGGAATTCATATTTGTATTAAATTCTAGATCTGGTTCTACCATATCCAACAATGCAGACACAAAAATTTTGCTAAATCCAAATTGATCTCGAAATTCTGCATTGGCATACATCTCAAAGGGATCTCTTCTATCTTGAACAGTTTGCACAATAGGCTCAGAACCATCTTCTTCATTGAAAACTTATCTATATAATCTATATAATCTAAATAATCCATATTTCTGATAGAATATCTCTAATTACAAATATTTTTTTACTACTATCAATGAACTGTAGGTTACATGTGTTGTTGACAAACCTACATTACTTATTCCTACTAGTCTGGTAGGAGTATATTTTAGTTTTATTTTTACTCTTACTTACTACTTTAGTATAATACTCCAGAGTGGTGCACACCACTTAAAATTTACTCCCAGGAGAAATTCAAATACTCATTGAGTTAGATACTGCAGAAGTATTGTATACCACCTTAGTAATAATTTGTGATTGAGCTCTCCAATTTAGCATTAGTTTAAAACTAATTTAGTTCACAAATCTCCTGGTTGCTGCTGGTCACCCTTAAAATCCTTTTTGTTGGTTGTGAAAAGGACGATGCTTTTACGTGTCTATAGTTATTTGTATTACAAGGCCATAAAATGTGTGTTTGGGAGTACGAGTACACTTCGCAGGCTGACACAAAGTCGAGGCTTGCAAATTTATGAGTACTCGCAAACCATTTTATAACAGAGTGATACACAAGATTTTTTGTGCCGACGTCAACAATTGTTATAAAAATCAATAAACAAAATTGTACTTTTTAAAATTTCATACTTGTTGAAATTAAGTTGGCAATACTGACAACTGGCAGTAACCAATACAACCTAAGAAATATAATTGCGAAATTATTCATTATTCGAATTTTGTAGCTACCTTTCCAATTTGTTGACTTTATAATAATTTATAGATGTAATTTGTAGTTTATAGGGAACTAATACGGACATAATAACGTGTTAAGTCAAATGTCGATTATGTTGAATATTCCATCAGTTCTGTCACTACAACGAATACCAACTGTAATTTAGTATTATCTTTGCCGGCCTAGGCCGGAAACCGTATAGTTTCCGGACGCATTTACGGTCTGCATATACTCTATTACAGAACGAAGGCACAAAAAAAAACATTTTTACGAACGTTTGATAGAACCCAAACATTTCATTATTAATTTTGAAGAGAGTATTTTATTAAAACAAATATTGTATGTTTTATTATGGCTTCAGAAATACAGGCATACAGACACGTTGGAAACATGTAAAACCATTGAAAACTCGACATCTATTTTTCTCACGAAAACGGTCCTTTTTTATTTGAGCATATAAAAGTAATAAAAACCTTCAATGTTTTTCATTGAGTTTTGAATTTCATTACTGTATTATTTCTTTAAATGAGGAAAATTCATTATAGGGAATACAGGACAGAGAATGACAATGAGATGTAAAAATGCCATAAAGTGGGCAATGATTTAAAATAGGGGATTAAAGTACGTGTTTGAACAGATGCACAATTACAGTATTCTGTTTAATTTCATGTAAGTAGAATTCATAATAATAAAAGTAAACTAATTCTGGATTTAGTTTCTGGTAATGTGTTTTAAGGCACTAACAAAATTATACATGTTTGTAATAGCGACAGAATATTAGCATAACGATACCAACAAATTACCCTTTATATTATTGTTTTAAAAGTTAAATGTAACATAAGGTAATTGGTGGATTATACTTGGGTTATGTTTCAGAGTAACCACCTCTTTCTTATTACAGTTTAAGCTTATTTCAAATGTTTCCCAATAAAAGTTATTTCAAGCAAACTATGGCAATAGTATCGCAACAGATTTAACAGAAGTAAAGGGGTTGTTTAGACAAAGGTTACATAATTATATCCTTCTCGTTTCTATAACTTGCGTGCTCTGACATTAGTTCGTTATAGAATTGTGTTTTATTATACAGATGAAAAACAAGTATTTTATTTAACAATGCAATAGCTTAGATGGCACGTATAGGCTATACCTTTTCATTACATTATCTATATGTGCTTGAGGAGTAAATCAACGTTATCAAAAGCAGTTGTTCTAAACGAGGAATAACTGCCGTAACGTGACACGAGCTCAAATGCAATTTTTAGATGTGGAATATACCATCATAACTCATCTTTCTATTCAGTTGTTTCCAATTGATCATTTCAAAATTCACACGAATTCATATAATATGTATCGCACCACCAATACTGAATAATTTTTTTATCTTATATATATATATATATTTTTGTTAATAATATATGAGATTACCCAATAAGAAAAGATTAGATTATAAATATTGAAGAAACATCGTATAAGCGACAGAACATGATGGACAGACTTTAAAGTAACTTTAAATTTTTTAAATACTGTAATGTTACTTTATTGCGCTATTAGGCCCACGCCGTCCACATGAACAACTCGTGCGTTGCACGAGGGCGCCGTGGATGTAAAGGCGCCTGTCGTTGCCTCTCAATTTATAAATGTTCAACAATACAAAAAAATGAAATTGTGTTCCCGTCATTTGAAAACGAAAATAGTAGTAATTATTTATTATTTTACAATAATTACAGTTTTCTGCGTGCAATTTTAGCGAGTATTATTTTGTTAAAAAAAAATTATAATAAACATAGATAAATAATTCTTTATTCATAATAAGTGCTTAGTCATTTGTCGTGTTGCGTTTCAACTTGTATTTTAACGAGTATACAATTATTCGTGTTGTAACTTGCATTCTGTGACTTGTATTTCGACGTCCTGTATAGAAAGGGTTTACTTGAAAGATTTGTTTTACATATATTATATTATCATACCGTTTGATAAATAGTTACGAGGAAATCATTTTAATAGTGATATTTTTTTACCCAGTAAATTTTATGTTCGTTTAATCGTGTATTAATTAGTGAGTTATTAGTTCGAATTGATTACTTAAAAGCTTCTATCTAAGGTAAGTTAGATAAGTTTTGTAATCAATTTGGTGGAAAAGTAACCGTTTATAATTAATTTTGTTTTCAAGGTTAAGCACTAAATATTTTTAATTGTTTTAAAGAAACTACTTTAAAGCTTTGCGGCAACCTCAGGAATATTTAAAAATGTAAAGCTTTCTTTTTTATTAATTTTCACGATTGAATTATTTTTGCAATTAACAAAATATGAATTAATATGGATTTATATATACATGTCTAAAGTGGAAAAAAGAAACTTTCCGTATATGAAAATTTATTAAACAAACGAAAACGAGAAGAAAACTAAAATAACAACATTTTTCACAAACCAACCATTTCACATGAAAACAAAGACTTTCTGTCTACATCAATGGCGGAATTAGAAACTGAACCAAGTAGCAGCCAAATGGTATCCGATTTCTTGATCAACTACTGATTGCCGGAGAAGGAATTTGAAGGCAGTGTCAGCTACAATCGACTTCTAGCAAAGATTGTAAACTCGATGATGGTGAAGAGACATTTTGCCACTTTTTGAGGATCCAAGGAATGTCCAAAAGTTTCATTTCCTCATCATGTTCCATTATTACTAGATAATGGAGCAGGTCATAAACGATAATGGGTTTAATGATTGGCATCATTTAAGTTAAGATTTAAGTTAACACGCAAAACGTACATTACATTTCCAAAATTTGATGCAATGGACAGATCTTTTAAATCGAATGAAAAATAATAAAACTACAGATTCTGAAGCATGCCGTTATTGAGCTTATTTTTTATACGGTTTTGGCTGAACAGCGCACAAAAATATACCTCATTACCTTGGGCACAAAATCCAAAACCAAGTTATAACTTTATTGGAAAGTAACGTTAGGTCTAAAACTTTAAATATGACGAAAAAAGCTAAATATTTCGCTATCATCCTCGACTGTACAGGTTGTCCCATTTTCGTATGTTTTACGGGGTATCTCGCTTATTTTTTAGGTTAGAACCTTGCGGTTTTCGCTACACCGTGCTATTTTTTAATGAAACCAAAGATGCACTAATCAAATTTGCCATAGCCATCTTAGTTTGTGTGCTACAGGGTGATTTTGGAAAAATTGCATTTTCAGTCATCCCCTGTAACTCTGTTATTGTCAGACATATTAAAAAAGTAAAAACTGATATTTGTAGATTTCTTTACGCAGAATCCAGTGGCGATACTTAGATTTTCTTTAGAGGTCACAGTTTTTTGTAATGGGACACCCTATATATTTTATTAAAATCTTTCTCCCCTTGCCAAGAGCTTTCAAAAATATAACATAGTCTATATTTATTTTTATAAATAACGTGACAAAATGATTTTTTTCTATAATTTACATTGATAATGGTGGATAGCCGTGGGTAACCATGGTAACGCAAAAAACAAAATAATTAACGTTCTGTCATTACTTAGGTATTTGATTTTTGAAGTTTCTGCTTCTCTCAAATTATTCCTGGTTACATTTTCCCAAATTTACTGCTGATATTTATTGTTATTCGTTGTTTTTGTTTATTGTTATCGTACTTATTCTTGTTGTTGTTGTTGTTGTTTAATTATTTTTTAATATGGCTCGAAACCAAAAATTTGAAAACTTTGAGAAATATGATAGAATACCTGCTTCATATTATCTAATGAAAACGCAGACCAGGTCTTAGAACTCTATCTGAACAGGTCAGTTAATCTTTACCTTAGAATTTGTATTTATTTTATATACCTATTTTGTCATATAGATATCCCGAAAGAAGACAACCCGACAGAAGAATATTTCAAAAATTAAAATTTAATCTTTGCCAACATGGATGTTTTGACAAACCTCGACCTCGAGTTTACAACAAAGAGAACGAGGAATCCGAGATCAACGTTTTAGCAGTTGTTCAAGGCACTCCTGAAACCTCGTGCAGGAAAATAGATGAAGAGACCGGTGTGTCTAAAACAACAGTGCAAAAGATTAAAAAAAAACATAAATTCAAACCCTACAAGTATAAACTTGTTCATCATCTGCACCCTGGTGATGCTGAACGTAGATTGGGGTTCTGAAATTGGTTTATAAATATGAAAATAATTTTGAAAAAAAATAATTTGGTCAGACGAGACACATTTCACAAGTTCGGGAATTCTTAATAGACACAACTCGCGGTTTTGGAGTCAAGAAAACACCCACATGATTTTTCCTAGAAAGCGTCAAGGCAGGTTCGGATTTAATGTCTCCTGCTTTCTTTTTAACCGAAAAATAGTTTAGAAGATTTATGAAGAAAACCTAAACTCTAATGGGTACTTACAAATTCTACAAGAAAAAACTATGAACATTTTAGAAGATATTCCACTGGCTCAACTGAACGATATATTCTCCCAGCAGGATGGGGCTCCAGCCCACAACGCTAGAATAATACAAAACTGGCTAAATGAACGTTTTCCCAGGAGATGGATTGGAACAAATGGACCTGTTCGATGGCCACCACGATCACCGGATCTCTCGGTTTTGGATTTTTTTTGTGGGGGTATTTAAAGAATAAAATTTATAGGCAATATGCCAACATGCAACAATTAAAAATTGCAACGGAAAATGCTTTTGCAGAATTACGAAGACAATCATTTATTTTGGAAAATGCTATTAAAAGAATTTATAAACTTTGTGAAACTTGTAGGAGACATAATGGTCTGCAATTTGAACAATATTTGTGATTAATTAATTATTTTGTTTTTATCAATGTAAATTATAGAAAACAATCATTTTGTCACGTTATTTATAAAAATAAATATAGACTATGCTATATTTTTGAAAAGCTCTTGGCAAGGGGAAAAAGTTTTAAAAAACATATAGGGTGTCCCATTAAAAAAAAGAGTAGGTTATGTCAATATCTCAAAAACTGTGACCTCTAAAAAAAATCTGAGTATCGCCACTGGATTCTACGTAAAAAAATCTGCAAAAATCAGTTTTTACTTTTTTAATATGTCTGACAATAGCAGAGTTACAGGGGATGACTGAAAATGCAATTTTTCCAAAATCACCATGTAGCACAAAAACTAAGATGGCTATGGCATGCATCTTTGGTTTCATTAAATAGTAGCACGGTGTCGCGAAAACCGCGAGGTTCTAACCTAAAAAATAAGCGAAAATGGGACAACCTGTACACCCGATGCCAGCCTCCAAGAACAGATTCCAGTATGTATCAGATTCGTCAATTTAAACATGAATTAGTATTGAAGAACACTTCCTAACTTCTTGTTCTGTTACTGATGTTACCGGTGAAGGTTTAACATTTTTTTTGTTATCGACGTTAGAAAATTATGGATTAGATATTTGTAATTTACGCGGTCAAGGCTACGACAACGGGGCAAAAATGAATGGTACGCATAATGGTTTACAAAAAAAAATTTAAATATCAATCCAAGAGCATTCTTTGCATCCTATTGTAATGATGGTTTGAACCTTGTCGTTAACGATGGCGCAAAGTCAAATATATTATTTGTATTTTTTTTTTTCTATAGTTTAAGAACTTTATAATTTTCTCTCCGCTTCAACCCATCGATGGACGACTTTGAAAAAACATGAAATTTGATTTTATAGCCGTTATCAGATTCCAGATGGATGCTATAACACCTTTAAGGTATCAACTAAGCGAAATATACGAAGCTCTTTTTTAAATTACTTCTGCACAAAATATCGATAATGCTGTAAAGAGTGTAGCAATGGCATTTGTATGCAAGATGATTTTATGATTTAATATATTAAGCAAAGTTAATATAATGTCCAAAATTTTACAAACTCAAAATTTTAATATTATGTATGCGTGTGCTGGTTGAAGTAATTTAATTGATTTTTAAAAAACTGTTTTAATGATTTATTAGAAGAAGCTAGGAAAGTCGCGATTTTATTAGATATCGATCCAAAATTTAAAGATTGTAACGTGTTATTAATAATTCGCCTTTCTATAGGCAACTTAACGTGCATTTCGTGCAGCGTGTGTTGCATATCTAGTTGCATAAAAACATGCATTTAATTATTTTAGTTAGAACTCGTACGCATATCGTTTGGACATTCAGTTTCAGACATGTTCATGCGCAAAGACTACTTTAGCGTTGCTTGGTTGATGATATTTTTAAGGTGAATGTAAACATCCATTTTTGCTCTGGCAAGTATTTTTTTATTAAAGGTGCTATAAATTTTATGGTTTTAAAGTTATTTTTTTTATTGTAGAAATTTATTTTAACTCTATTGTATAATGGTTTACTTGTTTATTCCTTATTTAAAAACAAGTTGGCGTCCGAGTATTTCACAATTAGTTTCAGGAAGAAGTAACCCCGATTTTAAAGCGAACATATCTAGATACATGTAAATATTTTTTGGTTAATAAGGCTAATCGATAATTTTATGAACCTGGCCCACTTTAATCCACGATTGAGCCTAAGGCATAAAATCTTCTGTTTATTACCCAAACTGTTAAGTAGCTAAAATTTGTAGCCATGGGTGCAGAAGTACTTATAGAACCTAAGGGTTATACTTGTAGAAACTAAGGATCTTTACACTGGCGCCCAACGTGGGACATCGATTTGCAATTATTAATACCAGATATCTTTGCTTATGTTTGTTGCAATTCCGAATATTGTTGACAACTGTATAAAGGTATTGTAATATTTTGTATTTACGGTTATTGTAACCTTATTGTATTTTGTGTCTATTTTTATGTCGAATTATGTAGTAGATGTTCTTAGAAGTGATGAGTTATTAGTGGAACTGAGATACCGTAATATTGACGAAGCGGAAAATTTATCCGTTGATGAAAAGCGCAAATTATTACGACGTAAACTGAATTTGGAAAAGGTCGATTTAAAATTATTTGATTCTTATATAAAAGTTGATATAAATCAAAAAGAAGAACTCGCTTGTTTAAAAGAAAAACTTACTCATATTCAATCATTGATAAATATGTACAAAATTAATCCAACGAAAAGTGAATATCTCAAACTACATACTCGTCTTTTACATATTTTGAAGCGATGAAATTATACGGTGTTTGTCGATGAACGTGTGCTTGTACGTTGATCAATTACTTTCACTATGCAATGATAATTTTGAATTAATCGGATCAATTAACAATAATTTAGAGTTGAGTAATGACTCACAATATCTTGATAATTCTAACATTTCGATGGCAAATAATGAACTGGTTAATACTTAATTAAGAATTTAAATATTTTTAGAAATTCTGTTCCTGTTTATAAATTAAATCTTAAATTTAATGGTAGTGGAAAAGAAGTTTTCTCATTTATACAAAGGTGTGAAAAATTAATGCTTGCACGTAATATTTCAAAGACAGATATGTTGATCTATTTTCTGGAAGGGGTTTGACATGGTTTAGAGCCATTAGGTCTTAAATAAATTCTTGGGATGAGCTTATTCATAAGTTAAAAAGCGACTTTTTACCCGAACGACATGACGAAGTGTTGTTAAATGAAATTTAAAACAGGAATTTCCTCAATTACACGTTCCTCCTGCTGATTCTGAGCAACTTAAGATTATTATGAAAAATTTACGGCCTTGGTATGCAACACAGTTGGCTCTTGTCAATATTACCAATATTTTTCATCTTGTTGATTTATGTAAAAAATTACAGCAGGTTAAAGTACAAAACTCTAAATTTAAATACAATTGAAATTCAGATTTTCAAAAACAACATGAAGACAAATCAAAATCTTTTACTTGGAATCAAAACAATAAACTAAAAATTAATTTTACTGGTGCTAAACCGAAAATTTCGAATTCAACTCTCACACCTGTGCCAATGATGATAATATTACCTTTTGTTACAAATGTGGTCATTCCGACGTGACTTTTACTAATTGCCCAAAGTGGAATTTTTCAAAAAACTTTTAATTGGGAAGTGTTCTTATATAATCTAACGATCTTTGATGAAGACGTTTTAAGACCTCGAAAAGTTACACAACAATTTAGTTACGAAGGCAACGATGAACCAATACAGAATGAAGAATTAAAATTTAAAGTACATTGTTTTTTTAATTTGATAAATATTACAACATGCAGCAATTTTCAAGTTTTTATGGAAAATTTAAGAATTTAACAGTCACCCTAAATCGGATCAGCTAGAGCTTTGTTAAAACTTGAGGGTATATTACGTGATAGAAATCGAAATGAATTCGATATAAATAGATGGAACTTATGCAAGAATAGCAGTTTTTGCAGAATTTTGAGAAAACTGTCATTTATTCGCCAATTAGTACCCTAAATTACATTGTAACCAATAATTTAGATTATTTTTACCTAAACATTTTTGTGGCATTACGAATTTTATTGACAATGTCAGTTTCCATAGCCACAGCGGAATGATAGTTTTCCAAATTAAAAATCATTAAAAACTATTTACGTTTTGCTATGGTAGAAGAACGATTGGAAAATCATTTAATTCGAGTCCACTTTAATTCAAGAGTTAGACATTGAAACGTTAATACAACAATTTTCAAAAAACAAAGCGCGTGAAGTCCAGTTCTGTTAAAATAATTTTGTTTAAAATTTTTGCATTTATGAATAAAATTTTTTAAATTTAAAATTACTGTATAATGTTATTTTTAAAAATAATTTTATCCAATGTCTAACATCCCATGTTAATTCATTTCTATTAACAGTCATTCCGGTAAGTATTCGTATGATTTTAAGCTGAATGTGTGCAAGATAGAATTTAAAACAAAAAAAATTCTACTATTTTATAACAAGGTTTGTTAATTTCTTTATAACAATGTATAGAGGAGCACTGTTTACCTTTGCACGACGGTGCTCGGCGTCGATAGTAAACATTTCACAATCCTTAATTGGGTAGCAATAGTTAAAAAACTGTAACTTACAAGACTAATTTGATTGACATTTGTTCCAATAAATAGAAAACCATTAATTTTTATTTTTATTCTTTCTGTATATGGATTAATAATTTAAAAATCTCTATCTACTATCTGTTAATACTCCGTATTTAGTAAGCCTTTATCGTGTGCTTATAAAGCAATTCGTAATAATTAAGTCTTAACTTAAGCAATAGAAGCACCAACAAAAGAATAATAACACAAAGTTAGTTAACGGTAATCAAAGTTAACAATAACATAAATTATTTTCTATTAATTAACAAAACTGGATTGTAATGCTCACAAAAAGATTTCTTTGTGTTCTGCAAAATAATCTTTGAAACACCTATTATGACATCGTATCTGTCTTAAGATACAATAAGCGGCAGGTTATACGTATAACCACTGTATATAAAAGAGAAATGGTATAACTATATCTTAATTATAGTCTTAAGTGTTTTTTTGAACAAAGAAATAACAAAGTTATTAGGTATCAATGACTTCTAAATTAATACGTCACTTTGCCTATTTATTACTCTATTGAATTTTTAATGTCAAAGGTTGAAAACAATCATTTTAAAGAAGCCTTTCAGGAATATTATGAGGGAAATATTTTGCATATTGATTAGGTATTTTGACAATATGTATTATAATTTATAATTGATGAGAAATATTTTGTTTCGAATAAGAATGCGATATTTAATATTTATGAACCAATTTTGTTCAAACCTTAACAGAAGTGTTAATACGTCATGAAAATAAAATGATTAAAATTTGAAGAAATTGTAACAATTAAAAAAGGTGTTTTTACTAATAGTAATCCTGAACAGGTTAAGATTTACCTAACGTGCTAAAGCACTCAGGAACACTGGGAGTATTTAGGGATATTGTTAGGCTGACGAGAAATGTTTATGAATGACTACTTTAAATTTGATTAAGTCAAAGTTTGGAGGAAAACAGGAACTGGGTAGTGCATTCCAGAATTTGGTCGCCGTGAGGAAAAGTGTAGATTGCTCCCGTTTAGTGTGATAAGATGCAATTTTGAGTGCGTAATTATGGTGTGAATAGGCAAACCGAGTGTTCCAAGCTAAAATGACCTACGAAGATATAAAGGAATGTATGTCGTAGGCTCACTTGCCATCGTAAAGCGATAGAACAAGGAAAGAACCGAAACTATTCTTCTATGCTCAAGAGGCTGTCGGTCAGAGGTCAAAGACGGGCCATTTCTAAGCCTTATAGCTCTTTTTTGGAGGCGATTTAGCATATCAAGGGCGTATTAGGGAGCACTGGCTCAGAGGTGGGAATTGTATTCCAGATGAGGTCGAATTTGAGCCTTATACAGTAAAAGAAGTTGTTGAGATGTGAAGTACATGTTAAGATCTGTACAGAAATCCCAGCTTACGGGTAGCTGTTTTCTGGCTGACAAAATGTGGTTAGCCCATAAAAGGTTCGATGATAAGGACATCCCTAACATAAAAATGGAGTTTGAAAACTTGAGATCTAAGCTATTCATATTTACAGCAGGAAATGATCGGTCTTTCTTGGCCGACATAAGGCAACACTGGGTATTGTCGGCGTTGAACGTGAGTTGATTATTTCTTCCCCTTTCAAGGATACGTTCTAAGCTACTGTTGATTGGCACTACCATCTTCACTTTAACGTCCAGACTAGACATATTGTTGTGGGAAAGCTGAGAAGAACTACAATGTAGGGTGTTGTCGTCTACAAAGCAATGGATCGGGTTAGTTATTGAGGAAATGAAGTCATTTATGTATAGCAGGAAAAGTGTGGGAGGTCTCACTCGTCCTTGGGGTAGGTACTCCCGCGTTAATAGTAGTTTCTTTCGAAAAGAAGCCATCGACGACAACGCGTCTTTTGTCAAGAAAGCTGGAGATCCAATTGATAAACGTATCCGATAAGCGGAACGAAGTAAACACATGCACCAAACCTGGTCAAAAGCCGTTTTAAGATGGTTAAAGCTACGATGACTGTTTCACCGAACTTTTCTAATGTGTTAGTCCAAAGTTGGGTGACATATGAAAAAAGATCACGCGTTGAACGTCTCTGTCTGAACCCATACTGTTGGTCGTTTAGGAGTTTATTGGACTCGAGGAGTGATATAATGGAAGTCATAGCTATTGGTCGATAGTTTGAGGGATTGGTTTTATCGCCATTGTTAGGAATATGTGGAACATTTTCCAACTTCCACGATGAGAGAAACTCTCCAGATGACATGGAGATCGAAAAGAGTTTGGACAATACAGGAACTAGCTTGGGGTAGCATATTTAATTATGACAGCTGGAATACCGTCAGGGTCAGTCGCCTTGTTTGATAATTGATTCTAGGTGTAACGAAAGTGGAATGGTTTCATAGCGTATGAAGTAGATTTGGGCGACGGCACAATTTTACCAGAATCATTAAGACATGAATTTTATGCAAAGTAATCGACAAAGAGGTTGGCTTTGTGAGCAGGATCAGCTACTACAGTTCCTTCACGAGACGTCGTTGGAGGAAAGGAACATATACTACAGTTTTTACTGATGGTTTTAATTAATGACCAAAATTTACGGCTACACAAAGGACATGAAACTAATTCTTTGCGTTTACGTTCTTCAAACATCTTTATGGTCTTGGTGATGATGATTTAGCAACTATTCCTTGCGGCAATATAGTCGGCGTGGCTTTCAACAACTTTACTTGATTTCCATTTGGTATAGAGTTTATGCTTTTGCGATAATGCATCAGTGGAATGCAGTATTAAACCATGGTTAAGAACAAGATTATGTTTTTTGGGAATGTATAATTCCACACCAATCAAGATAACTTCAGTTATTGAGAGAGCAATGTTTGAAGAGGTGGACCTTTTAAAGGAATACTCACGCCAGAGGAAGGTTACAAAAAAATCTCGCAGTTTGCTCCAGTTAGCTGATTTAAAACACCACATGTCGTGATCTGTTTTTAGAGGAACGGTCGGATTGAATACAAAGGAAGTTCTTTCGATTAGGCAGTGGTCTGATTGACATAGTGGGGAAATGACAAGTGTGTTAGTTATAAGGAATAGGTCCATGAGATGTGGAGTATGGTTAGGGTTGTGAGGGATTCTGGCGGGTTCGAAAATCATTTGTATGAGATCACAGAATACAGCAAATGCTTCTGTACTATAACCTGCGGGTTTAGTGGTTGATGAAAATTGAAGCCAATTGGAGTGTGATAAGAGGTAGTCTATTTTCGTACTAAGGTAATCAAAAAGATCTTGGAGGTTATTATCATTGGGAGACCTATACAAACAATAGCAGAATGTCACAAATTGGGGCCCAGAATGTTTGAACTTAATCGCGTCAAATTTGTTGTTTTCCAAAGTGGAAATCCTCTTACAACCTACGCTGTTCTTGTTATACGCACATACTCCACCTTTAAGGCGAAAGTTGGAGTGGGGGTTGTATCTGGGAAATTCAGGTCAGGCGTATCAGTGCTTCTAGGAGAGATTTGTGTCTCTGATAGAAACAAAATGTCCGCTTGCACTACAGGATTAAGATTCGACATGATACCACGTATGTTGCAGTAATGTATCCGAATATTGGTAATGCCCTCCCAGGTATCCGAATGTGGCTGGATTTTATTTCTGGCAGATCTTGCTTTTCTTAGCCTATAATTTGACGTTGACGAATTTTATGTCCCTACCAGAATCCTTGAGACGGATCGACAAATCAGTGTCTCGCCCTACTCACCGGGGGTATAGCGTCTGCCGTAAAAATGCCAAGCTTGGATAGTGTGTGTTGGCGAGTACATACGGTATAAAGGAGATAGTAATCGGCAGCCCTTTTCGAACTCAGAAAATTGAAGCGCGAATATTAAGGAGCCCATGGTAAAGTTGGTGGTATTACACCAGGCGGCATGGGGTATATAATCCAGATTAATTAATTATGCACTCATGTATACTTTAAATGAGATGATAAATATGGGCCTGCGGTGGCCCGTTCCAAACGTTTTGAATACTACGCCTTAGATCATTTGAATTATTCGGGGATACGATGAATTACTGAATCGTGTGTTGGCGATTCGCGTGAAAGTGTTTCATGGTTTAGTTATTGTTTTAATATAACGTTGAATGAATTGACCATCTAAAATATGATGTTTTCGGACAATTTCTTAATTACTTTTTAGTAAAAAATATGGCGACTTAGTGTTTGACAGCGCATACATACATTTAAAGCATCTAATCAATATTAGTGAATCTTAAATTATAAAAAAATAAACTTTTCAGGTATGAGGAGAATGATAGAATTCACAGATGTACGCAATAAAACTTTCTTTATGACTAAATGTGTTTGACATATGTTTATTTAAATTGGACTATAGCCAAAAACCTTTTGATTCTCATTGTAGTTAAGGGTGCTGTGATGTCACTTGCCGCATTTGATGTTGCAGTTTCCAAAAGGATAGGGTAGGTATTATACTTACTGACTTAGTAACGGAAATTATCAAAACATTTGTAATATAACAATTTTAAATCGTTGACAGATATGAGAATTACGTATTATATCATTGAGAATATGTATATCCATTATGCGTTCGAGTTTGATTTACCATTAAAGAGGTAAATGAGAAATTACATCGCGATACTTTTTTTGTAGCAAAATTATTAAAATTGAAGAATTAAAATACAACCACTTGTAATTTTAAAAGAAGGATCGTAAAAACAACATGAATTGAAGTTATTACAAGTTAAGGCTGGAAGGGTTACTAAATAAATAATTTGGGTGAAATTCTACATCTTAGTTTACGATCAAATTATAGACTAAGCTTGATGAAAAATGCTGTGTTTTGATGGTACCTTAATGTGTATAAAATAGCTTCAGACGACTTCCTAAGCAAAATAATAGCTTTATTTGGTACCATAGTAGACTTTTGTGACACGGTTTGTGCTGGGCAAGTATGTGCAGTAGTACAACCATTTAACACAAAAATGGTATAAAGGAATTAATGCTATAGAATAACTACATTACATTGCGTTTGGTAGTTATTGATAAAAATAAACATATTAAACAAATTAAAACAAAGCTTATTTCATACAAAACTTTATTAATTAGATTTGACTTCATAAACATGATCAGCTGTCAGTACATTTGTTTCAAAATTGGTTAGTTTGTTAACCTACGTAAAATATACGTAGCTTTACACTTCCATCTTATGCCGTTTTGGACATAATGTTTTGTATCACTCTCATATTTTCGTATTTAAGCTATTTTACATACTGTTACTTGCCGTGGATCAAATTTTGTGTACTTGATGGACCTAGTGACGATTTTCGGTTTAATATAAATAATGTTCCAGTTCACATAATTGGTCTTTAACAATTTTATAGAACAGGTTTTGTAATAATTGTAACATTTATGTTAAATGTAATCATCAGATTTGTAAGTTGGTACCATAACTAGATTGATTCTTAGTGCCCGTCAATCCTTCAATGTTTTTTAGAGATTGGTAGCACGTAAACTTTCATCCATACCACGATCATAGGCATCAAGAATTAAATGAGAATGATTTTCAAGCTCGAGTATTTTTTGTAATTGGCCAGTAAATAAAGGTCCACACTTTCCTAGGGTAGTTTTATGGAGTGGCGAAGTTACTTTAAAAGCACTGGAGAAGTCAATATTCACAATGCACATTACCGGTCGCAAACAAATCCTCACTGGGGACATCTTTGGCGTGTTAATACGTGGTGTGGTATACTTGAAGAAAATATGATAGGCCCTTATTTTTTCGAAGAAATTCTGAATGGGATACGATACGCCGAGTTTTTAAGTAACGACCTGATCAAATTACTGGTGAATGTCCCTCTTTTAACGCGAGCAAGAATGTGTTTTCAGCAAGACGGCTGCCCAGTTCATTTTTTATTGGTCGCCAGGAACACAATAAATCAACTATTTCCCAACAGATGGATTGGCAGAGGAATCATAGCGGCATGGCCGCCAAGTTCACCAGATTGTACGCCCCTAGATTTTTTTCTTTGGGGTCGGATCAAGGATATTGTTTATGAAGAAAAACCAACGACAAGAGATGATATGAAGCTGAGAATTCGCAATGCTTGCCATTCAATAAGAATTTGAGAAGTACTTAGAGCCACTAATGGTGTAACTACACGAGCTCAACAGTGTTTAGTAGTAAATGGAAGGCATCTTGAACACTTGTAACATTGTATAACTCGGTAAAATCCGACATTTCAGTTTTGTTTGTTAACAATGAATTTCAAATTTAATAATTTTAGTCGAATATTACTTAAAGGGGTGGGAGTAACAAAATAAATGTTTCAACAACACCTTTTTCCGCATATGTTGCCATTTAAAATTTTGGAGGCATTCTGTAGAAAACTGCTGATGATGCTGACTTTTCTGAGAAATAATATCACCATTCAATTCTTTATTATGGGGTTTATAGTAATTTTTTTAACCAACCCTCTGGTGGTCTCATTCACTCAGTATATAAATCTCCAATAAAAAGTAAAAAAATTCCTTCATCAAGTAGAAAAGAACTGATGATCTTCAAACGGCCGAACATATTTTCTTGAATCATAGCTAAGCACATTCTCGATCAACTCACCTTACAATAAAGGAAACTAAATCAAAATCGGTTCCTCAGTTTGGAAGCTACGATGCCACAGACAGATACACTGATACACACACGTCAAACTTATAATACCCCACTTTTATCACCGGGGGTTAAAAACGTAAGTTCAAGCAATAAAACGTCAAAAATTTTACTGCACGCTACGCATGCGTACTACCTCGATTTAAAACGTACAACTTGTAAAACCTAACAATTTTAGGTTATTACGATTTTGATTACATACACAAGCAATATAGAAACGTAATAGTGAAACGCAATTGGGCCGTTGTATATTTATTAAACTATTCGAGCAATCACATTTTTAGTTTGATTTAAGATGTTTACAAGAAAATTACGTATTGTTATGATCTAGCGTACGAAGGTTGTTACATGCGAACTCTATCGCTATATATTTTAGTTTTTTTTTTGACCGGAAATCGAATACGGCTAACACATGTTTCTTAGCTACTCATTAAAAGTTATTCTGGTTTGTCAGTGTAAGTAAGTAAATGAAAAAAAAGTGCAAGTGTAAAAATAGTTTTATAGTTTAAAATGAGAAATATTGTTGCAAAATATGAATGACAGTAACGGTGAAGACTTTTTTTCACTTCACCATAAATCAGTGTACTGGCAACTGACGCACCTTAAATTTAGTATCCAGAAAATCACACTAACAATGATAATCAATTATAATTAAATATTTCATTATTATAAAATATTTATTTACCGACACTTATAGGCACTTAGGAAGCCGTTTTCTTAAAGAACGTAAAAATATTATATTTAACGAGTGCAAAAAGTGTTCATTGCAGTCGATCTGTTCTCTAATTCGATCTAAAAGCCTCGTTGGACAAACGCACGTCGCGTGCAATAAACACTTACTTTTTGTACTTGTTACATAAATAACTATTTGGACACCAATGAGTATATTAATTTTGAGACTCGTTTCACCCTCGTTTAACGTTTATAAAGAGTAAAAGGGAATGCGGATGCAAACTTGCTAAATCTTATATCAAGGGAAAATGGCATCCGAAAAGAAGCCATAAAAAAAGGGGTGAAAATGCGATCCCCACGTGGGCATATAAAAAATGGCAGACCCAGGTGCCCCAGGGGGCGGGGCTTATGACGTAAAAAAAGTGGATGGGATGGTGCCGATGTACTACTCTTGGTATATAAATCTCCAATAAAAAGTAAACAAATCCCTTTATCAACTAGAAAAGAACTGATGATCTTCAAACGGCTGAACATATTTTCTTAAATCATAGCTAAGAACATTCTCGATCAACTCACCTTTCAATAAAAAAAAAACTAAATCAAAATCGGTTCCTCAGTTTGGAAGCTACGATGCCACAGACAGATACACAGATATACACACGTCAAACTTATAATACCCCATTTTTATCGCCGGGGGTTAAAAACGTAGTTCAAGCTATAAATCAAAAAAATGTCAACAAATTTTATTGCACGCTACGCATGCGTACTACCTCAATTTAAAACGTACAACTGGTAAAACCTAAAAAAATTAAGTTATTACGGTTTTGATTTCATACACAAGCAATACAGAAACGTAGTAGTGAAACCTAATTGGGCCGTTGTATATTTATTAAACTATTGGAGCAATCACATTTTTAGTTTGATTTAAGATGTTCACAAGAAAATTACGTATTGCTATGATCTAGCGTACGAAGGTTGTTTCATGCGACCTCTATCGCTATATATTTTAGTTTTTTTTTTTAACGGAAATCGAATACGGCTAACACAAGTTTCTTAGCTACTCATTAAAAGTTATTCTGGTTTGTCAGTGTTAGTAAGTAAATGAAAAAAAAGTGCAAGTGTAAAAATAGTTTTATGGTTTAAAATGAGAAATATTGTTGCAAAATATAAATGACAGTAATGGTGAAGACTTTTTTTCACTTCACCAGAAATTAGTGTACTGGCAACTGACGCATCTTAAATTTAGTATCCAGAAAATCACACTAACACTGATAATCAATTAATAATTGAATATTTCATTATTACAAAATATTTATTTACTGATACTTATGGCCATTTGGGAAAACCGCTTTCTTAAAGAATGTAGAAAAAATATTATATTTAACGAGTGCCAAAAGGGTTAATTGCACTCGATGTGTTCTTTAACTCGACCTAAAAGCCTCGTTGGATAAACGCACATCGCGTGCAATACACACTTACTTTTTGAACTTGTTACATAAATAACTATTTGGACACCAACGAGTATATTAATTTTTGAGACCCGTTTCACCCTTGTGTAACGTTTATAAAGAGTAAAAGGGAATGCAGATGCAAACTTGCTAAATCTTACTTCTGAATTCGTTTTTGCCCTCGATCCGGAAAACCTACGCATTTTTAAATAGATAATGCTACAAGTTTTATTAAGACCACGCAAATTAGGTAAATTTTATTATACTTATACAAATAAAATTGCAGAAGATTAAACTTCATTTTGTAGCATTCTACGTTTAAAGCAAACGCAGCTTAGAAAATCAATAAGCTGAAAAAATGTTTGGCATAGCACCGAGTGATAACCTATATTTGAAATTACATTATTTTTTTATTTCTAAGTGTTTTTACCAAATCTTAATCTTAATTTATTTGAATCTAACACATCGACATAATTATTATGTACTAAGTTTGTTATTTTACTTTCTTTATTTTAGACTTTATTAGTATTTGTAGCACGTACAATTAAAAAAATATATCTGAAAACTTTTAGTCAGTTACCCAGAATTATTTTCTGAAATACCGTTTACAGCAAGCGGTTTCCATGGCAATTTACAAGGATTTCATTTAAATTATCACGTAATCTAGTACATATTGTTAAAAGGCGGCAAATATTAAATTACTTTAACGCATAAACTTCCCCTAATATTAATTTCGTTCCCGCTTTCGGTAGATGGTAGTACAAATTTCGTGGTAATTCACTAGGATTTAATTTAAATTAGTTTTCGTGGCGGGGTCGCGGAAACATTAGAATTGTTACTGTGTTCAATATGTCGGGGATCATGGGGATTGGGAGCAGCTTTAATGTGTCCTTTGTGAAAGAATGTCGCCAGCTATAATGGAAACGTATATTTGTGAGGATAGTCCTTTTTGTTTTGCAGATCTGTATCTAAGTGTTGGCTTATTTGGAATGTTTATAGATAGATAACCATTTTTAATCAATTTTATATAAAATGCAATTGTATTTTACCTTGTCGTACATAATTAAGCGCACATAAATAAATCTAACAGAAAACTTTGCAGTTTATTGATTGAAATTTTGACAAGTTAAGAAGTTATAATTTTCAAGTAATGAAACCTTTATGTTAAATACACCTTTCCATTAGTTTTTAATTCTTTTTCTTTATTGAGGGTACTCTATATCTTGAATCAATAGTTTGCTCACAAACATGAACCTTAGGTATTAAAAGTAATAAAATAGGCAATCAAAAACAAATTCATGAGATGTTCAAAATGTCTTTCACTTTGTTATTAACTTTAACTAATTCGATTTTGAAATTAAATTTCTATCTTTCTTGCCTTTTAACTGCAATTGCTGAATCAGACCAGTTTGTAGAGATGTTCTAGTTCATTGTTAGTAAAATGTGCCGGCGCTACATCTTGATGCAGCAAGATTCTGTTGTTCATAACCTCTGGAATAACGAATAGTAAAATCGAAGTTTAGGTGAACATTAAAAGAATGCTGATCAACAACGGCTTCTCCGCGAGTTTCTCGTATAATAACCGGGTTGTATTTAACATAACAAAGTTTTGCTGTTTGAAAAATTCATAAGTTTGCGTTTTCTAGAACACCCTGTATGATATAACAAAGATTAAATGAAGTGATTAGCTGGTGTTGGGCCTTAGTTGATAACCTGTTTCTTAACTACTTCCAGCTATATTTATTAAACTGACAGGAGTATTGTACCATCTTGTGTATTGGATTAACCTTCGTAATGTGTATAAATTTATTTTGTTTCTTAAAGCTAGGATTCTGAAGGAAAAGGAAAAGGTCACGTATTTCATTCCCTCCCCAAGGGGGAAGGCGGGCTGCTCGAGCTTTTCAAGCTCCTTCAGCCACAATCATGGATTCCCAGCATACACATATACATTATGTATATATGCATGGTGGGATTAAGGATAGGGTGTGGTCAGGATAGGATCGGAAGGAACGGAGTTAGGGTTCTGAGGGGGAAAATACTACCCCAGTATTCGCCTTAGTAGCCGCATATGGCGTGCATATACGCAGTGACCATGCCGCTACGTGTGTAGCCTGTAACCTGAAAAAACCTCATACAAGGTAGACGGTAACGGGAATTGAACCCATTACCTCCAGAATGCTAAGCAGATCGTGTCACCACTAAGCTACCAGCTCGGTTAGGATTCTGAAATGACAAAATTATATATTCTTAACACATTTTTGCGAAACAAAATTTTCGACTTCTAGTTAGGTTTACAAATTTAATTCTGACGTACCACTTTTCAACTACTGCTTTAATAGGTTTTCAATCAATAGAAAGAGTTGCTGTATAATTAGGATAATTAGGCTAATCCAATCAAATTGTATTCTCAAGTTTCGTCAATGACTATTATGTACCTAGATACAGTACTTATCCTTGACTCCACCGGAACAAATCAAAACAATAATCATTTCCAGAATCCAGGACTAAGTGGGGAAAAAATCCTCGACATAACGCCAAGTTGTACAAGGCGAAAATTGGAAACAAATTAGGTTTTTGTTTAATATTTAAAAAATTAAAAACTGGTTTTAATAGACTATCCCACGTGCTTCAAGTTGGCACACGGTCTCTTCAAAATTAAAAAATACTAACACTAGAAAAAATTGTATAGTGTTAGGACCAACCCCCAGAAAGATACTTACCATTAAAACGTGGGAGCTCACTTGACGTCAAGCCAACACTCCCGTCAAGCTTATGTGTAAGACCAAAAAGTTTTACTAAGTAAACTGTAGAATAACTTTGAGCCGACGCTCCGTAAAATGCGAAGTAGCAAATCACGAGAAAAAACTGAAAAGTAAAAGTGCCATTATTTTGAATTATTTTGGCCTGATCAGTTGCTGAAAGATCATTTTAAAAACAGCCCCCATATGGTATATTATGTGTGTAATTTTACGCATAATATATTGCTCTACATTTCTCGTTTCTGTCAGCCTTTGTCTGAAGTTTGCGTGCGGGTGAGCGTGTGTGTTAGTGTGCGTGTGAGTGTGCGTGTGCGTGTGCGTGTGCGTGTGCGTGTGCGTGTGCGTGTGCGTGTGCGTGTGCGTGTGCGTGTGCGTGTGCGTGTGCGTGTGCGTGTGCGTGTGCGTGTGCGTGTGCGCTTGCGTGTGAGTGTGCGTGTGCGTGTGCGTGTGCGCGTGCGCGTGCGTGTGCGTGTGCGTGTACGTGTGCGTGTGCGTGTTCGTGTGCGTGGGCGTGTGCGTGTGCGTGTGCGTGTGCGTGTGCGTGTGCGTGTGCGTGTGCGTGTGCGTGTGCGCGTGCGCGTGCGTGTGCGTGTACGTGTGCGTGTGCGTGTTCGTGTACGTGGGCGTGTGCGTGTGTATGTGCGTGTGCGTGTGCGTGTGCGTGTGCGTGTGCGTGTGCGTGTGCGTGTGCGTGTGCGTGTGCGTGTGCGTGTGCGTGTGTGTGTGCGTGTGCGTGTGCGTGTGCGTGTGCGTGTGCGTGTGCGTGTGTGTGCGTGTGTGTGTGCGTGTCTGTGTGCATGTCCGTGTGCGTGTGTGATTATTGTTTTTACAATATTACCTATTTTCGTTATAACGTGTTAAAAAGGAAGTTGCATAATTATCCAAAAAAATTATTATTAAAATTATTTCAAATCTTTAAATTTCACTTGTAGGTTGGCAGGTAGTGTGTGTTGTTCCATAAGAGATATTTCTTGAGAATATGTTAAATAATTGAGACATCCATTAATTAATGAGGCCGATCTGCTTAAAATTAGTTTAGCTTTGGTTTTTATTTTGTTTTGTATAACTTACAATAAATCTTCTGAAGATTGATGTTCGGGTCTCACTGGTTTTAACATTCTAGACGTTCTGATAATATAAATTTGCTACAAATGTTAATACACTGTATGTTTTATTATTGCAAGCTAGCCTATTGCAAAAAAAATAAAACTAATGTAAGTGAAAGGTATTCGGGGTGTCCTACTGTGGTCAGCGAGCTGTTGCATTTTGGTAACAGGTTATCGTACTTTTGGGGAACAAATATCATGATAAAACTGGAGATGAGAAAAAGCTGGAAAGTGTGTAAGATAGCCTCCAGGGTGCGTAATAGGTACACTAAACCTAGTTTTCTATAAATGATGCCAAATTACGGTAGGACAAAGGTATTGGTATTAAATTTCTCAAAAATTTTGTAATATTTTTTCTTTTAAGACATTACCCCTCCTCCTGAAATAAAGTGATGGGGAAAGCGTATAATGTTTTTGAAAAAAGACAAACAACCTTAGATTACTGTAATCAAAATATCACACTCAGTCGCGCTGAGAAGAACTTTTCTCCTCTGTTAACTGCTTTTGTATTTCAGATAGTGCACAATAAAGGACACTCTAAAAAACCATCTTTTAGCAGTTTCACACTAAATACTCAAATCGAATAGTGGTAGTACATTTTTAACATTAGCGAATAAGTGGCTACACACTAAATAATTTGGTAAAACCCGCAAAATCTCTTTCAAACTAAAAATATATATTTACAAAACACTGTCAAGAAAAGCTAACTTTGCATACAGTTCTTCTGTAGTGTTCGTTACTGATCAGCAAGTAATAATCCCAATTGAGCATCAGAACAGTAGTGTGCAGTGTATCCCATTTTTTAGGCTTTTTCAGGGTATCTCGGCTATGAGTGAAGATAAAGGTGATACGGTTTCACAATACCGTGCCATTTGTCAAATGAACAATGCTGTTTTCCTAATTGTCATGGCCCACTTCGCTTTTGAGGTATAGGACGATTTTAATAAAAGTGACAATATTTTCGGGATAATATCACTAGTGTTATGATTATTATCGATGATACCTCGAGTTAAAACTGATGAAAATTTTCTAAAGGTTTTAACGAGTGGTATCATCGATTATTAATCATATCACGTTATATATTTGTGAATTGTATTCTCATAAAAATATGTATGCCTCGATTGTTTAAAACGACTGTGACCAAGCATAATGTATTTCTATTAAAAAAAATAAGTTTGTGAGATATCTCAAAAAGGATAAACAAATTAGTTGTTTTGTAAACATTCGAAATTTATAAATATAAACAGAAAGTACCTTTAACGAACGAACAGGTTGATATCATAGATACACTTTTAACCGATATTTTAAATATGGAATTATAATTTACATCAAGTTTGCTATTTGATCATAATTACTTATTATTTTACTAGTAGATATCGCGCTTACAAACTTGCTTTAAATTCCTTTTGAAACCATACAGAATACTTTTTTCCTTTAGTTATAATGGAACAATACAAATACATCAAATATTTGTGAAATTTTTCATATAGTCATGTTTTCACATTCCCAACAACTTTCCTTAATAACATTTTGCCGTATTAGTGACCGAAATGGCACTTCGCTTTTACATAAAATTCTCTATAAAACATTTTTTTCTGATTTGTGATAGCCGGCTAGAACTTTAAAAATTAAGAATGTGCTTAAAGTTCTTTTTAGACCAAACAGGGCGTTATCCCATAACATCATTCACTATCAAAACTAAAATTTAAAGAATATGGAAGAGATCTGAATGGATGGATGCAAGTTACGAAAATAGCGTAAGCAAATTACTCAAAGGCAACTTATAGCATAACACAAAGGTTTTACAATTTATATTACATTTTCAGTTAATGGCTGTAGAAAGTTGACGCGTACAATCCAATACCTGTGCTGCTATGTTGTATCCTTTAGTCTTCTAGGAAACGATTTGATGGGATCTTAGTATAGAAGCTAGCTGTTTTCAACCGAATTAAGTTTATTAATCCATCCTCATAGCGATAGATTATCTTAGACCACAAGTAATGAATGAATGTCCATTTGCAATAGTTACTAAGTTTTAGAGAAAAAAGAAGGTAAATGAAAGAAATACCTTAATTTAAGCAGCGTACCAGCTGTCTTTAATCTGTACAACATAACTACTCTGAAATCGGTATTTTTAAAGTATTCCCGCTATGTGATGAGTGTAAGGATCTTCCAACCTTAGCTTTCTAGAAAACGAAGTTATCGTTCAACATAGGTATACAACAACTGTGAAGGTAAACTCTGTACCATCATGTGCCTTTAACGGTATAAGATAAACATCTGAAAACATCCAAATAACCAGAAAATACGAACAAAACTGACTACAATAGTTACAAAACTAAAAAGTGAAACCCAATGAAGAAAAACTAGATTTTTAGTCTGGTCTTGATTAGAAGGTTACCCACCTTTTATTGCGTGTGCATCTCGTGCTTGATGTTTCCAGAACTTGAAAAACGATTGCATTCAAATTCCATACAAAATAAAAATATCTGGTGTGGAACATCAAACAACCTTCCAACCTACAGAATGGAAATAATTTTAGTAACATTTTTTTTAGGATAGTTATGCAAACCTCTTACGAAAATAGGCAACATTGTAAAAACAAACACAATAATCTATGTCGAACAGACGTTTGAAAGTTCATGACAGACAGAGGTTAATAGACATCTAGATGTTAACTTAAATAATTAAAGGAAATGTGAATCATTTTAATTATAATTTTAGGGCAACTATGCAACCTCTTTTACACATTCATAACGAAAACAGGCAACATCGTAAAAGCAAAAACAATAATCTATGTCGGGATGATGTTTAAAATTTCATGTCAGATAGAGATTAATAGACGTAAATACATGCTGACTTAAAAAAAATATTTCAAAGCCGCTCACTTCTATGAAATATCAATAATACAGTTTAACCATTTTCATTCATCTTTAATTAATTTTTAGACTTACCTTGCATTATGTTAAAAAACTATACAAAGAAAAGTTATGTAAAATTAAATTTTCTTTAAAAATATGTCTACACTTTTTGTGTAAAATTAATTGTTATTTAGATATTGAAAAAATTGAGCTAACATTTGAATTCCACCTTTTTTTGCCGCTAAATTACGCGTCGTATCAAAACATTGCATAGAACATAATCAATCGATATATTTAAGGTTCATGTGTGGGAATTTTTATATTTTTGAAATATACAGCTGTTTTAGCAATATTTGATAAAAACCAAAAATTGTCCCATCTCCCCGCCACTGGATTTCCCCCAAAATCTAACCAGATTCAAGTTAAATGAAAACAAGCTTGGATACAAAATTGTAAGTACGTAAATGTTTTCGTTCTAAACTTATCGTGGACACTAACATATATCCACACACACAGACACACATCCAGACATCATGGCCGATCTTGGCGAAACTTGGCCAAAAGTTGTAAAATTAGTTAGATAGTAAAAAAAAGGTCGATTGTATAACCTTCTACCGGGTGTAAATTACATATATCCCTGTAACTTTTGAACAGGTCCTTAGATTTTGTTCAAATTTTGGTGGGTTATATTAGTGCCAGTTTGAAATTTTTTACATAAAAAACACCGGAAATGGCGCAAAAGGTGTAATTTTAAATCGAGCGCCCTGTATATTTTTACATATTTGGATTGTAGGGCTTCAAATACGTGCAGTTCATCTGTCAATGTCAACTCAGGCGCATTTTAATTTTTTTTAATTTTTCGATTTTGGATCATTATGACGTCATATAAATCATAGATAATTGACGTACAATTACCCGCACGATATTATTTTTCCTAATAATTAACTTTTGTGAAGTTTGTTAACGATCAAATTTAAAAATTACGGTTTCTTAACTAAAACTCACTGTTCCCAATAGAAACAAACATGGGACACCTTGTACATTAAATAGCTCTTTCAAGTACTGGTAAAACGGTATACATAGTAATTTCCTAAATAAAGCAGTAATTTTTAATTTTCTAATTTTTATTAACACAACATGCTCCTGAAGCCAACTCTGTCACAGTAAAACGGCGTTTGGGTTGACATTTGGCAGATGGACTGTATGCATTTGAAGCCGTAGAATCCAAACATGTAAAAATATACAGGTTTTTCCATTTAAATTTTCAGTATTGGTGTCATTTCCGGTGAAACCGCAAGTCGCTCATATTGTTTTTTGATGTAAAAAAATCCCAAACTGGTTCTAATATATTCCATCAAAACTTGAACAAAATCTAACGACCCGTTCAAAAGTTACAGGTGATTTACACCCGGTATACCTTCATATGTATATGTAGGTTGGAAGGTAAAATGGGTACATTCAGTTCGGTATTAGCACTTATTAATAAAAAAAACATTACCACTGATTTTATAGGGCATTTCATACGGCTTCTAACTAATAAATTACCAACGTCTTACTCCTGTCATTAATTTCAATTACAATAATTTTAAAAACTTCAATCAAAACGGTGCATTTTACTTGGTGCAAGGTCTTCCCGAATTGAAGTACGATGATGTACGATTTACTCCGTAACTTAACTCTTATTATTTCTTGTTTGCCATCTATGTGAATAATCTATTGGTTATTTATCTTAACTGTGCCATTTGTATAATTGTAAAGCTCTGCTACTAGTAAATTAAATATTATTGGTATTATTTTAACTACCCAGATTTTGTTATCTTAAACTTAAAGGTTAAGTCAATAACATTTAATATTGTAGATAAATACGTTAATTAATAATCAAAATGTATTCAGATGTTGAATACACCGACACGTTATTAACCTTAGGCGAGTGTTTAGGAAGCGCTAGTGCAGCGGTTACGCGTTATACAGAAAAGCTCTTCAGAAGAAACCTACCAAATAAAAACGTTCAGAGCCCTGGAATGACCAAAAAAGAATTAATTCCAGTAGCCCCAGAACAACAAGAACCATTCAGAAGGAGAATATTATTTTAGATTTAGTTGACCAAGATCCAACAATTAGCGTAAGGAATACGGCACGACATACAAATGTGTCTTCTGCAAGTACGTGGAGGATACTTAGGGAGCAGCAGATACATCCGTATCACTACTGACAAGTTCAAGAGCTATTGCCAAACGACCTACCGGTTAGAGTGGATTTTTGTGAAACGTTACAAGAAATAACAACCCTCAATCCCAATTTTTTTAAATGTATCCTTTTTACCGACGAGACCACCTTTACGCGACAAGAAATGTTTAACTCTCACAGTGCACACTACTGGTGTGATGAGAATCCACATCTTAAAAGGGTATCACATTACCAACACTTGTTAAAAGTTAATGTTTGGGGAGCAACTTTACGTAACAAATTAATTGGTTATCACATCTACCTGGAAACTTAAATGGTAATGTGTACCTCGAAATTTTAAAAAATCATTTATTCGAGATATTAGAAGATTTGACGCTAAACGAGCGTAGATCTCTATTTTTTATGCATGATAGGGCTCCCCGCACTTTGATAGGAGGTGCCATAATTGGTACAGTAACCATTATCTATGGATTGGTAGAGGTGCAGAAGCTCCGATTCAATGGTCTCCACGGTTATGCGATGTCAATCCTTTGGACTACTCAGTTTGGTCGTATCTTAAGGAAAAATTCTATGCTGCAGAAGTAAATTCACTTTAAGAGTTGCAAAACAGAATTAATTGAACATCACTTTAATGACTACATAGATAATAGTCAACCGTTTAGAAGATGAATGCATTCTTTAGAAAAAAGATAGAATTGTGCATTTGCGAAAACGGGGACATTTTGAACACTTACTCTAACTGATTGACTATTTCATGTTTTTAGTAAAATTTATTTTAATTTTCTTGTGATTCTTTGTTTAATTAATAACTTTAGCCTTAGAATAATGTTATTGTTTTTGGTTCCTACGGTCGGGTCATAAACTTAACCTTCGGGATTAAAAGTGCTACTTCAGTCCCGCGGTATATAATGTACCATTTTAAACCCTGTACCTTGAATACGGTTGCTGTTTCGAATATTTTTTAATAAGCAAACCCCACTCATTTTTAAGTGTTCTACCTGTCCTAGCAATAGGACCACCTTTTTTTGAAACACCCTGTGTAAAGATATACCTTTGCTTACATCGTTAGAAAGTAGAAAATTCTACATTTTGGTTTAAGGTTCATTGGCGTACTGACCATAATAAGAGTGGGGGAAGCTATTGAAAGTTTAATCTTTAAAATTGCTGTAAATTCCAATGTAAGTATTTTAAATTGCCGTTTCAATTGTTACACAATAGATAGTTCCTAATACGAGTGCTAGAGTGCGAAATTTGTTTTTTATGAAAATGTGAAATGATTCAACGTTAACTAAGTGATTTTAATTTATAAAGATAACATTCATTAACTAAACTTTACTTTTATTGTTATCACATTTCTGTTCGTGTAAATGAACTTTAATAATTACTCAACAAATTCCTTTTTCCTTTTATCGGGACGCTCCAGCTAGCTTAATTATTGTTATCATTCATACAAATTATTCTCAATCTGAGGTTATTAATTACCTGTACTTTGCAATTAATTGAACTTGCTTTCTTCAGTATTTACACATCCAGTGTTTGTATAAGCTTTTAAGATTTGTAACAGTCAATGATAAAATGAATCGAAAGTGATAATATTTAATTAAATGCCGACTGTTTTGTTTACAGTATTATATATAAAACTCAAACCTACAATGTAAAACAATATTCCTAAAACTAACATATAACGGTAAAATCTTTGTCAGAATTAAATGTATTGTCTCGTTTAATTATGATGTTTAAATTTAAAGTTTAGAGGAAATCAAACACATAAACATTTTATTTATTCGCACAATCAAAAGGTTCTTCTTTGTTATTTTCGTTGATACCGGATGATGTAACTCGGTATTTCTTGAATCGGTGAAGACGCCTCATTTAGGTTGATGGCTGATTCTCCGATGATGTCACTTGGCCGTCACTCTGGAACCGTTCTCCTTTGTTCTCCTTATCTTTTCTTATACCTTTGTTATGGATGAGTACGCCTCTAATTTTCTTCCCACAATTTAATGATTTTTTTTGTATAACTGCTGGATATATTTAAATGGCAAGCGCAACATACAGCAAGCGAGCTACGAAAGACCATGCTTTTAATCATTAATGTTTTTGTTTATTATATTTTATATATCGATCTATTAAATGGATCGATTGTCTTACTGTACATTTATCACTCGCTATCAAAACATTAACATGGAGCACTTTCAATAAGCACTTAAAACGCTATTGTAAATTATTACGCAATCTTTTTATTATCGTTAACTTGACAACGTTTACACTTTTAATTCTTTTTAGCTTTTCCTCGTATAAGTAAGGAAAATATCACTTATATTTCTTTATCACTATATCAACTGAATTTTCGTTATAATTTGACAATTTAAATTGCAGCATAACTTAAGCTTCAGTTATCGCTTTCAACCGTTTGGTTACTTTCAATTCAACTCTGATCGCTTACTTAATGCGACTCCTTCTAATCGCTTACTTCTTGCGACTGACTAACAAATACACATCATTAGAAACGCTCAAGCTTTTTAGCTTAATATTAATTATGTTCAAATACAAATAACCAATAACCATTAACGTCATGTAACGGTGCGAAATTCGAATTTCTAATGCCTCCATTACAACTACATGGTATAGGTGTAGTCTGAAAATGAAAAGTAACGCGGATATAGTAAACTGTGTGTCCATTAAAAAGGATGTGCTAAAGCAATTATTTACATGTGGTCTTTTAATATGTTTCGAATCTAAAGATAACGCCCTAGTTCCAATATATCTATTAAATTCTATGTAAGCTAAGGCATTAATAATATTTTCTTGCGTCCTTCCAATGCGACACTTCCTAAATCTAGGACGACGGAAACTACCAACATCGCGTAGTCGCTGTACCAAGCATGCAAAATGCTTCTTCCATAAGATGGCGATCTGGATATTGGACCGCATGCTGTCTTTCAGCTATTGCTGTATTTTGAAAGCACTCGAAATAGATCGCAATCATATCAGCGGCTTCATCACTTGCGAAAGGCATTTTAAAAAATATTCACAAACCAAATTAACAAGAATTAAACTACATCTAATAACGTGTGACGTTTCTATATAATGTTATTTAAAAGTTTGTTTTTCGTTTCCGCGACTTACTACTAAACGTTCATTAGACAGTTCGAGACAAAGCGCTAAATGGCGGTATTTATTAATTGAGTGCGTTTTAGCTAAAAAAACCATCTAAAATGTAATATTTTCTACCTACTATATCTGTGTAAAATTAATAAAATTAGTTAAAGGAAGATAAAGAGTTTAAGGTAAGGGATATTAATAAAAGTGGAAATCGAAGCAACAGTTTCATACACCCGAACATGATTGGAAGACTCTTTGGAATGTGACGAAAGGCAGTTTGCTAATATTTTTGGGTTTAAAATCAGATTTTTGATTTTGCTTGAACTTTACTGGATGAGCCACTTTAAAATGAAACTTTAATTTCGCTGTAACTCTCAAACTAACAACAATATTAAAATAAGAATAAGAATATATTCCCGAAACGTACGTAAAAATTAATAATACAAAGGATTCACACAACCACTCTTACATACCGAGCTGGTAGCGTAGTGGTGACACGATCTGCTTAGCATTCGGGAGGTAATGGGTTCGATTCCCGTTACCGTCTACCTTGTATGAGGTTTTTTCAGGGGGTTTTCCTCATGCACATGTAGCGGCATGGTCACTGCGTATATGCTCACCATGTGCGGCTGCTTAGGCGAATGCTGGGGTAGTATTTTCCCCCTCAGAACCCTAACTCCATTCCTTCCGATCCTACCCTGACCACACCCATCCTTAATCCCACCATGCATATAACGTAATGTATGTATGTATGCTGGGAATCCATGATTGTGGCTGAAGGAGCTCGGAAAATTCGAGCAGCCTCCCTTTTCCTTGGGGAGGGAATGAAATACTTGGCCTTTCCTTTCCATTACTCTTGTTTTACTCGACCATCCCGTTTTTTAAAATCGAACTGTTGTTACCATGATTGCCCTACTAGCTAATTGTTTAAAATAATATTAAAATAAATTTTGTATAATTTTTATTGAAAATTTAATTTACTTTTTAATTTTGATATAATAAATACCTACTTCACTGCAACTAAAATTTTAAAGAATAAGAGTAAAAACCTTATTTTTTTCTTCTTAATGCCGCCTAGCGACGCTGACAGATATTAAAAATCATTATTGGTCCTTACTTCGATAAACAACCATCTCCTTACTATGAGACCAATGTTGATCCAATTCGTCACAGTAAAACCAAAGTTCGTCAATTAAAGTGTTAAAAAAACCTTCATTTCGCTGTAACTTCAAAACGATCAAAGATATCAACTTGCGGTTTTTACGTTTTTCTTGCAAATTTAATCTACTTTTCGTATACGATACGTGTGATTTAAATTTTCGGAGTAAAATAAAAAAAAACTGATTATAACAAATTGCGCCCTCTAGCACTTTTAGTAGGAACTATTGCGTAACAATGGGAAAGGCAATTTAAAATACCTACATTTTACTAAAATTGAATAAGGGTTTAGAATTTATAGCAATTTTAATGATTACATTTTCACTAGCTTTCCCCACTCTTATTGTGGTCAGTACGCCAATGAACTCAAAACGAAAATTATGTAGAATTTTCTAGACTTTCTAGCGATGTAAGCAAAGGTATGTCTTTATATAGGAGTTTTGGGAGAAATTTAGAATTTGATTATTTAATTTTTACTTGCGCCCCCTAGCGGTGAAATACGGAACTCCAAAATAATTTGCAGCATTTTCTCATGACCACATTCATAATAAAAATTTTCCCATTGTTGTTAAATTGGCAGATCCTGATATACAGCCAATTACCTCGCTTATTTGTCCACCCGGTACTGTGTCACTACTTTTTTGGTGATCAAATAAGAACGACCATCGGCCATATCTTCAGATCTGATCATAGTACAGCTTTGGAAAAAAAATTTTTATAGCAAAAGTGTCCTCGGGAAACACCTGGAAATTATTTATACAATTGTAGGTCCACCGCTAGTGGGCGTAATTGAATACTAACATTTTAAAAAGCCAAATCGTACAAAATTTGTCTAATTAAACGGCATTATAAATGCTATAATCAGGTTCTACGGAAAATTCTGCGTAGTTTTTATTAAACAAGTTTTAGTCTATGTTTTCAAATAAGAGGTGAGGTGAGTGCTTAATCGATCTTCGCAAACTTACTCTTGTTGAAAAGTTCTCTTCCACCAATGTAAGCGTTATATCCTCAACACAACTTAATAAGTAACGTGCAGATTAGACGGCGGTATTTTTTTTTAGCAATCTAGTTCTCTTTGGAAAATATTAAATAAGAATGTGATTAGTGCCGCCCCAGATGTTCAAATTTCCGTCTATCATTTTCAATACAACATTCCAGTCTCTGGTGGGTGGATAAGGCGGAAGTTCAATTTCTGCCGCTGAAATGCTTTGTATTGCATTTGGTATCCTTGCGATCATGTCAGCCCTTGTTGTGGGTCTGTTGGCATAAACAAGTTTTTTTAATCGCCTCCACAAATAAAAATCTAAACACGTTATGATATCGAAAATGATTACCTGGATAAATTAACAACTACAACAAGACTAATAATTTTTGACATATGTTCTCGTATTAATCATAGCCTACACGATTTCAACTGGTAATTTATTTAATATATTAACTACTGTGTAACTATAGGAGTGTTAAAATATTCCTAATATGGTTATTTTTGAGGAATTTTCATACGTGATACATATATCATATTTTCAAAATTTGTTTGCTAATGTACAGGGTGTCCCAATTGTGCGTATTCGGTCGATAGCTCCTTAGCCATTAAACTTAGAAGACAAGTTTAAATGCGAAAGTTGTCTATTTTTATAAGCTGCATAATTTAAAAATAGTTTGGTTTCTACAGGGTGTAATATAAAATCGGTGCAATATAGAACTTTTGATTTTTAAATAGAACACCCTACATATGTTTTTATTTTTCGATTCTCCTTATAAGTTTACATCTTTTTTATAAGAATGACTTACAAGCTAAATCTTACAGTTTTTGAGATATTTGCAAAGCTAACTAAAAACTGACATTTTTATTTAGTAATTCAAGTAGGCTTATCTCAGTTATTTTTAAAGATAAAAAAATAATCTTTGATATAAAATTTATTCATACATGAGCTTACTTTAATCTATTGTCAAAATTGGATTTCAATATACACGGTGATCATAAAAATTAATTCAATAACATAAATTTGAAAATGCTATATCTTCCTTTTCTTAATTAGCACACCCTATATTTTTTTAATGCCTTGTCTTCATCTATTAATCGGATTTCATTTCTATTAAATATGTTCTATACCTATCTCTAATAGTTTCGGAGATATTTAAGTTTATTCAATTTTTTTCGTTGATAACACTGAAGAAGAGTAAAATTAGTCGGTAAAAGTAAGCTATGAATACATAAGAAACTAAAAAACATATTAACTGAAATACAAACACTTAAAACTATAATAAACGATCAATGTGACCGCCATTTTGTTGCTGGCACACATGAAGTCTTTGAATAAACGGGTGATCACAAATTTAATTCAACAACGTAAATTTGAAAATGCTATATTTTCCTTTTTTTAATTAGCACACCCTATATTTTTTAAAGCCTTGTCTTCGTCTATTAGTCGGCTTTAATTTTTATTAAATATGTTCTATACGTATCTGTAATAGTTTCGGAGATATTTAAGTTTGTTCAATTTTTTTCGTTGATAACACCGAGGGTAACATTAGTCGGTCAAAGCAAGTTGTGGATACATAAGAAACAAAAAAATATTAACTGAAATACCTAAATTGTAATTATAATAAATATTGTATGAAACCACCATTTTTAAGAGATATTTGAGATGTTTTTAAACGATTCATCGTAAAATTAAAGAATTTAATCAAAAGAGCGTAAAACAAAAGATGAACGAAAACAAATGAAGAAATCAAACTTGTCAAACAGTGCTAATATTTGTGTAGTATTGTATACTTACTTCCTAAATTACAAAATGAATTTTTCGAAAGAAGAACTTGTTAATATGATTTACGTCCTTGGTGAAAGCGATAAAAATTGTCTTTTAGCTCATCGAATTTATAAGCAAGAATTTCCAAATGTACGACACCCGCAAGTTTCAGCATTTGCAAGATTGAAAGAGCGTTTCGAGCAAACAGGCAGTATTCTTTACGAAGACAATTTAGAACGAGAAAAATCCGCAATTAACGAAGGTAATGAACATTTAGTTCTTCAATCCATGATTGAAAATCCTCACGTTTCTTGCCCACAATTGGAGTTAGAAGTTGGAGTTTCAAAAACATCAGTTAACAGAATTATAAAAAAATATAACTTTCCACAAAAATGGATACGTTAATAGACATAATTTCCATTATTACGATACTGAGAATCCCAGATTTATAATTCCTGTAGATCATCAACACCGCTGGTCACTTAATGTTTGGGGCGGAATTATTGGGGAAAGAATTATAGGACCATATTTTTTTGAAAACACGGTCAATGGAGATTCATTTTTAAACTTCTTGCGCAACGAATTTGAAACTTTTATTGAAGATTTACCTTTACAAACTCTTAAAGAAATGTGGCAGCAATTAGATGGCGCTCCTCCGCATTTTATCAGAAACCTTAGAAACTATTTAAATATCTAGTTTCAAAACAAATGGGTTGGAAGAGGAGGGGCGATCTCCTGGCCTGCAAGATCGCCTGGCTTGACAAAGCTGGACTTTTTTCTTTGGGGTTGGATTAAAGAAAAAGTCTATCAAACTCCTCCAACGACTGTAGATGATATGAAGGCAAGAATTCGAAACGTCATTCAAAGTGTAAATGTTTCCACGTTACGAAAAGTAAATTTGTCGTTTATTTAAAGACTTCATGTTTGCCAGCAACAAAATGGTGGTCACATTGAACATTTGTTATAATTTTAAGTGTTTGTATTTCAGTTAATATGTTTTTTTAGTTTCTTATGTATTCATACTAACTAATGTTACTCTTCTTCAGTGTTATCAACGAAAAAAATTTAACAAACTTAAATATCTCCGAAACTATTAGAGATAGGTATAGAACATATTTAATAGAAATGAAAACCGATTAATAGACGAGGCCAGGCATTAAAAAACTATAGGGTGTGCCATTTAAAAAAATTAAGATATAGCATTTTCAAATTTATGTTATTGAATTAATTTTTGTGATCACCGTGTATATTGAAATCCAATTTTGACAATCGATTAAAGTAAGCTCATGTATGAATAAATTCTATACCAAAGATTATTTTTTTATCTTTAAAAATAGCTGAGATACGCCTAATTGAATTACTACATAAAAATGTCAGTTTTTAGCTACCTTTGCAAATATCTCAAAAACTGTAAGATTTAGCTTGTAAGTCATTCTTATAAAAAAGATGTAAACTTATAAGGAGAATCGAAAAATAAAATAATATGTAGGGTGTTCTATTTAAAAATCAAAAGTTCTATATTGTACCGCTTTTATATTACACCCTGTAGAAACCAAACTATTTTTAGGTTATGCAGCTTATAAAAATAGACAACTTTCGTATTTAAACTTATCTCCTAAGTTTAATGCCTAAAGAGCTATCGACCGAATACGCACTATTGGGACACCCTGTACATATATTGTTTGATACAAGTTATCGAATAGCAAGTTTTACTGATACTTCAATTTTTATGAAGCGAAATTTAACCAGCCTAATTGAAGTTTGACAAAAAATGTTCACCGTTTACACGTTTCTGACAATGTCTCGGGAATGAAAAAAGGTATCGACATTTCGCCATTTTGTTGCTAATTTGGTCTACTTTCATAATCCATTGTTAAAACTGTATGCTTTTATTTAATATTTTCCAGAGAGAACTAGATTTCTGAAAAAAAAAAAAATACCGCCCTCTGATCTGTACGTTACTTATTAAGTTGCGTTGAGTATATAATACCTACATTAGTGGAAAAGAGCTCTTTTCAACAAGCGTAAGTTTGCGAAGATCGATTAAGCACAACCGGACTTCCAGGCGTTTTTTCATAACTAGGTTCCCACTCCCCCCATCTCTTATTTGAAAAGATAGACTAAAACTTGTTTAATAAGAAGTACGCAGAATTTTCCGTAGAACCAGATTATCGTATTTATAATGCCCTTTAATTAGACAAATTCTGTAAAATTTGACTTTTTAAAATTTTGGTGTTCAATTACGCGCTCTAGCGGTGGACTTAACAATTCTATAAACAATTTCCAGGTGTTTTTCGAGGTCACTTTTGTTATAAATTTTTTTTTCTCAAAGCTGCACTATAATCCGATCTGAAGATATGGCCGACGGCCGTTCTTATTTGCTCACCTTGTACATTTGCTTCAACGTACAACGCATACCATAAGCGTTTGGACAATAGTATGGTATAAGCCAAAGAGTTTTGAGAAGGGTAGAGAATTTATAAAACCATTTTATAGAAAATACCTTTTACAACGCATATTGTCTACTCAAAAACATAACATTCAGTAAAATTTCAAAAATTTGTAGTAAATGTGTAGTCAAAATTATCAAACAACATATACGCAGTATCCGACATTTGTGGGTTGTAGTTCCCCTCAGGAAATACCTATTAATAGATGTATACAGTCTGCTCTTAAACACCTTTTGTAACTACATTTGCATGAAGAAAAAATTTAGCTAATTATATACACATTAGTTCCCTGAACCATGTTAATAATTGTTTAAAATAATGTGATAGGAATCTTTAAATATTCAATCCATTAAATAAACTACAGAAATTGCGTATACTATAATTTAATTTAGTATTTAAAATATTTGTAATAAATCCTCCCATAATAATAGACCGCATTTTTAAATTATGGATACCGCATTTGTCCATGTAATTATATTCAAATTATGACGATAATAAATAACAAAATCATAGTCTAACGCGAAGAAAGGCTTCAAGTTAAGTTAAATAAATCATTTTCGGGCGAGAAGAAAAGACGTTTCAATCGTACCTCGTACAAAATTAAATTATTTTGCTCTCTCTCTCTTTTTTTTTTTTATTTTTTATTTTCGAACAAATTTTCAAATTAAAACGTCTGACTAGTAACAATTGAGGCGAATATTCTGACACATTTCCAATTAACACCTGGTTTAAATTTAAGCTCAGTATTTTATTCAATCGAATCATGAGGTATTCAAAACACGTTTATAAATGATGAATTTTCTTTCAAATTTTATTAGACATTTTTAAATAAATTGTTAAAAATAACAACAATCAAATTATGTCAACCAATCATAAATAGTAATTACTGTTAAAAGTTTATCAAAAGGGTTGTGAGATACGTTTGTGTGAAACATGCCGAATTTCAATATTATTCATAATTTGAAGTTAATTATTTATAGTTACAGTATTTGTCGACTGATAGTATACCAAAAAAATGTTATCAATTAATAAACGATACGGTTATAATTAGTTATATTTTAATTAATAAAGATACTTTTTTATATTTCTTTGTTGAAGACGCCGCTTCTTGTAATTAAAGAAAAGTTATCATAAGTAAATTTTGTAATTCAATTTTAATATAATAATAGTGTTGTTAATTTTTTCTTAAAGCAGATGTTTTAATCGTTTATTATAATAATGCCTTTTATTGTATGTACATATGCACTACAATTTCCCTTACTTCAATAAACGGACCGCGTACAGGAAGTACTAAATAAAAGCAAAAGGTTATATTTATAAGTAATTAATTCTTCTTGGAATACTATTACAAAATATTTACATTTATTTTGTTTAAAAATTTATCACCAATATTTTGAATGATCATCGTTACCTTCGCTAAATGGAACTAAAGAATTAAATATAATTGCTCTAATTATTCAATTTTTATCTTTTTGTTGAAACGCCAATAAAGAATAGTAATTATGTGATGAAACTGGGTCTTATTTACCTTTTTTGTACAAAATAATAACATTAAAAATTTATACAAAACTTAAATCATTTTTAATTAATTAAGAAATATGTACACAAATTTAGACATTAGTTTAAAATGTGTCAAAAGTGTACGTATAAATTTGACGTGGACAGTAGGACAGATGTTTAGCTATCAATCAAGCAACCTTAGAGAACCCATGTTCAGCTATACATTTAAGGAAGGCTTCAAAAGATAAATATGTAAAGATTCCTTTATGGCCAATATATTTGCGTTTTCAGCTCTATCCAAAATTGAGAAGTCTTCTTTTTTAATAACGTGGTCCTCGTCTATTTTGTGTCGAAAAATAGCCGAGTCAGTTATTTTTATTGAAACGTTCGGTTTTTCCGATGTACGTAGTGTTACAGTTACTACATTTGAATTTGTAAATGATATTCGACGATATATCATCAGGGAATACAACCTTAATTCGAAAATGAGATGCTAATCGTTCAAGAGTAGTGAAGACTATTTGGAAATTTATCGTAGGGAAGGCTTTTTTAATTAATCGTCTTATAACTTGGCGTACCTATGTAAAGACTATGGGGGCCAGTGGAATGAATTTTTACATAAATGGTGTGTTTTCTTTCTTTCTCTTCTTGTAGTGGTGTTGGTATGAATTTTTTTCGGAGGAAACGTACAATGCAATTCTCAATGAATTCTAAACAAAAACCGTTCTTTTGAACTATATTTTTTAATTTTTCAAGTTCTAGATGAAAATGTTGGTAGGTTGTGCATAGCATGTAAGCACGATGTAGTAGGATATTAATTAAGGGGACCGTGTAACCTATATTATTCTCATGTTAAATTAGCCAACTTTATGTACCTTTTTCTCAGAAACTAAAAAAGATAAGACCCTGAAATTTTTACCACATGTTATGGGTACCTTTATGAACATTTTTATAACGTTTTATAAAAATCTGTCATTTTACTAAGATTTGGTGATTTTTTTGATAAATCACTTTTTTTAAGTAAAAAAATTATTGCTTTAAATTATATAAAATGAAATATATTTGTTCTACAATAGCCTAATGTTATAAAAATGTGTATTTTAATGAGACAAACACAATAAAAAAACTGCATCTTGATATCTTGTACGGTTTCTGAGAAAAAGGTACATAAACCCTTAAAAATCAAAGTTTCGGAAAAATGCAAAAAACTAAACTATACAACATTTTTCCACTTACTTATACATTAGTACATCCCAGATGAGTAAGAAGGTTGGTCTAGACCCTCCTCCTCAGCATACATCTCTTCAAGTTTCGTTTTTGATAATTGCTTTGACTGTCTGGTCTTTTTTTGGATTTCTTCGGTGATTCTTTCCGCTTTCCAAACACGGCGATAATCACATGTTTTCAACACTTTTGAACAGTTTTCTCCAACTTGAAGGCCTAACTTTTTTAAAACTAAACACTTGCTTATGTTTCCTTTGTTGAAGGCACTTACTGCATCATAGGCTCCTATTTGAAGGGTGTTTAGCTGGACAAAAGTATTCTTCGGAAGACGGGACCATACAACATTATTGAACGATTCATTTGGATTTTGACTTTTACCATGTAAACATTTTTTTAGTAACTCAGGTGAAGCTAGGTCCCTGTATATAGGCTTGATCTGTTCCATAATAACTTCAGGTAAGTGAAAATGTGTTGTATGGCCATAATCTTCTTTTTTAGCAATTGCCTGCTGATATTTACACCAGCTAAATTCTCCTTTGGGGCACAGTCCGTGGCTTGGTTTGTCATTGGATGAGATGACATGGAAATATCCAGCCCAAACTTCTTGTTTCATGTCTGTCAGAGTTTTGTTAGTGTTCCTGCGTATTGCAAGACCATGGAAGGTTTGAAATTTAGTAGAAGCAACATCAGTTAGGCGGCCACGTCCAGAAATCGTCTTGCCATCTGACAATTTTGTTTTTCCCATTTTAGATTTCAACGTTCTTAGTCTTGTGCCCATCCTCTTCTGTACATGGCCAATACACTCAAGTTTTTCCACTACTGAATCTCCATAGAAGCCTTCTTTTGATACAGTTTCAAACCCCTTCGAATCACCGTCACCTAAGTATTTCAAATACTTCACGTTATACTCTGGTAAAGAGCGGCCAAATATTTTTCTTGCCCCCTCAACTTTCATCCCACCACTAGTGCCTAAATAATTAGCCTTACAGCTTGCTTCATAGTTATTTTGTAGTTTGTTTGAGCATTCACAATACTTGCTCATTATCTCAATATCAATAACTTCTCCTACATCTACACTGGTTGCCGTAACTATTCCATTTAGTGAGACATGCCCGCGTTTTTGCCAGGTCCCATCTAGGCCTATAGCAATTTCGTTTATGCCTTCATTCTAGGCAACAGCTTCCTGAACTGCTTCTTTCGTACTAGACAAGGCAACATCTTTGATAGCTGGTGTTAAAACATCAATATACATTGAAAATCTTGAAGGCGGCGATGGAAGATTTAACACTGCACAAAACATTTCACCAGAAGCTTGGCCTTTGCCGATTGTTCTTAGTCCATAAACCAGTCTAAGATTAATATCATACAGGTCTTTTACCTGCTTTCCCTCATGACACAATTCAACTTTAGGTGAAGTACAGAAGGTTGTTTTTAGGCAACGAGGTTGACTGCACTGTATCGTAAGTTTAGTCGCAAGACCGATTCTGTGCGAGGTATTGTAGGTTAATTCACATCCACAATCTTTGCAAACTGCTGTAGAAAAAATAGCTTTCATAAGGCTTTCTAACTCAACTATATCATACATGAACGTACATCCTTCAAATTGTTTGTATTCAAGATTATAGTCACCCAATTTGGCTTTAGATGCACTAGGCCTAGGAATTTCAGATTCATTATCAGGCCTAGGAGTTGCACTATTATTACCTGGAGTACTGGACGGTTTTGTCTTATTTCCTGAACACTTCCAATAGTTCTTCCTTTTTTTAAATACTTTTTGAGATCTTCCTATGATGTTCTATATAAAAACTTCGTCACAAAGTAAAAACTGATCAGAAATACTGCAAAATAGCTAATGATGTTTATAAACAATCAGTAACTAAGATACACATCACTACAGATGACAAATACATGCATCAGCTGTACTATTTTGTGGCAGCATTCAACAAAGAGATTACATCAAGTATATGCCACGAAAGACTACAACAAATACACAACTCCGTATGACCACAGCGCCTGATGGAAATTTTGTACTGTAAAGCAAACTTTAAAATTTTTTTATACACACTTATAGTTGTCAGATTATTATAATTTATGCGTCATTTTATCCGGGAGAACATGGACAATTTATTAAAAATTAAAACAAAAATTAATTTTTTTCAATTTTTTGGTTACACGGTCCCCTCAAACTTGTTTTATATTGGTTTGGAACGAAACTGTCGGCGTCTGAATATAATCCTAAACAGGTTAGTTTTCTGGGTCCCGTGCCGGATGCGACCGTGCCAGATACGACCCGTGCCGCAAGCGACCCACCAATTTGCCTTCGTGCCACTTACGACTCAAGTACTAGCGCGTTTGCATTGTTTGACAGACAACCCTCATTTATCTTGTGACTTGCAGCCACTCAACATTGTGTTAAGTTTGCTTTACAAATGTTTTGTGCGATGGAAGAATCCTGTTATTACAACTAAAAAAGGAAAGTTTTCTTTAGTGTTTGGAGCGTATTCATACCGAGTTCATAAGACTACTCATAAAAGAGAAGAAAAGCAAGTGTCGCGGAAGAGTCAAGACAACACTGCAGCATGAAATAATACCGAGCACTACTACGGAGGATTCCTGTGTACCAAATCAAGCGGAGTTGGACGTCAACAGAGCAATGCATAACAGTAGGAAAAGAGCGAGAGAGGAAGTGTCAGTGCCGGTAAACGTGATATATAAAGAAAAATTTTCAGGACTCTATTCCCAAGGATTTGAACTCGTGACTGAAGTGCCGACATAATGATCTCAATAAGGCGACTGGCCCAGACGGTATCCCAGCTATTGTCTTAAAGAAATGTTCCCCCGAACTAGTACCAGTCCTATCTAAGCTCTATACGATCTCTATATCTTCTGGGAATTCCTTCATCATGGAAGTTAGCAAATGTTCAACCTATTCCCAAAAAGGTGATAAGACCGATCCCTCAAATTACAGACCAATTGCCATCACTTCCATTTTGTCTAAAATCATGGAAAAAGCCATCAATCAGCAACTGCTCACGTTCCTTGAAACTAACAAACTCCTTAGTGACCACCAATATGGGTTTAGGCAAAGTCGTTCAACAGGCGATCTTCTTTCATATGTGACCCAAGTTTGGAACAATACAGTAGAGCAGTCCGGTGAAACAGTTGTAGTCGCTTTAGATATCTCAAAGGCATTTGACCAAGTTTGGCATAAGTGTTTACTTGCCAAACTCACCTCGTTTGGGTTAAATGATACGCTCATCAACTGGGTTTCTAGTTTCCTTGATAAAAGACGAATACGTGTCGTAGTTGATGGCTTTTTTTCAAAAGAAGTTAGCATTAACGCGGGCGTACCACAGGGATCCGTTATAGCGCCTACACTTTTTCTGCTGTACATAAACGACCTTATTTCTTCAACAACTAACCCCATCCATTGTTTTGCTGACGATAGCACTCTTCACTGTAGTTCATCTCAGTCTACTCATAGTGATAATCCACCTTCTATGTCAAATCAAGAAATTAAATCTGAAATAGCAAATTCAATCAACAAAGATATTCGACGTATTCTCGAATGGGGAAGCAATAATCTAGTTAAATTTAATGCTGACAAAACTCAGTGTTGCCTTATGTCCGCCAAAAAAGATCGATCATTTCCTGTTGTAAGTATGAATGGCTCAGTTCTTAAGTTTTCAGACTCTATTACTCTGTTGGGTATGACTGTATCTTCAAATCTCTCATGGGTTGACCATCTTCTGTCAGCTACCAAAACAGCTGCTCGTAAAATAGGCTTTTTGTACAGATCTAAGCAGTACTTTACCTCTCGACAACTCCTTCTGCTGTATAAGGCCCAAATTCGGCCTCATCTGGAATATAATTCTCACCTTTGGGTTAGTGCTCCCCAATACGCTCTCGATATCGTTGATCGTATTCAAAAGAGAGCGATTAGGCTTATAAATGACCCGTCCTTAACTTCTCACATACAGTCCCTTGAGCATAGAAAGATGGTTTCAGTTCTTTCTTTGTATTATCGTTATTACAACGGCTATTATGCTGGTGAATTACATTCTTTGATACCATCTCCGGCTATCTTTGCGAGAAACACTCGGTTCGCTCATTCACATCATCAGTATGCAGTACAAATCTCCACTTGTCGTACCAAACGGGCGCAATCCACATTTTTCTACACGGCTTCTAAACTCTGGAATGATCTCCCTAGTTCCTGTTTTCCTCTCACTTATGATATGAGAAAATTTAAAGCATAGGCATCTATTGGCAATTCATTATCCCTCTATCCATCCTCCTAAGTGTTCCTGAGTGCTTTAGCACGATAGGCCTTATTTAGCCTGATCAGGTCTACAATCATAAAAAAAAATATGAAAAGTGTTTTATGTCGAGACAGAAGAGGAGCAATCGGGACTGATCAAAATCCTAAATCAAGTAATGAAATTGTGCTTCCTGATGATCTATTAACGTTGCCAGATGGAAGAAGTTTTTTATTGGCTGATAAAATCATAAGGGACAAGAGAATGATAATTTTCGGAGGTGAAGATACTTTGCAACTGTTAGAGAAGCAGGACGCGATTTATCTTTTCGACGGTACATTTAAAAGTTGTCCCAAGCAGTTTAGTCAACTTTATTCCATTCACGTCGACATTGGAAGTTCTGACACAGAAACAAGCGTCTGCCCTGCTGTGTATGCTCTCCTGCCTGATAAATCTGAGGACACGTACTTCCACATGCTTATGGCTATAAAAGAATATTCCTTCATGGAAGCCTTCCACAGTCAAACTTGATTTTGAAGTAGCTATGATTTCTGAAATTCAACGTGTCCTACCACACACACAAATCTCAGGATGTTCATTTCATTTCAGCCAAAGTATATGGCGGAAAATCCAAACAATAGGCCTTACATCGGAATATAAAGAAAATCAAGAAGTTGCAAAGACAGCCAGAAGATGTGCTGCGTTGACGCATATTCCACCTCAACATATTGATGATGCCTGGCTCACTATTATGGAGGACGCTCCAGAAGGCAATGTCAAACTAACAGAATTTTTGGACTACTTCGTGGAGCAGTGGCTAGAAAACCGTACCATTACAAGGAGTATTTGGAACGTTCATCAGCAGCGACATCGTACAAACAATGCAGTAGAAGGGTGGAACTCAAAGTTAAATGCCTTAGTTGGAAGAAAGACACCCAACATTTTTTTTCTGATAGAGAAACTGAAAATGAACACTATGGAGGTCTCATTCATTTTGAAATCAAAGGAACTAGGAGAAAGTGGAAACAAAAAGGAGAAAGGTCTTCAAAAAGCTCGACCAGAGAATAACAAACTATTTTAAGTAATGACGAAGCTTTACAGCTGATCCTCTTTAAGTAAAAAATAATAAAAAATATACAAAAAGTATAAAAAAAAATTTAAAAAATATGGTTGCTTAAAGGCCAACCCCAAACCTCCTCGTGGTAGCAGCTGGAAACTAGAGATAGCTATGCTAATATGTATAGATCTTTAGGCTAATATGGGGCTCTGGAAAACAATACGTATTTCTTAAACATGCATAGGGTTTATAAACTAGGTGTAAATTAACTTGGGCTAAAATTTCCTCTCTCGAACAATGGGTCGCATGCGGCACTGAAAGCTACTAGCAGGGTCGCTACATCCACGATTTTTGCTGGGTCGCATCCGGCACGGTCGCACCCGGCACGTAATCGTTTTCTGTATAAAGACGTTAATATTCCATAATTTGAACGCATAATGAACGTTGAATGTGATCTTATTTTTCAAAAATTAAAAATGCATCATCAACATAGCGTCCATAAAATAAAGGTTTGACGTGGTAGGGCAGTTCTTCAGCAAATGTTTTTCATAGTAAACTAAGAAAATATTTGCAAAGGTTGGTCCAAGTGGGCTAACCATCGCTACTTCGTCGATCTGTTCATATAGTTTATTATTAAAAGTGAAATAACATTTTGTTGTCAAACATAAGAGTTCGTTAAATTTATTTGTTCCCAAATTTAAGAAAGTATGATTGTCGTTATTGTACAAGGAGTTAAGAATGATTTATATTCTTTCGTCTAAAGGTACATTACTAAAAAGACTTTCAGTGTCGAACCTAACCATGATTTTATCTTTAAATTCATTACGTTCTACTATTTCTTTGTCAAAAGAATATTTATCTTTTATAACTAGGTCACTTGTTGTTAAATTTGATAAGTGTGAAACTAGAAACTTGGCAAGTACGTAGTTTGGAGTACCAATCAAACTAAGTATTGGTCGAAGGGGTGTATTATTTTTATGTATTTTATGTGAACCATAAATTCTACCTGATTGGGATTCAGTGGGTGCAGTTTCCTTGTATACTGTTTTACTGATAGTCTTAATTTTCCGGCGAAAAGAATCTTCTAATGATAACGTCTTTTAAAAAACTGGAATAGAATAATTAACAGGAAATTAACCAAAATTTTCACAGTTCATACAAAGAAAATTAAAAAACTTAAACAAGATCAACATCATACTTTCATATTAAGACCTGATCAAGTAATTTTTAACATATCGTCTCACCAACTTTCTTCTAGTGAAAATCAAGTTCGTGTTAATTTTCTTGACTTTGCTATATCAATGAAATCTACTGCTAGACAACTATTTAATTTTCCTAAAAATAATCCTCTTTCTTGTTTACAACTTTACTGTAACTTGGAACAGAATGACTACACGTCTTAAAGATTATTGCTTTAAATTCATTAAACTTTTTCTGGCCACCACCTCCTAACATGACAAAACAAGAATTTATTGCATTACGTAATCTACGAAAAAGGAATGGCTTGGTAATCATTCGCCCTGATAAAGAAAATGGCGTAGTAGTAATGGACCGTACACAATACAATCAGAAGTTAACATCTATTATTTCAGACCAATCCAAATTTAGAATAGTACCTTTTAAAAGATTTTTTAAAAAGACGTTATCATTAGAAGATTCTTTTCGCCAGTATAACAGTATATAAAGAAACGGCACCCACTGGATTCCAATCAGGTAAAATTTATGGTTTACCTAAAATACTTAAAAATAATACAACACTTCGACCAATAGTTAGTTCGATTGGTACTCCAAACTACCTACTTGCCAAGTTTCTAGTTTTACACTTATCAAATTTAACAACAAGTGACCTAGTTATAAAAGAAGTAGTAGAACATAATGAATTTAAAGATAAAATCATGGTTAGAGAAAGAAATTTAAAGAACTCATCTTTGGCAACGTTATTTCAATGTTATTTTACTTTTAGTAATCAATGATACTGACAGGTCGACGCAACAGCGAAGGTTAGCCCACTTGGACCAAATTTTGCAAATATTTTGTTAGTTTACTATGAAAAACTTTGATTGGAGAACTGCCCTACAAACATCAAACCTTTATTTTATCGACGCTATGTTGATATATTTTTAATCTTTGAAAAAGAAGATCACCTTCAACCTTTTTTGACTTACTTAAACAGTCAACATCAAAACAAGAAATTTATTTGAGAAACTGAAGTCTACTTTTTTTTGGGAATGAACACTATAAGTTCATATTACGGAATATACAGAAAACCAATCTTTACAGGATTATGTTCAAATGCCGACAGTTTCGTTACAAACCAATATAAAACAAGTTTAATTACTATCCTACTAAATCGTGCATACATGCTATGCTCAACCTGCCGACTTTTTTATCTAAAATTTGATAAATTAAAAAATATACTTCAAAAGAATGGTTATTGTGTAGAATTCATTGAGAATTGTATTGGACTAACACCACTACAAGAAGAGAAAGAAAGAAAACACATCATTTATGTAAAACGTCCTTTCACTGTACCCCCATAGTTTTTACATACGCCGAGTTGTAAGACGATTAATTAAAAAAGGCCTTCCCTACGATAAATTTCCAAATAGTCTTTTATTCCCTGATGACATATCGTTGAATATCATTTACAAATTCAAATGTAGTACGTACGTCGGGAAAACCGAATGTTACTATGCTGTTCGCCGATTTGAGCTCTTGGGAAGCACTCCACAAATCGAGAAACGTTAAATAAAAATAACTGACACAAAATAGACGAGGACCACGTTATTAAACAAGACTTCTCAATTTTGGGTAGAGCTGAAAACGCAAATATATTGGCCATAAAGGAAGCTTTACATATTTACCTTTTGAAGCCTTCCTTAAATGTACAGCTGGACACGGCTTCTCTAAGGTTGCTTGTAACAACCCATTTTGAGTTGTATTAAAATATATCGTAATTTAGGTTCTTCATTCAGTTAGTTGTAAATATAAGAAAAAATTTATTTATTCATAATTTGTAAGTATGAGGTAGGCAACTTAATTTGCATTTTGGTGTAAATTAGGTGCATATTTTCTTAAAGGTTTATACTCCCACTTCTGCTCAATATTTTTGCGCAACGCGTTATCGTTGACTTAATTCTTTGCGCAAATTTTTCGCGCACGGCTATATGACCAGATATTCGGAGCGTCCATTTTGTTCACTTCTTGTGGTACGCTGTTAGATGCAGGAAGCCATATTTTTGGGTTTCCCCCCAAATTTTGTGTAAAGTGCCATTGATTTAATGGTAAGATAATTTAACTCGTAATATTAAAAATTAAAACATTTGCTCTTTGCAGGCACTTTTTTACTTTGATTTACACTTTTATTACTTTTACTTTTCTACTTTAATTACATTTTTTCATCATTTATTTTTTATAATACCAGGGGTTCTCAAGAAGATTTATTATATTTTGTACAGGTATTTATGTTTAATGATGTTTTAGTAATTTAAGGGTATTTTTAAGATATATTTCATATAACCCTAATTTAACTGTTAACAAACATAGTTTGTATATATTTTATTTTTTACATATTGATACAATTTTTATTGTAAACAACCTCGGTTTAGTTATTCCGAGCATAATTAAAAAATAACTTGGCGTCCGAGATCATTTTTATTAGTGTTACATGGCAGTTATTATATTGATGTTCAGTGGAAGTAGTCGAGCAGAAATTGTGGTAGTTAAGCAAATCAAAAGATTGAATCGGCCCTACTTTAATTTACCGACTGGGACAAAGGCATTATTTTTGGTGAATGGGGTGTATCTCGAGTTAGTTTAACGATTTGATTATGAGTACATTTTTAAACTTATTTCTTTATTATATTATTTAAAACACTTTTCATACTTTATACGATAACATTACCACTTATTTATGTGCTTGATTGATAGCTAAACATTTTTTACTGTCCACGTCAAATTTATACGTACACTTTTGACACATTTTCAACTAATGTCTAAATTTGTGTACATATTTCTTAATTAATTGAAAATGATTTAAGTTTTGAATAAATAAAAAATTATATAGTTTCATTTTACAGTGTATATTTATCATTAAGTTCAATAGAAAGTCATTATCAACATTTATAAAGGAATTCATATGCACAAGTACAAATAAATTAATTTGGCGTTTTTTTCGAAATTGTAAACAGAAGAAACTATAACATACAGTTTTGTAGCATTGCTGCCTAACTACCAGTGTATGTGTTATTACACGAAAGAGATTTATTTTAATAATTATATTTGTATAATTTGCAAGTTACACATACTGACATTTCAAAGCAATTCAAATTGAAAATATAATGTCAACAAAGATTAATTAAAGCAAGTTTCAAAGTAAATGTTATAGATAATGAACTTAATCGATCCAAACATTTACGTTTATGCACTTGTAAACTTATTTAATAACATAAATGAGAATAAATTATGTGACAATGACAACATTTACTTACCAATATTTATGTATTAATAGGAGACAACAAGCACCTTTAAAAAGACGATTTAGTAGGCAAGAGATGAAACTGGAAGCAAAATGAAATACAAACAAACAAATTAAAGCGCGAACTGACAAATGAATTTTTTTAAATATTTATTTTACAGAGTGTGTAAACTAAGTAAATCACAACCGCTGATTGTTTGTTGACGTTTGTTATTGGAATTAGTTGACATATTTTTCGAGTCTTTTCTAAGTTTGGTGACACTGTAGAATGGTTTAGTCTGATATAAATTTAATAATGTTAAGACAAGTAATAATGCAATTTGAACAGATAGGGACGGTTTTATGCCTGAGAACGATTAAAATAAGTAAATGTGTAGGAAGTGTTTCGAAAATGCCTTGTTTCTGATATAAAACGTATATTTTCTGATTACTTACTAAATAGAATGTAATTTCGTAACAGCGGCACTGCATTTGTCAACATTCCTTTTATATAATTATGAATTTTTAATTAATTATTTTAATTATTCCAGAAAATTTGTTCTGAATACTCATAATTTCAGACTTATTCGCTTGCTTCAACAAGACCTTCTCAATAGGGCGCACTTGAATTACACCAAGATTAATCCTTCATCTCGCGAGGTACTTAAGTCCATCAATTAGGTAACATGAACTGCACCAAAGCGGAACTAGGGACTTAATCCCTTACATGAACCGCACCAAAAATAAATAAATATTCAAAATTTCAACCTCTCCACGTCATAACAACAAACAGGATCAATATGAACGCAGCCCGAGATTTTAATGCCAAGAAGTACAATGGGGATCCAGAATCACTTTGACTAAAGGTAGATAGTTACTAAAAGCAATTAACGATATTGGCGCACATTACATTTCCACGGGTGAGCCTACATATTGGCCTGACGTACTTGACTTTGCCATACTAAAAGGGACCAATCCAAATTACTTAAATATTGAGTCCTTTGAGTAATAAAAATTCAAAGTGGGACTTGTTATGGAAAAAAATTGATGAAACACTATTACTGGACATTTCTTTAAAAACAATCAGGCCGTCAAACAAGCCAAAAGTGCTAAATACTTCGGAATTCACCTAGACAGGCGGTTGACCTGGAAAAATATATTTGGACAAAGAGAAAACAATTAGTCCAACAATTTCGTAAAATGTACTGGCTTTTAGGGCGTAAATGGCAACTGTCACTGGAGAACATTATTACTATACACAACAGTACTTAAACCGATGTGGACCTATGGCATACAGCTGGGGGACAGAAAGCCATTCCAACATTGAAATCCTAAGACGTTTTCAAGCCAAGACACTAAGATGTATAGTGGATGCACCGTGGTATGTACCCAATGAGGTTATACGTCGCGATCTCAGTATACCCTCAATCAACGAAGAAATACAGTGATATACTGTACATATCGCGATCGGTTAAATAGTCATCCATCTCTAGTCAAACTTTTCTAATTATTCATTATTGTTAATGAACTTTTTCCTTTTTGACATTAACACAATAACACAATAAATACAAAATGTACTTAATGCCACTAAGTGACAGATTGTATGTTCCTTAAATTAAAAAAAAATTTCAACTAAAGTTGATTGTATTTGGCGCAATTCATGGCAGGGGATTAGTAGCAATTAACCTTCAGTGGTGCAATTCATGTTGAAAATTATTTCAGTAATTGATTTTTGGCGCAGTTTAGGTTTATACTCTCAATGTCATTTTGAGGACAACATGAATCCCAGAAAAGTACCTAATCCATAAAAGTAATTCTTGTAAAAAAATATATTATTCTATTTAACTTAAATAATTCAGATTAATTATACGCGGGGTATGGCATGAGACCAGACTATAGTTAATTTAAAGAGGACGGTCGCAACGTTATGAAATTCACTCCTTTGACAAAATAACCTCATTTTTGACTTTAATGTAATGGTGGGAAACAACACACAACTTAAACCCACCAAGTGGAAATGAAAATTACCAACGTCGTAAAAACAACAATATTGATTTATGCCACATAGACGTTTATTTAAAATTCTAAAAATTTCAGTGTCGACCACTTGTGATAAATACAGTAAAGACAGTTTAATAACTTAAATCCTATTTCATTAATTCATAATTTTATATACCACTTGGTCCACTTATTCAGATTTTTTACACTTTCCTTCTATTAAAAATGGAAGAACAGTAATATTGTTTAACAATTGTTTTCGTCAATTTTTTTAAAAGCACGTTTAAGTACCATTTTTAATTTTTGAACTTTGGGTCAAAGTTACCTTAACTTCGGGGATACTTCAGCCTACTCATGTAATACCATTCAAATCAACGGAGTTTGTAACCCTATATACGAGGTAACTTGATAAAAACTAAAGCCAAAATACGTTTAAGATATAAATTTGTTTCATAAACTTACAAAACCTCATTGCTACACTAAAATATCCTCTTTTATTTAAAAGTGTGGGAGGTGGTATTGGTAGCATTGTTCCGTTTCTATAGCGGTACTTTCGTCTGGAATCTCTACAATATGATTTTTCTCCTCAATTTCATTCTTACTAGATGTTAAGTCAGAAAACTCTCACCATGAACACTGACAGTTCAGAATCTTCTGCTTCAAACTTTTTGCTGAATTTAAATGTCTGGCTGGTGGATGCCTTTCGCGTCATTAATTCTGTAACCTCATCCACACTGATACTTTGCCTGCTCGTACTTCTAGCTTTGTACGTTATTTAGGGGGAATACCTTTTCTAGTTGCCTGCTCACACCTCTTTTACTAGCAGGGTGTCAGTTTCTTTTTCTGGCAAGCAGTTTCTCTGCTTAGAGGACAAATGCATGTTTTTTTGAATCCTGAAATCATATGTTGCTGTTTGTTCAGGTACAAATGATCAACTAGCTGCTTCAGCTAAATTGTAAATACTGCTACCTCTGTTTGTTTCCTTCCATGCCATTTAAATTTTTCGCCACTCATTCTTCATATGACCATGGTAAGCTGCATTCAGGGTCTGCGTAATGTGAGCGGAACGTGGTGGAAGGCAAACAAATCTTATTTTGCTATTCTCGCGCAATCTAAGTACTTCTAAGTTGATATGAGAGTTAAGATTATCTCCAATGCTAACCTTTGGATCTTATTGTTTCCTCAAGCGAGAGAAAGAAGAAGACCTAATCTTCAAACGTTGCCATGCCAAACCAGCCACTCTTTGTCCGCTTGTAGCGACAGACCTTCAGTCCACGTGCTCCACATGTTCCCACAAACCATTATTGAGATACAAGATATTATTGACTCCATAATTTGTTCAACATGTTTTAGCCCTCTTTTACAAATAACCTTATTTATACTAGGATCATCCCGTAGATTGATATCGTCACAGCTCCAAAAATTCCTTTAACGCCACCTCTAAGTTATTAAAATGTTCATTTAAAACATCATCACCTATAGCTGCATATTAATATTAATATTGCTGAACGCACAGACAATTTTGGATGGCGCCCATGAAAGGAAGCAACCCAGTCTTGGCCTGAAAAGTGTTTAAAAAACCTTTTTTATAAAGATCATTTTTCGTAGTTAATCTAAAATCATCAACATCAGTTAGCGGGAAACCATAGAACCCTAACGTCGTTCCTTCCGATCCTATCCTGACCACACCCATATTTGGAAAATTTCCAAATTGAGTAGCTATGAAGAAATTCAGTTTTGGAATCAAGATCTCTGGTTCGGCGATTTCTAGACAAAAAAATAAAACTGGGTTGTTTTGACATTTTATAAATTAACTCGCCTTTTTTAGTTACTTTCGTGAATTTTTAAATTAGAGTAGTAAATTTTTCTCCGTTAATGTTCGTTCCTTTTCATTATTGTTCTTGTTATTCTTATTATCGTTCTTGTTAGTGTTTCTGTTATTATTGTTCGTTTATTATCAGTTATTTATGCGTTATTTATCATTTGCTTTGTATTTGAGAGGGCTACATTTTCTAATGCTGAATATGCTAATATTCTCTTTATGTTGGATACAGTAATGGAAATGCATCTCTTCCACAAAGAGAATACGTACGGAGATTTCCCAATAAACGAACTCCTCATGTGAGAGTATTTTCTTCAACCTATCGCAGAATTGCGAAAACTGTTACTGTTAAAAAAAATACAAACGATGGTGCACCTGGGAATCCAGACCTACATGAAGCAGTATTACAAACGGTAGAAGATAATCCTACTATGAGTACCCGAGAAGCTACCAGTGAACCTAGCAGCTACCAAAAAAAAGTTTGGTCTGTGTTGAAAAAGAACGATTTACACCGATATCATTATACTCGCGTTCAAGAATTACAAGGAAACGATTTTACCAGAAGACTTCAATTTTGTCATTTTATCTTAAATGTTGACAGGGAGGATCCTAGATTTGTATCTAGAATTTTATGGACAGGCGCAATAAGTAATACATTGATAGGTCTATATTTTCTTGCTAACGTTTTGGCAGGGGAGAGATGTGAATAGTTTCTGAGAAACCACATGGAAGAATTTTTGGATGAAATACCTACTATTGATAGACAACAAATAATTTTTCAACATGACGGTTGTTCAGCACATGATTGTCTAAATGTTTTTATGTTGTTGAATGTATGGCTTCCAAACCGGTGGATAAGTAGGCAAGGACCAATTGCGTGGCGGGTTAGAAGCCCGGATTTAACGGCTTTACAAGATACCAGAAGGAGCGAGAAGAGCAATATTGAAAAAAAAAGTGAAGAATTGAAAAAAGTTTGGGGTGAATTTGAAATGAGATTTGTTGTGAGCATTGAATTCTGAAAAACATTCCTCATTTAACCGTTGCCCTACCTCTTCTAATAAACGAGATACAAATGGTGAGCATCGAAATGTGGACACAGTGTATATTAGAAAGCATTATGGCAGCGTTTTTAAATATGTGGTGTGGAACAAAACACAACTTAACAGCTACAAAGTGGAAATTAAAAGAAATGAAATAATGCATTTTTATATGATAATTATGCAGCCTCCTTTGTAATATGTTCATAATGAAAATTAGCAGCGACGTGAAAACAACAATTTTGATTTATGCCAGATAGACGTTCCTTTATAAATAAAACAAAATTTCAGAGCCGACCACTTGTGATAAATGTACTAACTACCATCCACGCGCCTTAAATCCTACTTAAATAATTCATAATAATTTGATACAGTCTGTATGTTGGTATTTTTATAATTTTGAAGAATGCAATGAAATGCACACATGACAAAATATTAAAGTACTTTGTTTTCTGGATGAAACAGCGGGACATCAGCAGCATCAACTACACTAACCGAGCGACAACAGGACAGTCCCACAACCTCTCCATCAACAGCAATCACCTCTACAACGTCTTTTTTTGGATAACAACAAGACATCACGATGTCAACAGACATAACACACAACTACGCAACCCCACAACCACGTAATCCACGCGCTCGAAGACTCTAGAGCAGCGCACCATTAACACTACTCAATACATTATCGTTTTACTTTATTGTATATTATTTGGTGATGCGTATGTACACACACACACACACACACACACACGCTTGCGTGCGTGCGTGTGTATGTGTTCGTGCGTGCGTGCGTGGGTGCGTCTGTGCGTGTGTGTGTGTGGGAGCGTGACTGCCTGCTTGCGTGCGTGCGTGCGTGCGTGCGTGTGTGTGTGGTGGGTGGGTGGACACGTGCGTGTGTGCCTGCGTGCGCGTGTGTGTATTAAATTTTAATAAACTTGAACTTGAAATGACCAAGCACAGGCACGTGCACAGTGAAATGATACAAAGTTTTAGAATTATTTTTGTTATTTTTTGAATTGAAAATTATGTTACATTTAATATTTATTCATGTACATAATTAAATCTCACAATAAACATTTATAAATTAAAAGGTAAGCTACTCCACTTATTACACCACTGTATTACGAATTTAAATAAACTAATCTACATTTTGTTTAATAAAAATTACATATTAGTTTTACGTATCGATTCTGCCGTCTAATCTATTTTTGTGAAAATCTGGTAAGGGGATACTACTTGATAAAGCGGGCTTGAAACTTTAATAGAAAATATAATGGAACGTTGGGCGGAAAAAGTGTGCTTTTACTTTGGGCGACTCAATTCCCACTTTCGGTTCCAAATTGTAGCAGAACGTGGATGACGATTCTACAATGTACTGAATAAGACAACAAAAATTATTATTTACCCAGGCTAGCTTTTTAATGTGGGATTGAAATGGAATAATAATTTGCAGTCACTGTAAGTTGTGTAAACTTTGACAAACCAACAGCAAAATAAATAAATCTGATTTTTACTTTTAGTAAGATCGATGCCCCTTTTCCAGTGTGAAATGTTGATGTAACTAGATGTACGTGTTTACAGAAATTAAGCCTTGTCCACTCCAAGTAAGATGCATTTGTGAAATGATCTTTCTCAGTATCAATTAATTTTTAATTATATATTTACTTTCGAACTTATTCGTTCATAACAAAACTTATAATAATTTCTCAATATCTGTTTGTGTAAACTTACTTTGAATCTAATTTCAATAGTCAAGTCTACTAAAGGTTATTAATATTTAGTATTGTTATTAAAGATTCAATGTATCTTTTTTACTTAACTTTATTAATTTAATTAAATTGACTTATATTCATTTGTAACCGAATTAATTAATACACAATTAGTGTACTGAACGCTTTTTCTGACATTGGCAAATTTCAGTGTTAAACAATACTTATTGATCAGCTAAAAAAATAATTGAAGTAATAAATAATTATAAGTTTTTGTTATGAACGAATAACTTCAAAGGTAAATATGTAATTAAAAATGATTATTAATGAATAATTTATATTCATATCTTGTTTCTCAATTGCAAAGTATGTTAGAATCTAGATGTCACAATTCAATATATCAAATACAGCTGTAATTCTTTACCACCATTAACCAAGTTAAAATATACGTCTATTTTCTAAACTTAATAATTTGTAGTAGATGGAGATTTGTACTCTCAAGGACAAAATCTGATTACCAAAATTTTAAATTAAACATTACAATTGTAACAAATTTATATCGTGATGTTATAGACATATGCGTTGTAATTGCTTCTATAAATCCTATCAGCCCTGAAATCTAGCTCTTAAAGCTATATACATACACATTCCATGGCCGAGTCCGGGCTTAATGAAGTAATAGACTTTAAAGAAAAATTAATTTAATATCAGCACGCCAACCAGTGTCTTATATTAATGTTATAAAGAGAAAATCAAAAATCGATTACTTAATAACTAATGGGTAACCAATTTCAGATTTATATTCTTTAACCTTTGTTACGGTCGAAAATGAAACTAAAACGGCAGGTAACAGATAATTAGAGTGCACCGGACTAGCTCGGTGGGACAGAAGGCGTGGGCGTTTAAAAATACTGAAGGTGGTTAGTCGTATTGTCGAAAGTCGCCGATAAGGGTGCATCGTAATTAGAATAAAGTCAAGCAAAAGGGCGCCAGGATATTATTAAGACGCAATAAGTAAGAATACACCTGGGGACACGTAGATAAATCAGCCTTCAACAGTCAAAAGATCTTACTTACCTTACGTTGGCTACCTCCAGGTGCGCGTCGGAGATGCTTCGAATTTGCTCTAGAATACCAATCTTAAAAATATCCTCACGCTCAAATACCAAAATAGTGCGCAAATCAACTGTTGTGTTTCAATGACTTCTTTAACTTTACGTTACGTTTGAATACAAACAAATACACCACAAATTAACGTTAAACATTACACTTATCTCATTAACTCATATTAACTAACCAAGCTCATGTCATAAATCAAACTAAGATAACTAGATCATAAACTAAATAAACGTCATTTGGTACCTCTAATGGTACAAAACAACACAAAATATTTATAAAACTCACAAAACTGTATGACCTAACTCAATTGCAGAAATTACCAATGGTTACTTTTAAATGCATAATAATGAAATCAAAATTTAGATCTCTATTAATTCTTTAGTTTGAATACTAAACAAAACACCACTTTCGTATTGCTCGCGGAAGGAGATCACAAACTAACACCATGAAATACTAGTAATTTTCGCTATCACAAACACAAAACTAGGTTTAAATGGGGTTTGATTTAAAATACCAAAACAGGTAACAAAGCTTACCAAGTGACCTTTGATTTTAAACTACGGTAATAGAATATGAACAATCCAAAACATATGTAACCAATTGGTCACATCAATTCTACCATGTGAAATGTTCACATGCATAAATTGCCGTAAATTTACTTAAATAATAAAAACAAATATCGCAATAAAAGCAGTTTGTCAACCCCTTATTGAGTAGAAAGCATCAAAATCCGCAAAATAACACCAAAACAAACGACTGCGTTTATTCGCTCGCCAACCAATAATTTCACCGTTACAAACAAAGATATGGTAAATCATTAACAATAACGTACAATATTGGATTACCTTCTCCACCGGGCAGCAACGAAAGCAACGGCCCAGGACAGCAGAATGTCCTCGATCGGCAAACCAATGCGGAAGTTTCCCAGACTTAATTTCGATAGCGATACGTTGAACTGATTGGTCAGGACGTTAATAGTTTGCACAAAACGAGTAGCTTTTACTCACGAGATTTTGCACATTACTCAATTAAATCGGTAGGTCATTAAGTATATTTAATGATTAAAATGGTAACAAAGGTTTATTTACAAATTACTTTACAGTAAGACTGTCGTCTGTTGCAGCTGATTTTCTTTTACGGGGAAACAAAACGTTGTGCCTTTCCAATGGTTTCATTCGGTAAGTAAATCCGCTTAGCGACCACAATCCACCATTAAGGTGCACTTAAAAACATCACTTAGTGAAATGTTCGTTAATTGACCTCATGGTCTGTAACTCCAAAATGAATAACCAGGAGGATGACTTCTACAAATATCCACCAAACGGGTGCTTTGCTTTTACGCCCCAAGCTACAGATCACATCTCTTACTCACGAAAGTCAAGAATCGCGCAAAAACAGATTCCTCTCCATCATTGCACCATATTTCTCAACATGATAAATCTGCACTGCGACGTGCGACAGTGCAAATTGTCGCCACAGATTTTTTTCAAACGATAATGATAATTATTAACACTAATGGACTGAGATACTCTATTCTGGCAGAAAAACGTGGGCGTCGATTACTAAACGCAAAATGGAACCCATTAACAGCCTCTGCTTAAAAGCAAACCGAATGATCTCATCCTACACTTTATATACGAACTTTTCTATCCGCAACATTTTATTTTAACGAAACCTTTCAAAATTTGCAGGAAAACTAATTTAGATTTCACTTTAAAATTTACTATTTTATTTAATTAATCCACGAAATATATATTGAATTCAGAAATCATCAAGCAATCGAAAAGTTTAACTAGAAAACTATTCAACGAAAATCAAACAACCTATTGTTACTTACACTTGTACCTTGATGAACACAACACTTTCGTTATCGTAAATTGAGGCATTAGCAAAAAGAATAAAAGAAAAACACGTACTTATATACAGGTGTGCACATAACACTACTTCTTTTAACACACTAGCGTTTAAATAAATAGCACATTTAAAATTATGTATAAAATCATATCAGGTTTTCTTCCGAGAGTGAAGAATTCCGTTCTTTATATTTATGTGAGTTCTATACTTTAATTTTAAATTCATCCCAATTCTATATAATAATTGTAAAACCCTATTTGATATTTATTTAATTTATAGCTGTTTTCTAGTCTTATCTACTGATTCTTTTAAGAGCATTGAGTGCAGCGATTGTTAAACATTCACTTGGTTAACTTGATTGCATTAACATTTTATTTGGCAGACTCTTAATATGACATGGCCCTTTAAAAATATGCTAATAGAACAATCTTATATTTAACGATTGACGACGAAAATTTTAATTCTAAGATTTGGAATTCTTATAAACTTGATATAAAATATTCAAAGTGGCCACGGAAAAGGAACAACAGTTCCGCGTTGATGTTGATGTTGAAGGAAGGCCATCTTCTTCGTCCTCAAAATTTTATACATGTCACCTTCTTCGGCATACTGATACATTCAATCTCTGAGTGCAAATATGGTTCGATTAAACAACATTTACGGTGACGCCACTATTAGCGAAAGAACGTATCTTGAGTGGTTTAACGTTTCGTCAACAGCATTTTCATCGAAGGCTGGAATAGTGTCGGAAGAAAATTTTTGAAGATGCAGACTTGGGAGCGATTGACCAAGACTCATGTCAAAGTCAAGATTACGTAGAATCATTGGGGTGACTCATCAAACCACTTCAAACGTCTCAGTTATGGGAATGATTCAGAAGCAGGAATTAGCTGCCGTACGAGTTGAAGCCTAGAGATGTTGAACGGCGCTTGTTGCGACCAGGTACTTGAAAGGCAGAACGGAAGGATTTCTGCATCTGACTGGGAATGAAAATGGGTTCGTTACGATAACTCTAAGCACAGAGGGAGCTCCCGGTCATGCTCACGTCGACGGCCAAGCCGACCCTTTACGTCATGCTGTGTATTTCGAGGATAATCTCGGCGTGTTGTATTATGAACTATTAAAACCAAGTGAAACAATCACAGGTGATCTGTATTGAACGTAATTGATGCGTTTGAGCCAGGGATTGAAAGACCCACGGCCGCAATATCAGGAGACATGATGTGATTGCATGACGATGCTCTACCTCATATTGTAAAGTGGACTAGACTACCTGCATACGTTGAAATGGGAAATTCTACCCCATATGCCATATGCCAGATATTCTCTGACTATTACTTGGTCCGATCAATGGCACATGGACTCGCTGACGAGCACGAAAAGTGAAAAATTGGTTCACCTGAAAGATGATGAGTTTTCGTATTTTGGGAAAGTAATGACCAGCGATGGACAATACTTTGATTAGTAGAGGACCAGTTATCTAAAATAAAATTTATTTCTAAAACGGCGAGAAAAGTTGTACATCTGATAAAAAAAGTAATTGTTTTTAATTTTAATCGCTGCTGCAAAAAAAACAAAAGAGAATTGAATGTAACTTTATTCAACGCATAAAACGCGATTTACTCTCTGCTTCTTAAAAATTTTCGTTAGTAAGTCGGCACCATGCAGAAGTCAGAAACGAATCCAGGAAATTGTGCAATACAAAATGATATAATTTGAATAATTAATCAATCTTGGTGCTTATTGCAAAGCTATGTAAAGATTAGAGTATCTGGCAAATCAATAACATGCGTGAAATTACATTCAATAAATAAGCGAAAATTAATAATTAGTGAAATCCAAACTGATTACCAAAATTCTCGATAACATAGCACATTGTCAATTAATGTTGAGATACATTACGGAAAGTTTACTATACTAAGACTGCGTGATCGATATACAATTAAGTCAAGTGAAAATTATTGTAAGAAACAATCTAATTTATATCAGAGCGACTGTTATTTATTCTTAAACCACAAATATGATCAATACTGGAATTTCAATTAATTTAACATGGTTGATTATCGAAAAAATTACAAACGTGGACATACTAATAGATTGCATTTTGAGCCGTCAGTTGACTTTAACATCAATTTGTCGTATGCGGTTTGCTCGTTTAGCTGATCCAAAAGGGGATCATTATCGTAAGACTGCATAACTAAGAATCATCTCGGGACACGTTGTATTGCCGTTCCATTCAAATCTCATATCTACATATGCATCGTGAACATTTTTCTATCTTTCCTTTTAAAGTTAACCATCTGACCATCATTTCTAGTTTCACCATTCCGTCACCTTCCACTCTCCAAAACTTTCCTTTTATTTCTCACTCATTTTTCGCACTATGTATCGTCCTATCACTTTTCTTTTATCACAAAAAATGTTATATAATATATATCATATTTTATCATAATATATATATATATCTATTATCATATATATATATCATATATCATATATTTGTACGCATAAACACAACCTTCATATTAACATCAACATTATCATCGATTAAAACATTATCTCACTTGCCTACTATAAATAAAATTCAACTGCCGCTATATGAAAGATAGGGACGTACGAAAGCAACAGGTACGGGCAAAATAAATAGTCTAAATACAATGTAAATTATAAAAGTTTTAAAGGAGAAGGATACCAGTATCTGAAAAGGAAGAGAAGAGAGGAAAGATATAAGACTGATAGCGAGTGTTCAGATGCGGTAATGAATGAGTTGGAAACTAAGTATTGAGAAAGAGGAAGAAGATGTAGATTATGCGTAAAGAATGGAGATATATGAGACATGTGATATATAGAGTGTAGACGATGACAGTAGTAGAAGATAATAGTAGATAAAAGGTAAAGGAGCGGAGGAATATTGGATATATATGATATATATACTGATGATGGAATAGGACATATATAGGAGATATTTGATACGCAAAAACACGATGCATTCATATTGAGAATTATGCAACCATTATCATCGATTCAAAACATTATCTCACTTGCCTATATAAATAAAATTCAACTGCCGCATATATGAAAGATAGGGACGTACGAAAGCAACAGGTACGGGCAAAATAAAATAGTCTAAATACAATGTAAATTATAAAAGTTTTAAAGGAGAAGGGATACCAGAGTATCTGAAAAGGGAAGAGAAGAGAGGAAAGAAAAGACTGATAGCGAGGTTCAGATGCGGTAATGAAGAGTTGGGAAACAAGTATTGGAGAAAAGAGGAAGAAGGGATGTGTAGATTATGCGGGTAAAGAATGGAGAATATGAGACATGTGATAAAAGAGTGTAGGGACGATGACAGTAGTGCAGAAGAAATAGTAGATAAAAAGGGAAAGGGAGCGGAGTGGGCGGAGGATACGTGGAAAATGGGAAAACTGATGATGGCAGATAGGACAAAAAGGAGAAGATAGAAAAAATGCACGATGCATTTAATTGAGAATTTGAATGAGAACGGCAATACAATCGAGATGCTTTGAGTCAATCAGTACGAATAATGATCCCACTTTTGGATCAGCAACAGAAAACCGCATACGACAAATTGATGATAAAGTCAACGACGGGTACGCTCAAAAAATCAAATCTTCATTAGTAAATTGTACCCGTGCGAATCCGGGTGAGTGTATTTAATGTTCCAACATCCTTTGATAACTTAGATTGTTTCTTCAATAATCAACCACTTATGTTAGCAGCAGTTTAATTAGATAATACTCTTCCACATTTACATTTATTTCAAGTGTAAGTTTAAGAATAAATAACAGCTGTTGATTATTAATTAATAAATATCTTAATATAATTTTCACTTAACTAATTGTATATCGATCCACGCTACAATAAGTAAAACCTTTCGTTAATTATCTCAAACATTTTGAAATGCTGCTTAGTTATCGAGAATTTCTAAAACTCATTTGAGCACAAAAATTGTTAATTATTCTCTTATTTAAATTGAATGTGTAACACGATATTTATTATTTTGGCCAGATACCTTTATACGTCTTTAAAGCTTTTAAAAAGCACCAAATTATTAATTATTCCAAATTATAGTATTTTAGTTTGCCATATTTCAATATGGCTACGCGAATTCGTTTACTGACTATCTCGCGTCGGTGTCACTTGAAAACTTACTAACCCTAACGAAAAATTTTTTATAGAAGCAAAGAGAGTAAATCGCGTTTTATAGGCCGCATTTTGTATAATAAAAGTTACATATCAATTTCACATATAACTTTTGTGTACTATTTTATTTTTATAAAAATATGGCCAAAGGAAACCACTTTTTGGAGCAGATTTAAAAATTAAAAAAAAACTAATTAAAAACTTTATTTTATCAGATGTACAACTTTTCTTCCGCCGTTTTTTAAAGAAATAAAAAATTTAATTTTAGATAACTGGTAATACCTCTACTAATCAAAGTATTGTCCATCGCTGGTCATTACTTTCCCAAAATACGAAAAACTCATCATCTTTTCAGGTGAACCAATTTTTCACTTTTCGTGCTCGTCAGCGAGTCCATGTGCCATTGATCGGACCAAGTAATAGTCAGAGAATATCTGGAGCATATGGCATATGGGGTAGAATTTCCCATTTCAACGTATGCAGGTATGTCTAGTCCACTTTTACAATATGAGGTAGAGCATCGTCATGCACAAAAATCACTTTATCATGTCTCTCCTGATATTGTGGCCGTGGGTCTTTCAATCCTTGGCTCAAACGCATCAATTACGTTCAATACAGATCACCTGTGATTGTTTCACTTGGTTTTAATAGTTCATAATACAACACGCCGAGATTATTCCTCGAAATACACAGCATGACGTAAGAGGGAATATTCGGCTTGGCCGTCGACGTGAGAGCATGACCGGGAGCTCCCCCTTTTTTTCTGTGCTTAGAGTTATCGTAACGAACCCATTTTTCATTCCCAGTCAGATGCAGAAATCCCTTCCGTTCTGCCTTTCAAGTACCTGGTCGCAAGCAAACAAGCGCCGTTCAACATCTCTAGGCTTCAACTCGTACGGCAGCTAATTCCTTTGCTTCTGAATCATTCCCATAACTGAGACGTTTTGAAGTGGTTTGATGAGTCACCCCCAATGATTCTACGTAATCTTCTTGACTTTGACATGAGTCTTGGTCTAATAACGCTCCCAAGTCTGCATCTTCAAAAATTTTCTCTCTTCCGACACTATTCCAGCCTTCGATGTGAAAATCGCTGTTGACGAAACGTTAAACCACTCAAGATACGTTCTTTCGCTAATAGTGGCGTCACCGTAAATGTTTAAAAGAATTTAATCGAACCATATTTGCACTCTTATTAGAGATTGAATGTATCAGTATGCCGAAGAAGGTGACATGTATAAAAAAATTTTTGAGGACGAGAAGAAGATGGCCTTCCTTCAACATCAACATCAACGCGGAACTGTTGTTAACCTTTTCCCGTGGCCACTTTGAATATTTTATTATCAAGTTTTATAAGAATTCCAAATCTTAGAATTAAAATTTTTTCGTCGTCAATCGTTAAATATAAGATTGTTTAAATCTATTAGCATATTAATTTTAAAAGGGCCTATGGTCATATTAAGAGATCTGACCAAATAATAAACGTTGTGTTAATGCAATCAAGTTAACCAAGTGAATGTTTAACAACTATGTGCGCTGCACTCAATGCTCTTTAAAAGAATCAGTAGATAAGACTAGAAAACAGCTATAAATTTAACTAAATAAATATCAAATAGCATATTTCACAATTAATTGGATATAACTCGCAATTGGGAGGAATTTATTAAAATTTACTTAAGTATAGAACCTTACCACATAAAATATTAAAAATTAAAGAACGGAATCTTCCTCTTCACCTCAGGAAGAGAAAACCTGATATTGGATTTTATACCACTAATGTGTTAAATACAATATAATGTCACAATTTCTTTTTTATATATAATTATTTAAAACACTAGTGCTATTAAATATGAATAGTGTTGTTAAACACGAAGTAAGGTGTCATGTGTACTTAAACACCCTGTATATAAGTACGTGTTTTTTCTTTTTATTCTTTTTTTGCTAATGCCTCAATTTACGATAACGAAACTTGGTGTTTTTTTTGTGTTCATCAAGGTACAAGTGTAAGTAACAATAGGTTGTTTGATTTTCTAAGTTGTAATAGTTTTCTAGTTAAACTTTTCGTATTGCAATTAAGATTTGATTTCTGAAATTGGCAATTATATATTTCGTGGATTAATTAAATAAAAATAGTAAATTTTAAAGTGAAATCTAAATTAGTTTTCCTGCAAATTTTTATGAAAGGTTTCGTTAAAATAAAATGTAGTTGCGGATAAGAAAAGTTCGTATATAAAGTGTAGGATGAGATCATTCCTTGGTTTGCTTATTTAAGCAGAGGCTGTTAATGGGTTCCATTTATTGCGTTTTAGTAATCGACGCCCACGTTTTTCTGCCAGAATAGAGTATCTCAGTCCATTAGTGTTAAGTAATTATCATTATCGTTTAAGAAATAAATCTGTGGGCGACAATTTGCACTTAAGTCGTGCACGTCGCAGTGTCAGCAGATTTATCATGTTGAGAAATATGGTGCAATATGATGGAGAGGGGAGGAATCTGTTTTTGCGCGGTTAATTGCGCGATTCTTGACTTTCGTGAGTAAGAGATGTGATCTGTGAGCTTGGGGGCGTGCAACTAAAAGCAAAGCACCCGTTTGGTGGATATTTGTGTAGAAGCTCATCCCTCCTGGTTATTCATTTTGGAGTTACAGACCATGAGGTCAATTAACGAACATTTCACTAAGTGATGTGTTTATTTAAGTGCACCTTAATGGTGGATTGTGGTCGCGCTTAAGGCGGATTTACATTACCGAATGAAACCATTGGAAAGGCACAACGTTTTGTTTCCCCCGTAAAAGAAAATGAGCTGCAACAGACGACAGTCTTACTGTAAAGTAATTGTAAATAAACCTTTGTTACCATTCTAATCATTAAATATACTTGTAAATAGACCTACCGATTTAATTGAGCATTTAAGTGTGTAAAAATCTCGTGAGTAAAAGCTACTCGTTTTGTGCACATAAACTATATAACGTCCTGACCAATCAGTTCAACGTATCGCTATCGAAATTAAGTCTGGGAAACTTCCGCATTGGTTTGCCGATCGAGGACATTCTGCTGGTATCCTGGAGCCGTTCCCGTTGCTTTCGTTGCTGCCCGGTGGAGAAGGTAATCCAATATTGTACGTTATTGTTAATGATTTACCATATCTTTGTTTGTAAGCTTGGTGAAATTATTGGTTGGCGAGCGAATAAACGCAGTCGTTTGTTTTGGTGTTATTTTGCGGATTTTGATGCTTTCACTCTATCTCAATAAGGGGTTGACAAACTGCTTTTATTTGCGATATGTTTGGTATTTTGTTTTCTTATTATTTAAGTACATTTACGGCAAATTTATGCATGTGAACATTTCACATGGTAGAATTGATTTTTAGTGACCAATTGGTTACATATTGTTTTGGATTTGTTCATATTCTATTACCGTAGTTTAAAATCAAAGGTCACTTGGTAAGCTTACAGGGTTAGCCATTTTATGTTCCTGTTTTCTAGTATTTAAGATTTTAAATCAAACCGAAACCTTTGTAAATAAACCTATGTGTTTGGGTGCTTTTTGAGATATATTTAGATGTAATAGACGAACAATTAACAGTATTTCATGGTGTTAGTTTGTGATCTCCTCCCGACCAGCGAAAGCAATAATTTACGAAAGTGGTGTTTTGTTTAGTATTCAAACTAAAGAATTAATAGAGATCTAAATTTTGATTTCATTATTTTTTTATTGATTCATTTTAAAAGTAACCATTGGTAATTTCCTGCAATTGAAGCATTCAAGGTCATACAGTTTTGTGAGTTTTATTAAATATTTTGTGTTGTTTAACATTACCAATTAGAGGAATACCAAATGATGTTTATTTAGTTTATGTCTAGTTATCTTAGTTTGGAGTTTAATTTATGACAGAGCTTTGGAATTGAGTAGTATTTTAATATGAGTTAATGAGATTTAAGTGTAATGTTTAACGTTAATTTTTTTTTTATTGTATTTGAATTATTTTGTTCACAAGCTTGGAGGTAACGTAACGAAATATAAAGTTAAAGAAGTCATTGAAACACAACAGCTGATTTGCGCCCACGCTATTTTGGTATTTGAGCGTGAGGATATTTTTAAGATTGGTTCTAGAGCTAAAGTTTCGAAGGTTGTGTTTTATGCGTACAAATATATATATATATATATATATATATATATATATATATATATATATATATATATATATATATATATATATATATATATATATATATATCATTTTAATATTAGAGCTCTGTAGTGTGTTTATAATTTTGATTGTTATTATTGTGTTTTAAGATAGATAGCCAACAGAGACATAGGTAGTTAAAGTTTGTGTTTGTATTTCTAAAATTTATAAATAAATTTGAGAAATTTGTTACACTTGAATTGAAATTTTAATGTTCTTTAAGATTATATTACCACATTCGGTAACTTTGTTAACAGACGCAGACACTAACAAGGGCACACACACTTACGCAGGTACAGTTACAGGTACAGGCACAGGTACAGGCACAGGCACAGGCACAGGCACAGGCACAGGCACAGGCAGCAGGCACAGGCACAGGCACAGGCACAGGCACAGGCACAGGCACAGGCACAGGCACAGGCACAGGCACAGGTACAGGCACAGGCATAGGAACAGGCACAGACACAGGCACAGACACAGGCACAGGCACAGGTATAGGCACAGACACAGGCACAGGTATAGGAACAGGGACAGGCGCAGACAAGGGCACAGGCACAAGTACAGGCACAGACGCAGTGTGTGTATGCCAAATTTTATTTACAATTGGCTTACAAATAAAGATCCATTAGAGAGGACAAGAAAGCACAGTTGCAGATATTCTATTTACAAAGGGTATGATTTAGTTGTATGTGTTATCTTAATGAAGGTGCTTGGTACAGTGATAAATAAGTTCTTAAAAGCACTTTGTGCTACACTTTTTGTGAATATCTGGAAAATCTTTAACTGTACGCAAAACTTAAATCAATTTTAGATTCGTTTTTTCGACAGAGATCCCACAACTAGCATTAGAAGAGTATCCGTAGCTTTAGGTGGAGTCTCAAATACTACGACAAGAAAGCACAGTTGCAGATATCCTATTTACAAAGGGTATGATTTAGTTGTATGTGTTATCTTAATGAAGGTGCTTGGTACAGTGATAAATAAGTTCTTAAAAGCACTTTGTGCTACACTTTTTGTGAATATCTGGAAAATCTTTAACTGCACGCAAAACTTAATTCAATTTTAGATTCGTTTTTTCGACGGAGATCCCACAACTAGCATTAGAAGAGTATCCGTAGCTTTAGGTGGAGTCTCAAATACTACTATTCACCGAATATTAAGACGGGATCACCGATATCCTTACCATCTACAACCTGTTCCAGGACTACAACCAGGGGATGCAGAACGTAGAGTTCCGTATTGTCGATGGATTCTTGCTGAAAATAATAACAATCCAGGTTTTTTAAATGTTTTATGGACCGATGAATCCTGCTTCACCCGCCATGGTGTGGTAAATTTTCACAACCAGCACGTTTGGGCACATGAAAATCCACATGTAGTTCGCCCGAGACATTTCCAACAAGAATTTAGTGTGAACATTTGGATAGGTATTTACAATAATCACCTTTCTGGGCCCTACTTTTTACCACCTCGGATGAATGCTGCGGCTTTCTTGGAATTCTTAGAGAATGAACATGGGAATATGTGGGAACATATTCCCTTAAATTTACGAAGAACGGCATGGTTCCAACTTGATGGTTGTCCAGCTCATTATAGCAGAATCGTTAGAAACTGGCTGGACAACCGTTATCCAGGAAGATGGATCGGTCGTGCAGGCCCAGTTCCCTGGCCTCCAACGTCTCCAGACCTAAATCGCTTAGATTTTTTTGTGTGGGGGTTATTAAAAGAAAGGGTGTATGCAACCCCGGTGGCAAGAAGAGATGAACTCATTAATATGATTAGGGATGCCTGTAATGAAATAAGACAATTTTTAGTTAATATTCCACGTGCAATTAATTATTCGTCGGTGTGAATTATATACTCAACAAAATAGTTTTTTTTAACAGTTTCTTTAAATTTATTTATTATTACGATAGCGTTTTTGTTTTGTTGTTATAGGTTAAGTTTATTTGTTTAATGTATTTATTTCGTTCGTTTCGTTCTTGTTAAAATCTTAAATAGAAATTCGTTCCAATTTTTTCCAATAAATACGTATTTTTTTTTGTTACTTTTATTTACTTAATTCAACTGAAAAGTTAGGAAAAAAATCAGTGGAGTACTACTTTTTATTAAGAGACAAAAAAAAACGTGAGAATTGACATACTTTGATTCCTTTTTTTTATTGTTCTTTTCATGGCACACTATTTTTTTCGGGAGCATCAGACGTTCTTTACTTACCATTTGGAAGCTGTTCATGGATTACAGCTAATTTATCTCAAAAACTATGCATTTTTCGAAAATAAAGCAGAAGACAAAAAAGTTCCTAAATCAAATGGGCAATGTATATTTTTTGTTTTTAGGAGTTAGAGGCGTCGCATGAAAAAGTTCGGGGGGGGGGGGGGATAAAGGGTGTACCACCCCAGAAAATGTACTACCCTGTAGATATTGATAAACGTTAAACTACTCTTAATATTGAGTTTAAGGAGTGTAATATGTGTACTAACTTTGGATTTATTATTTTAAATAGTTTTGAAGATAAATTAAAAGAACTGAAAAAAAATTAAAACTTTGAAACCCTATATCTCCAAAACTAAGTGTTTGGTAACCTATATTTATATGAACTTTTTGTCTTAATTTTGAAAGCTCTATCGACTATTAAAGTCATGCTACAAAAAACTGGAACACCCTGTATAGTTTGCGATGCAGGTATTGGTTGAAATTAATACAATGTTTCATATACAAAGATATGATATTAATTATCGCCCTAAGTACTGATAACATGCTTACTTTATATGTCAATTCAAAAGAATGTAACAAAAGCGTACACACGTAAGGTGACCGTAATAATTAATATGACATAACGTGTTCAAATTAGCTTGGATGTTAAGTAGTAGCAGTTTTTTTTCTGTTTCAGAAAATTAGAACGTGCACATTTTTTTGCCAATCCATTTAAAACAATAAAAATCTATTCGTAACTTTCAGTAAAGGAATAGATTTTTTTTTACAGCAGGTAACAACCCTTGATTTAATATAGTTTTGATGTTACGAGCGTTCTTCGTTTCAAACGCGTTCAAAGGACGTATAATTATATCGTGATTGATATGTTATTATATACCTGTACATAATTACCCGTATCTTATGTTGCACCAACATTAAATGTTAATGAAAAAAACTGGTGTATAACTAATTTACTCCATTATTAAACTGTCATTTTAGGGTGGTACATGCCCAATAAAAATTGTTTTTTAATGCTGGTTTCAGTTTTAAATAGTATTAATTTTTTTTTTGTTGTACGAATAACAACAAAAAAAGTTAGTTGATTGAGCTGTCAGCCGAAGGGAACAATGGCGCTTTAATCACCTAATTACATGTCTAGGGACTTTACTTGCCCGTGTTGTGGCTTGTGGATGTTAAGTTTGTATTATTTTCTGTCGCGCTGAAGGCATTAATGGAATTATAAATTAATATATCGTTTTCGAGTTTTCGTATTTGAAAAAAACATTAATAAATAATCAAAATTTTATGTAAAATATTTAGCCCTACGTATGGCATATTGTACTCACAACAATTATTCAAACTTGAACTAGAAGTTTCACTTTATAACCTAATTATAAGAATGCAAAATTCGCAAATTTGCTTATTGATATCAGAACTAATCAGTGCGTTTTCTAATTCTACGTCAGTTTGATAATGTTATAGTTTGATTCAAATAAAGTTGGGTATGACTCATTCTTAAAATTACACGAACTAAGATTTAGGAGACGTAAGTCTTCATTAAATTATTATAAGTTTTTGTTATGAACGAATAAGTTCAAAAGTAAATATGTAATTAAAATTATTATTAATTTTATTACCTGTACTTTGCTAGCAAAGTACAGGTCGTAGGTTCAAATCCAGCTCGAGGTAAACTTTTTATTTATGTATTTGATAAAATTAATAATAATTTTAATAAGTCTTCATTAAATCAGTAAAGTATCTTTTAGTTAATATTATTATCGGCAGATGTCTCCACATAAATTTCGATAAAATGTCAAAGAAAGTTGAAAATTATTGAGTGTTTTTTACATTTTAAACTAGAAATATTATATACACTTACTTTATTGATGAATCAAAAATATTTTGCTGCGACAGTGAATTGTTATAATTTAGGACATAGTTTGATTATAATTATGTACCATCATAATACATAACCTATACATTTGTAAGTAAACAAATAATTATTTTGTTTACTTATTATAAATTAAACCATTTCAGGTGGAAAAATTGTTAAAAGTTGCAATTAGTTTGTTATTTTGAACGTTTAGAACAACCCTTCTAGAAGCATAATTATTGCTTTGTAATCGACATAATTCTTGTAGATACGAGGGTCATTCGGACAGCAGTGCCCGTTTGCGGCGTGCGGAGCGCTGGCGAATAGAGTAGCCGCTGGAGAGTACTAACACCTTCAGTTGTATTTCAGCTGTCTGTGTGCAATGTTACATCTCGCTGGTATTGACTGTGTTGTTTCTGTGAGCGTTTATAATGTTCAAGAAAATAGTGAATGCCGCCAGTTGTGAAGTCAGAGATCTGATTAAATTTCTCAATGCAAAAAATGTACGACCTATCGCAAGGTCGTACATTTTTAAATTATCAACCGATTTTTTTGAAAGTCGAGCATTGGGGGTTTTTAAGATCGCTAAGAATAAATCATTTGTCCAAATTAAAAAATTCAAAATAGCGGATCAAAAATGGGGAATTATCGTGTTTAAAAACCGATATGACTCAAATTCAGGTATTGTGGGCTTTGAAGTTATTTATTTACATATATGAGAAAGCATTATGGCAGATAATTTGGCAGCGGTTTTTTTTGATTATGTTTCATTGAACGGTATTATTGTCACTGACTGAATATTTATTTTAGAACTGAATCGTCATTCATGTAATTAGTGCCAGTTAAATCACTGCTTATTTCTTCTGCAGATTCAACATTATTAGGTATATGTTCATCAGAGTTAGCTCCAGCTTCCGAAGAAATGATGTCGAATTAGGTTGGATTCTCGCCTAACGGTTAGATTAAGCTCACTTGAACCATCTCCGTTCCCTAAATTGTTTCTTTGTAATTTACTTCCATTTTAATTCTTTAATAGACATATTAAGAAACGCGACGTCATCGTCTCCTGTATCATTATAACCATTAATTTACGGAAGTGTTTAGGTTGGCAAATCTTGAGTCGGCATCATGTCATGCATGTCACTCTTACAAAATGTCTCAAAATCGGGATGCGTCCAGTGGGAAACTTTGATGTGAGCAGATTTGCGACCGTATTTGTGGCAATTTCACGTATTTCAAGGGGCGTACATACAAGATTATCTTGATTATTTTCTATTTTCGTGTTTTGTTACAGAATTTGGATAAAACAAAAGGCGACTAGATCACATTTTCACTTTTAAAATTAAGACACCAAGCGCCACAAAAACACATTTGGTGAAGTCAATATTTTCACACTTCAAGGTCTGCACTTTCTAAACCTGTCCCTTATATGACTTTCCCTATTCATGCTAGTGTTTCATGAAACACTTGGCAAAAATTAGTCTTAGTAACGGACTTATTAATATTTTCCGGCTTTACTTGCCATTCCCTTACGGTATTCTTCCACTGCTGTTGGAGAGGCTTGAAAACGCTTACATTAACCGACTGGAGCGTACGCGTGGTATTAGCCGGCAACGCATAAAGAATAATTTTATTCTAATCGCAATATCACATGAGAAGAACGGGTATTTATACCATTTTCGGTAATCCATTTGTTCATAGCATTTGATACATATTCGTAGAAAACGTCCCCTCTCATCCAGCCAGATTCAGATTTAGCTAAAACTCATCCAGCTGGCATATTTTCCAAAACGGATCTGTGTGGTCAAAATACGAGAAGCGGGGGACAGTCAAAACAATCAGAACTGTAACATTTTCTTTTTCGTTGATTTTCTTTATGACATATAAGTTTTTCCAGACCTTTGGTGCTAAAACCTTTCCAGATTTAGAACAGAGAGCCATTCCCATTTCGCCGTTCATAATTCCGTCTAGGTACTCAACGATGCCCGTTAAATTATTGACTTCCAAGTAGTCTGTTAACTTTTGAAACCAAACGTATTCTTTCTTCTGTAACGAAGGCTCTAGCTTTGTTAACACCCTCTGTTTCCCTAAGTGAGATTTCCGTGTGTCTTCTTAGAAAACTGGAGTATCACTTTTCCTCAGGTTGGCCATTTTTAAACAACATTGTAGCACCCTTTAATATTTTTTGAACTGTGTCCCACAAATCACCGTTGGTCTACATTTTGCTGTGTTGACCAGCCAGTCAGCAATTTTTTTCTCGCGTTTCCGGGTTAACAGTGGTGTTGGTCCACTTTTACCAAGATTCTCTGGTACTTTTACACTAAGTCGATCCAGAATAGTGGTTTTTGGTACGTTAAATTCATTACTGGCCTATCTAACACTGATTTTATTTCCCCGGATTTCAAAAAGGAACCTTTTGAGGGTATCTTCGGGATATCTAAAAACATTTCCTTTTGTTTTTTGTCTTCACGACTCTTCACGAAACTTTTCATATCCCTTTTTTGTTTGCATAATTTTTTTCTAGATGGCAACTGTAATCAAAGATAACATTTATAAGCATGGTACTCCCTCAATTGTTCTAGAGCTATGCCTTTTTTTGACCATACAAAAGGCATACGAAATACTTGACTGTTCAAAAACAGGGCACTGGAAAATATTGAAACCATTTGTCGACCACAGTACATACAGTATGTACAATAACAAGCATCTGCAAATAAGTGGTCGACAACTGGAAAGTTTATTAACATATATCTTTGTGGTACTAGGCTAAAATATAACAGAATTAACTCTTCTAAGAAATAAAGAAAATGATAGATTTGTATGTACAGCTTTCAATCAGTTTTCGATCGCCCTGGCCGAAAGGGGATTACCTCATTTTTCTCTGCGCGGTTATCCGGCCGCTTAACCTTAAGGATCGATTGGCACATTGATTTTGCCATTTTATTATGTTTTCATGAAGATCTATCAAATGTATAATGCTAATAACGATTGGAATCATGAAAACCAGTCATATTTTATATTTTAATTGCTATTTGCACGACAAATTTTACACTTTTGGAAGCAAAGATTTAGACAGCATAAACAAGTTTCGCTCTGGAATTTATGATGTAGTTTACTGTTATGCCACGAAATAATGCGCATCGATTGTAGTATAGTGGTAGAAAACAGGAATGCGGTGTTCGATGTTTCATAAAAATCACCGCTGCACCTTCTATCAACTTAATTTAAAATTGTTTATTAGTAGACCTTATTAAGGCATGGTTTGGAGTTGCTTAACAACTCCCATTAATAAACGATATTCTGAAAAATGAATTTTGTCTAGTCTTGTACGTAATCCAAATTGCTATGGACACTTCAACGTTACCTACTGACACTCACAAATTGCAAATCATAATTACAATTAAAATTTCAAACTATTAATAATTTATAAGATAGAATATTATACACGGCTATGAGTATTTTAAACACTACGACGCGTAGTGTTTAAAGTACTTACGTTTTTGAGTCTTTATGGCCTATTTTTGTAAAGAAGTAAAGAATAACTAGATCATTAATAAATATCAGAACACCATCTAACGGTCGAAGGCTAACCGTAAAAAGTGTTGTAACCAAAGAACAAATTTAACAAAATTTAATCAAGTTATGATGTACGATAGTGTAAAGTTGTGAAAAACTGTAATTTGAAATTAGTAAAAGCATTCAGAAATAGAAACTTCAATTAAAATAATGCAGTCACATCTAACAAAGAAATAGCTTTATTAATAAATGCAAGTGTTACCTTACAGTGAAAACACAATTTAGTACGTTTTTATATAATTTTTAATTTTAGTTTTAATTTCAACTACATATGTTAAATTATAGTAATTTAGCAAATAAATCGTAACGAAGGTTTAGGAAAAAACACAGTAAAAAGCCTAGACATACGAAAAGCTAAAATTAAAATTAAGACGTATTATTGTGCCTATTTTTAATTATAAGATGCCAAATCCTATTTAAACGCAGATTTTCTTCTTAATTATAGATGTAGATTAATCATGTTGTTATGTTGATACGACGCGTAATTTAGTGGCAAAAAGATTCCTAAGGTAGAATTTAAATTCAACTCATTCAAATATTTGAATAATGATTAGTTTTATAAGAAAATGTGTAGACATATTTTTTAAAGAAAGTTTAATTTTACATAACTTTTCTATGTAAAGTTTCTTAATATAAAGGGAAATATGTGTAATAATTAAATAAATTTTATAGAAAATTTTTAAACCGTATTATCGACAGTTTTATAGAAGAGGGCGGTTTCGGAAGTTTTTTTAACCTCTATCTGAAATGAAGTTTTAAATTTCTGTTTGATGTGGATTATTGTTTTTTTTTTTATAATGTTGCCTATTTTCGTCATAAACTTATTATAAAAGAGCATAGTTATCCTAAAAAAATTGTTATTTCATTTCTTTTAATTTTCATTTTGTAGGTTGGAAGGTAGTGTGTTGTTTCTGTGAGTCTGAGCCGCCGAGGTAAAAGAGTTAAAGAGAATTCAATGTAGATTAAATACACTGTTGAAAGAGCTACTTCAACTTTTTAGGTACAGGGCGTTTCTGAACGCAACGAGTGCGCATTTTTCTAAAATTTCAAATAGAATTGTAGCTCTCGGAAAGAGAGATTCTCAAAAACGAAAATCGAACATTGAAGTGAGCAGATCAATGCATACAATGGTTTAAAAGGTCTATTAAATTTTTAAAAAAGTTACATTTTGAATAACCTCCGTATATTAAAAATATTAAAATAGCTATGGTTTGATTATTTCATGGCTAACTATAAGGACGAATTTGGAAAAAAATTAGAATCTAATCTGATCTGATATCCTTAATTAATGCCCGCCGTATGATATATCATATATTGTCAGTCGTTGGATAGCTTTGCTAGTACTGGACGTGTGCTCGTTGTAAAACAGTGAATTGTAACATTGCGCCATTTTATTGTAATTTTCAAAGTTACCACCATTAGATATTTATTTGTGTTATTGGAATTAGTAGTTTACAAGGTTGTTTTCTATTAGAACATTAGTAGATTCACCTATTTTGAAAGGTTTTGAAAGGTTTTGTAGCTCTTAGAAGATCGCGTATGATTTGTAATACGCTAGGTCATAATCTAAAGAAGGTGGATTTCTGTGTATGTTACTCGATTCTTACTGCAATCAGAGTTATGACTGTACACTTATTATCAATATGTAACAATGTGTAGAAAAATACAAATGTAATGATTTGTTTACAATTTTAACGATTTTACAGTATGTAATATTTAAAATTTTTAGCAATATGGGTTCAAAGAGAAAATATAAGCATGAGAAAAAATACGATCGTTGCAACCTCAAAGGTGTTGAAGAACTATTTCAAGTACTTACAAATCTAGATGAAGAGAGCTGATCACGTTCCACTAAAAGATCTAAAAAACCAACCCAAAGAGTGGTATGATAATAATGAAGTTACTATGGCAACAAATATATTCAGGCCAGAGATGCTACCTCAAGATAGCTGCAACAGGTGGTGAAGAAAAGATAACACAGTGATATCTGTATTTCCGCTCTCTGCTGTCCAACTCTATAATAAAGGCATGAGGGGTGTTGATCTTTTGAGGGCTATACGCATCCGTATTCGATCAACGAAATGGCATTGGCCTATACTTAGATTTTTTCTTCTGGTCTTATAAATATGTGGCTGCTCTACCGCAACGTAGAAGCCGTTCCCCTACTAAAATTTCATAGAATTGTCGAAGCAGCTGGTATTCCAACTCCACGAGGTGTACGTCCAGAAACGTCCAAGCGTGTAGCAAAGAAATACGACTATATAACGTTGGCCACTTTATAAAACAGAAACATAGTTAATACTAATATGATGTGCAGTATCTGTTTGATTGATTTTTGTTTCAATAAACTATTTTTTAAATGAATACGATTTAGAATCTTTTTTATCTCTAACTGCCCAGCGTATGATATACGCCAAAATAAAGTAACGAAAAGAATATTGCATTTCTAAGTATCATACTTATTACAAACATATTCTAATACTAGATTCTAACTAAAATTTCATTTTGGCATTAATGGGTTAAATAGGAATAATGAATCAAGTAAAAATAAAGTGTTGTGGTAATATAACACCAATGAATAGTTAAATCAAAAATCGCATGAATTCTAATTGCTGAACCGAATTTATTTGAAAGTAAATTGTATTGTATTGTTTTGCAGATTTTTTATTATTTTCTGTTTTGTCACTTCATAAGCTAAGTTAATAATGTAATATAATTTGTTTAATCCAATATAACATTGATTTTTACTATGAATATAGTTACCTAACTGACCTAATCAAGCGTAAAGAAATTCCATTACTAAAAATCAATACTATATATTCACGATATAAAAACCATAGATCACGTGTGAATTTGAAATGATATTTACCCCGTCTCAAATGACAAAGAGTAATGATAGCTTCGAGCACATTCAAACTCCGGTACAATTTCCTGCTAATTCAATGTCTTTCAATCCGAAGATATGGCGTGATTGATTACTACCAACTCCGCCCCATTGTAATTCAGTTTATATATTGCTTTTTAATAATTAGTATATTATTAAAGTTACGTGTGCTACGATTATATTTAGAAAGAAAAATACACAACTACTGGACATATATAGTTAAAATTACCAGGTTCTTGTTAATCATGATTTGTTAACAATGAAAGTGTTCTTTACCACCTTAATCAATTTTTCTTAATGATGTTCAGTTTTTGATGTTGAATAAACTTGTCTGTAACGTCCACCTTATTACTTTTTATACAGTATAATTTTCTATTGTATGGTTTACGTGTTAATTATACAAGGAATTATAACGAATCAATATAACCATTGTTATAATTTGTGGTGTTGTGATCGCTATGTATTCACTATACAGTACACCTTTTGATTAAAACTATAAAAATCCAAACGTTAGGTGTTGGATACATTTTACCATTCTGCGACCAGCCACATGAACTTCTTTTTACCTATATAGAGCAAAGAGACTAGACTCAATGACGATTAACCAAGAATAGATATGTTTGTTTATCAATGTATATATCCCGACTTAATCGCAAATGCCAGAAGATGGCTGCCACTGTAGTGGACAGACCGCATCCATCTTATTCTGACGATTGTTTACTGATTGTTGAAGAAGTATTCTCCAACCCAGTGTATATATATATATATATATATATATATATATATATATATATATATATATATATTGTGTGTGTGTGTGTGTGTGTCTATATACAGGGTGTTACTCTTTTCTAAGTGCACCTTCTGTATGATTTTAAGTAAAACATTCAAAGAACTAATAGAGAAATAAGAGGGGTGTGGTAACCTTTAATCCTCCCATTTTCTTCTGACGAACGCCTATGAACGTCGCATCCATTTTTTATAGTAGCTTGATGATTTATCTAACTTTTTTGGCTCTTGTAAACTTTTGATTTGATGCTTCCTTTATGACATACTATTAGTTATTCGACTAGGTGTTGCGGTTTTTTAACATTTTTTTAATTTTATTAATCAGAATAAATTCATAATAATAACTTAAAACAGTTAATTGTGCTAATAATTATAATACGAAATTGGTTGCAAATAATTAAATTAAATGTTCAATGTGTCCACCGCCTTCGCGAATGCACCTTCTGGCTCTTTTTATAACTCAAAACCGAATATTTTGGAAAATATTCGGTTTCAATCTAAATACCTTTGCACCTTCTGCGATGCGATCCCTGAATTGATTTTAATTTATTATTGGAACTGTATAAACAAAATCTTTAATGAATCCCCAAAAACTGAAGTCCCCAAAACCAATCCAGTGATTAGGGAAATATTGGTTCAAGTGGTTCCGAACATTATTGCCATAATGTGGCGGAGCTCCGTCAAGTTGAAACCACATATTTTGACGAATAGCTATAGGTAGGTCATCAAGTAAATTTGTAAACTCATTTTGTAAAAAAAAATAAAAAATGTTTTTGTTTGGTGGCAAAAATACCGGACCCAAAGGAAAATTGTCTAAAATTCCTGCCCACACGTTTACTTTAAAATTTACTTGATGACTAGTCTCTACAAAAGCTCTTGGATTTTTATCTGCCCAAACATGGGTGTTGTGGATATTCGTTATACCATTTCGCGTAAAGGTAGCTTCATCAGAAAATAAAATGGATCTAACAAAACGGCGGTTACGGTTATTTTCATTACAGAACCAGTTGCAAAAGATGTTTCTTGCCTGAAAATCTTGCGGCAATAAGTTCTGTACTCTATGCACATGATATGGATGTAATGAGTGACGTTTTAAAATTCTATGCACGTCTGTCGAATTTATATCATTTCCAATCTGTCGGGCTATAATCTTAGTACTAGTACCCGGATTTTGTTCAACTATTTGCAAAATTTGTTCCTCTTGATTTGGTGTAATTTTACGTGGCCATCCACGTGTTCCTATTCGTTGTTGTTTGAATTTTCCAGTGTCTCTTAGGCGGCGTACTAAACTTAAGAAAAATTTCCTTTTTGGGTGATACCGATTTGGATACATTTCTGCATAACGCCTTGAAGCTAAACTAGCATTAGAATCACATTTTCCTAAAGTGAGAATGATTATTCAAAATGTACAATCTAGAGATTTTATTTGAAATCTTACCCATAATTAAAATCATATCAGCCATTTCAGAAAATTCCAAAATATTCTCTCCATTGGCCATACCTTATTATTCAGTTTAGCGTTTGAACTCAATAGTCGTTCGAAATTTTTACAGCGATTAATTTGACAAACATTTGACAAGACGTATAAAAAATATTAGGTTTTCAATTATTTAAAAAAATAAAAAGGTGCAATCGCGAAGGCTGTGGACGCATCGAACAATTAATTTTTTTTGTATGCGACGTAGTATTGAATTATTAACTCATCTGATTGTTTTAAGCCATTATTATGGATTTATTTTTAACTAAGCTTCTATGCGTAACTTTGTTATTATAACAGTTACAGAGTCGGTTAAATTAGAAATATTGGGGAGAATTTCAAGACCAATCAAATGACGTTTTGAGTTTTGATCAGTATTGCCAACTTTCGTAGTTATTTAGAAAAAAACTATAAATGAGCCGAATCTTCAAACTCAAATATCTCTGAAACCATTGCAAATAAAGCTAAAACACAAGAGACGTAATTGACAGATATTGTTACGAACTTTAAGATAAGCCTATTTTTAAATTTATTTTGCATAAGAAATAATAATAAATAATCAAACTCAATTGAGGGATCGCATCGCAGAAGGTGCAGAGGTATTTAGATTGAAACCGAATATTTTCCAAAATATTCGGTTTTCAGTTATAAAAAGAGCCAGAAGGTGCATTCGCGAAGGCGGTGGATACATCGAACATTTAATTTAATTATTTGCATCCAACTTCGTATTATAATTATTAGCACAATTGATTGTTTTAAGTTATTATTATGAATTTATTTTGATTAATAAAATAAAAAAATTGTTAAAAAAATCGCTACACCTAGTCGAATAACTAAAAGTATGTGATAAAGGAAGTATCAAATCAAAAGTTTGCAAGAGCCAAAAAAGTTAGATAAATCATCAAACTACTATAAAAAATGGATGCGACGTTCATAGGCGTTCGTCAGAAAAAATGGGGGGTTAAGATTACCACACCCCTCTTATTTTTCTATTAGTTCTTTGAATTTTTTACTTAAAATCATACAGAAGGTGCACTTAGAAAAGAGTAAGATCTGTATCAAATTTGAAAATATCTTAAAAAACACCAGAGATAATAAAAAAATACACTTCTCAGAAGTGAAGTTTCACACCCTGTATATCGAAAAGGAAGCGTTCAAATGAAAAGTGACATAACAAAAGTCCCCTTATTTTGTCCCAAAGAATATGTGGTTAACGGATTGGCCTACTTTTTTGTAACACCTATATATATATATATATATATATATATATATATATATATATATATATATATATATATATATAGTGAATTGCGTTGTTGTTGTAGTTACGAAAAAAATGTAACAAGTTAATTTAGTTTTTCACAAATATTTAATAATTTATTTTAATTCCTCGAAAATACACGCTCAATCTAAATATAACCATATCCTAAGCTTAAAAAATATCTCTCTCGTTCTCGCTTAAATTATTAATTACTATTTGCGTTTGTAAGAATTTCACGAATTCTGTTGGAGTCGGACATTGTGTAGTATTAGCGTAGTTTTGTATTGAGGTTCAATTGTGTTAATAAAGAAAGTGTTTTCTAAAATCCCATGGTCCTTCGTGTTCTCAAATAAAGTAAGAAGTGTACGACAAAAATCCTACATTTTTGGTCCCATCGAGTCAGGATAAATCAGTTACGATTTGGTGAGTCGCAGTCTTTTAAGGAATCGAATGCAGTTTAATTTGAAGGTGAACTTTCAAATCTCCAAGAAGAACTAAGTGAATTTTCAACTTTCCAAGAGGGTTCAGGTATTTTTCCAAGTAGTTCACAATAAAGAACGTTTTGTGTTTTACTTTTATATTAATCTTTATTGCGCTATATTTTAATTTACTTAAAACGTATTTCATCAGGCTTAATTGTCACAATGGATATGTTAAAGTTAAAATCAACTCGCACAAGTGCTAAGGCTCAAATTACTAGAATTCATAATTGGGTTTTGCAAAATAAAGGTATTGAAAATGATAACAATAAATTTAAGTCAAGAGAAGACGTATTGCAAGATGCATTTATGAAATATAATACTACTCAAGATGAAATTGAAAATTATTTAATGGATGAAGAGGACCAATCAGATTCTGAGGATAGGGACGAGATCGAAATCTAATATTTTGATAGTCTTGGTGCAACTAGAAATTCTATAGAAAAATTATCTCCTAAAAATAACATTTTCTCTGACGGTCACACACTCTCAAAATGACAAAGTCAATATAGCATCTCACAGTTATCCCAAAATAAAATTGCCGCAAATTAATATACCTCAATTGTCTAGTAATTTTTCTGAATGGGAAACATTTTTTGACGGGTTCACCTCGCTTATTGATAAAAATAGTCAATTTACAAATGTTGGAAAGTTTTATTATTTAGAGACATTGCTAAAAGGTGAAGCTTTAAGTATTGTAAATTCATTAAAAGTAACTAGTAATAATTTTCTTACTGCAGTTTCACAGTTAAAGAAAAGATTTGAAAATAAAAATAGAATTGTGAATTCTTATTTTAGTAATATTTTAAATGCTCCAATTATAACAAAGTGTAATCCACAGAACTTGAGAGAGTTTGACACTACTCGTAAAAGTCATTGAAAAACTTAGATAAAGAAATTCTTGAAGTATGATTAATTTTAAATTTTTAGCAAAAGCCAGATTGTAGTTCCAAGAAAATATTTGGGGAAGAAAGATATTAAAGCGTTACCTAAGTCAGATGAGTTTTTCGAGTTTCCAGAAAAGAGATACACAGTACTTGAAAGTCTGTCTAGTCTTGATACTAAAATAGAAAAAAAGTTTAATAAAATATCATTACATTCCAATAATTTTAATCGTAACGTGCAAAAACAAATCATATTTTGCTCATACTTTAACGATGACTTCGATAGAATGTATGTTGGCAAAAACTTTATGTCACTTTCTGTAGCACATAGATCGGCGTTCATTAAATCTAAACATTATTGTTTAAATTGTTTAGGTAATAAACATCTGATTGAAAGTTGCACCTCAAGTTCAAGTTGCTCACATTGCAATAACATCTTGTTACACTTCCTCAAAACAACTATCCTCAAAATTTCCAAAACAATTCATACTCTCAAAACCAATATTAAAATGTCGCATCTGATAAATCTCAACATATCAAAAAAAAATCACACTTCACCTTACGATAATCAATGCTCTACTTCTCGGATTCCATCTCGTAATAATCACAACAGACCCTCAGAGAATTTAGCTCTCTATCAAGTGAATGATCAACTCTGTAGTTCAAATAATATCTCAGCTTTATCTACAAAAACCTCTCACGTACTTTTAGCTACAGCTCAAGCTACTATCTACTCAAAACAAAGTGAACCTATTTAAATTAGAAGACTTATGGATAGTGGAAGTCCCAACTCCTTTATAACTCAACATTTAGTTGACAAATTATGTTATAGTACATATAATAAAAATTTAAATATTTCTGGAATTTCTCAGTGTCACATTATCGAGTCAAATGATTACTATACTTTTGCACTTTAATGTTGATTGCTCAAAAAGATTTAAAGTATCTTGTGTAGTACTTGACAAAATTACAGATAAGTTACCACACACTCTCATGTGTCCAAGAAAATTAAAAACTCCGGATTACATATTTTCTAACCTTGCAGCCCCTGATGTTTCCACTCCGAATGAAATTGAAGTATTACTTGGAGCGGATGCTTATTGTGATCTATTAACATATGGGTTTATAAAAATGGGTAAAAATCTCCCTACTCTTCTCAAAACACACTTGGGATGGATAGTCTCAGGAAATATTCCCCACTATTGTATTAATCAATTGCTCTCATTTTCTCGATCTTATCACGTAACTACATTCTATAAGTATAAACGATACTGAACTCGATTCAATTCTTACAAGTTTTTGGAACATTAAAGAAATGGCAAATAAGTTTGTTCTCACTCCCGAAGATGAAATTTCTGAACAAATTTTCACTCGTACAACTAAAATTCTCGAAAATGGTCGCTTTCAAGTTGATGTACCCCTTAAATCACCCACTGAGCACTGAAAGCTTAGTGAATCACTAAATCTTGCTCAAAGACGATTTCTGTCTCATGAAAAGAGATTCGAGAAAGAAGCTAATTTGTTTACAGAGTATAAAAAATCTAAATCACGCTAGAATTGTTCCTCTCTCCCGTACTAACAGAATTGGCGAAAATAAATATTCCATCCCTCACTTGTGTGTCATACGAGGGTCGAGTTCAACTGCCAGACTCAGAGTTGTATTTGACGCTTTATGTAGAACATCATAAGGTTTCTTTCTCAATGATGTTACCTTAAAAGGTTATCGTGTATAACCTGATTTATATGATATCCTTTATCGTTTTTGTACATTTAGGTTCGTACTCACCGCCGCGCCGACATAGAGAAGATGTATAGGCAAATTAGGTTAAACCCAGATCAAGTCTTTTTACAAAATATCCTTTGGCATGATTCTCCCCAAGATCCTTTATCATGTATTGAGCTTTTCACCATCACATATGGGACAAATGTTGCACCCTTTGTCGCCACTCGTGTTTTGAAAGAAATAGCTATTCAAGAAACACAATACCCCCTTGCATCTAACGCTCTTCTTGATCAAACGTATATGGATGATGTTTTAGCTGGATGTGATAGTTATGATGAACTAAAACTCTTTACTCTCAATTAAATTTACTCTTAAGTCACTCGGGATTTAATTTACGAAAATGGTGTTCCAATTCGAATAAATTCTTACACAGTATTTCTCATGAACAAACATCCGATTTTGATAGTAATTTTCCAAGGTCACATTGTAAATTATTAGGATTATCTTGGAACCCCTCTTCAGATAATTTTCAAATATCATCTGCTGACACTCAAGTTGAATATTATATTACCAAAAGAAAAATTCTCTCTACGATGGCACAATGTTTCGATCCTCTTGGTCTTGTTAATCCAGTGATAGTCAATGGTAAACTTTTAATGCAATAACTTTACTTGTTAAAAATTGACTGGGATGCAAGAATCAGCGACGCGATCATCTTAAAAGAATACGAGGTATTCCTCCAAGTATCTCCCAATTACAAAATATTGAAATTCCTCGCTTCCTCCTTTTAGATAAAGTGATAAATTCAATTAAAATTCATGGTTTTTCTAATTCAAGTACTGCTGCATATGGTAGTTGCATTTATCTCCGAGTAAAATATGCGGACAAGTAAGTATCTTGCATGTTAATATCGGCAAAATCTAGTATATCTCACCTCTCAGAACAATTACTATACTCAAACTCGAATTATGCGCTATGGTATTACTTTCAAAATTACTGAACAGAAATCTAAAAATCTATGATAATCTCGCAGTTGAACCAGTGCATCTTTGGACTGATTCACAAATAGCATTATTGTGGTGTAGAAGTCATCCCTCTCGCTGGAATATCTTTGTCGCAAACCGGGTATCACAAATTCAAGAACTAACGTCAGGGTGTTATTGGCATTATATTAAATCTAAACAAAATCCCGCAGATATGCTGTCAAGAGGTGAATTTAATTCAGAAGCTCTTAACTTTTGGTTTTTTGGTGCACAGTTTTTACATGATTCTGAACCTAATTTAACAGCTCAAGAAAAAATTACAGAATTAAATAATCCTCTCGAAGAACGAAAGGTTTCTTTAGTTTCAACTGAAACTCATGTCAATTTTTGGGTATCTATATTTTCGAAAGTGTCATCGTACTCTCGCATGCAAAGGTTCCTAGGTTACATTCTTTGATTTATCTATAACTCAAAAAATCCCACCAATAAAATTGTTGGACCTTTATCGATTCAAGAACTCTCGAAGTCTTTAAATTGTATTTTAAAAACTCTTCAAAAAGAGTATTTCTCTAAAAAAATATTTGGAACTGATGATTTAATTCGCGTAGGTGGTAGATTACAAAACGCTGATATTAGTTACGAACAAAAGCATCCTGTTCTATTGCCACCAAAGAATTATATAGTTAATCTTATATCACTTTAGGAACACGAACGGTTAGGGCGTGCAGGTCTTCAAAATAGTATCTTTAATTTTCAATTGAGATATTGAACTCATAATGGACTTAGTCAGGTGAAACGCCTCATCAGAAATGGCATACTTTGTTTTCGATTCAACTCCACGGTGTCTCAACAAATAATGTCAGACTTGTCAAAAGACAGAGTTCAAATTTCACGGCCTTTTGAAAAATGCAGAATTGATTTTGGAGGTCCTTTCATTATAGTCATCCAGATTGAGATAAGCTCCAATTCAAAAATTTTATATAGCTCTTTTTATTTGTATGGTAACCAAAGCCATACATATAGAACTCGTATCTATTTTATCATCCGAAGCTTTTCTTATGACACTTATCCGTTTTATTTCACGGAGAGGAAGCCCTCAAGTAATTTATACTGACAACGCTACAAATTTCATTGGTTCTAAAAAGTATCTTAGAGATTTGTATGATATTTTTTTAAATTCTTGAAATTATGACTCTATTCTATCCTATCTTTCTTCTAATAAGATCCAGTGGAAATTTATACCACGCAGGTCTCCGCATTGGGGTGGACTCTGGGAATCAGCAATTAAAAGCACGAAACACCACATGTATCGCCTCTCTGTCATTCTCAATTCACGTTTTAAGAATTTTCTACAATGTTAACCCAAATGGAAGCAATTCTAAATTCGAGACCTCTCTGCGCTTCCTCTAATGATCCTTCCTATTTCCATTCTCTGACTCCAGGCCATTTTCTGATAGGTACTGCTTTTAAAAGCCTTTCCCGATAAATCTGTTACGCATATTCCTGACAGTAGACTTGCAACAGATTCTTTGGAAGAGATGGTCAGTAGACTATCTCAATCGTTTACAGAATAGACCAAAATGGTTGAAACCTTCTGTTAATTTAAAGGAAAATGATCGAGTGCTTATAAAAGAAGAAAATACTTCACCCCTCAACTGGTCGCTAGCTAGAGTGATAGAGGTCATGCATGGTTCAGATGGAAAGGTTAGGGTTGTACGTCTGAAAACACAAGATAGTGAATTCACCAAAATATAACTAAATTATGTCAACTTTCTCAAGTTGATAATAAAAAAAAAGCTAGCTCACTATTCATTAAATGTTATTTTCAATAGTTTTGTTTTCCGTCGCTCTATTTGTTTTACTCTCCTTTGTTTTTAACTACCTCAGCCTTGCTTCTGCTGGAGGGGCAGGGAGTTTAAGAAATATTCTCCAACCCGGTGTATATATAAAAAAAAATGAATTGCGTTGTTGTTGTAGTTACGGAAATAATGTAACACGAGTTAGTTTAGGACAAAAATCCTACACTGATTAGATTATTATTGCAGTGTTTTTTCGAAGGTTAAGATTAGTGCAAGGTTATTATTTTTTGTTTATACTGATAATAAGTATAACTCAAGTTTGATAATAGTGAGACAGTGTAGATATATGGACTATTTAAATCGTAACCTCGGTAAGTAAACAAACCATAGACGTAACATTAATTATTTGCAAAGACCTCCAGCAAGTAAAAATTCTTGTTCATTCTTGAAAACAATCATTCAATTTTCATCGAATTACTTTCACACCTAAATGTAATATTTAATATGCCGGTTAATCCGAAAACTTTGTTCTTTGTGAGATTTAATGAAAATTTTAGCCTTTTTAATGTGTATATGAAAAAGGGTATTAGTCAGGTATACACAAACGTGCTACCAGGTACAATTTATGATTACTTTGATGAACATTTATATGAAGATGACAAGGTAGATGGGCATATACCAAATTTAATAAAATTAATGTTACAAACATATTTTAATACACGAGTTCACTACGAAACGTCCTTGAGATTCAAAAAGCACAACAAAATAAAATAAAAATGTTTCTGTCACTCTCAGACAACAGCTTTTATATTTTGACAATTAAAAACTAATTTGGATAAACCGTTAGTGTCGTTAAAAAAAGGCAAGAAGAAGGTTTCACATTTTAACACGAACAGTATTATTCGCATTTATCCCTAGTATACCCAAAATTGGCAATCATTTACTGCCTGTCTAAGGGTTTGAACTCCACCCCCAAAGTATTAAAAAATACACATAACACCCTTAGAAATAAGGTTTCAAATACTAACCCCTACAATGTAATTTGCAAAAAAATGCCGTGTGAGGAGTTGAAATCTACCCACAAAACTTATATATATATATATATATATATATATATATATATACAGGGCGAGTCAGTTTTTTGTAGACGAACTTTAACAGGAGATAGAACACATATTTCTAAAAAGAAAAGTTCCTGTAAACATATGTCGTAGAAGGCTTCGTTTCCGAGATACAGGGTGTTGAATACAATTTTTTTTTCTCAAATTTTCATTATAACTCATAAACGAATGTTTAGATTTTTTTCATGTTGGGGGGATAATGTCTATTAATTAAGGGGCATAAAACAAGCGCTAAAAATGTTCACAAACTTGCACAGTGGCGGAGTGGAGAGGGTGCTCAACCCCTTTCATAAACAGAACTTCTACGCCAATGACTATTTAAAAAAAAAACTGTTATTTTCATTATCTACATACAGTTTAACAAAAATAATGTACCGTCTTCTGTTTCGAAATTCCTGTGCGTTTCCGAGTTATTTTGATTTTTAGTATTTGATGTGGTACTAAGTTAAGTAATGTGCTTTATGTGAATAATTGAATATAAAGTTTTTAATAAAAAAGATATAATAAAACATTTAGAGCCATTTTAGTACCTAACGATCGTTTCTTTAAAATTTCAAATACATTTTTATTTATAAATAGGTAGGTTATCGGTTTTTTTTAGTATCCATTGTTATTATCCTTGTACAAAAAGAAATGCATAATTATTATTGTTATGCGGTCAATACTTTCTGTATAATTATGTATGTACCAATTTCGCCATAAACATGTATGTAGTTTTTAAGTGAGATTCTAATAAGTTATAGACCGCTGCTCACTTGCTCTCATTAAAGAGCCGCCACTGTATCAAGCCATACTCAAATGCAAGACTTTTGTAAATTGAAATCTGTTTAGTACACTAATTTTAACAATCCTTATTTATTATTGTAACAATACTTAATTAACAATTGTGAAATTAATAAGAATTCTTAGCAATAACGATTTATAAATAAATAACACTAGTATAATAAAATTAGACACTTTGTTCAAAATGTAAACCGTTCTTTTCAATACACATTTCACAGAGACGTACAATAGAACGTCTTAAGTTAACTAAATGATGTACCCTCATTTCATTGCAACAAAATATGATACTCCTTGGAAAACAAGTAAGTATTAAATTTTATATTTTGAAACGACAGTTTAACTTTTTACAAACACTTGCTTCATCTTGAATAATTTCACTGTTATTAATTATTGTTTTTAAGTTCAAAAAGTTATTTCATTTGATTTGCCAGCTTTTAATTAGTGTAACATGCCGTTTACATTTACAAATAGCGAACAAACCGACATTAATTTTATTTATGGGTTCGCAAATGGGAATTCAAGGTACGCAGCTAAGGAGTATAGGAGAAGATTTTCAAATAGACGACAACCTCATCATTCCGTTTTTGTGAGTATCCATCGTCGATTTGTTACCCAGGGTTTGAAAAATGTACATGGGGGCCGACAGAACAACCGTGGACGAGATAGAATTGGAGAGGGTATATTGCGTGAATTTAATAGGAACCCCACGACAAGTACTCGACGTACTGCTGTTGCTCTCGGTATTTCCCAAAGTAAAGTTTCCCGGGTTTTAAAACGGGATCACAGACGCCCACATCATTTTCAACCTGTTCATGGTTTATGTCCAGGTGACGCCGAACGAAGACTTAATTATTGTAGGTGGGTTCTTAACTCCATTCAAAATAATAGAGATTTCTTATCCAACATACTGTGGACTGATGAATCCTGTTTTACTCGTCGTGGTATCGTAAACTGTCACAATCTGCATATATGGGTACATGAAAACCTACATGCCATTCGACCAAGAAGTTTTCAACATGAATTTAGTACAAATGTCTGGATTGGAATTTACGGCAACCACGTGTTTGGGCCTTATTTCTTGCCACAACGTGTAAATTCAGAAAATTTCCTACAATTTTTAGAAGAAGAACATGTTAATATGTGGGAAGACATTCCTTTGAATTTAAGAGGACATTCTTGGTTTCAGCTTGATGGATGTCCGGCCCATTATGGCAGAAATGTAAGAAATCGGCTAAACAATAAAAATTTTTTTATTTAATTGATTAAGACTTCCTACCAATAACCGTTATAGAGATAAATTATCTAAAATTGAATTATCTTTAAAAAAGAGTTCTTGTTCTGTTAAAAATGTTCTCTATATTCAGAAAAAGTACTTTAAGGTTGATTTATTTATCTACTACTACTACTAAAAACTTTATTTAAAATAACTTTAAAAGCATATTTAACATTTTTTGACGAACCCTCAAACTATACCTTTGCGCCTTCTATAAAGTACTTTTGTTTGTAAACTAATTCTATTCAAAATTTGACAAAACCGAGATATCTTAGTGATAACACTAAATATAGATTCATTTAAATCCGTTATCGTAGCTATAGGTACACATGACCTCGTGTACGTGCAAGCGTACACATATAAGATTACGCACACCCACTCAGCCACACTCGCACACACAACGCATGCACGCACCCACACACATGCACACTTTGTGAGATTATTTTGACGCACTGGGAATATGAAGCCTTGTGTTGTGCGAGTACGTATTTTTGATAAAGTGTAAATGTGAGTCTACACCCGAAAAAAATTGTTTTTTGTGTACATAATGTACGTTGGTGTAAATGTAACGCCACCGGAATTTTCAGTAAAACGTTGAGTATTATGTAAAAGCATGTTTAAACGTGATCTATTTATGAGTTGGAAGGATTAAATTTGAATGAGACGATAATGAATACCACTTAGTTGGCTATTCTATTCTAAGGAATGTCAGTTTAAAATTGCTGTAAATGGATGGCGCGAGAATGTATATGTTGACATTGTATTAAGGTGTAGAGGAAGAATATGTATGTATATGTTTTTACCTGTACAAATGATTTAATACTGTACAATGGAAAATTGTATGTACGCCGAAGGACAAATTGTGCTGAAATTTACTGAATTTTGAAGGAAAGTTCGCGCACATGTGGGACTTTCATGAAAAGTTGAATCAAAATCTGGATGCTAGATTTCAAGATTTCAAGATTTGAAGATTTCAAGTTGGGTGATAGATTGGTCCCAAGTTTTGCATAGATGCCATTTGCCGCTTTTATGCGCTGTTTTGGTTTCAGTGGTAAAACTATGATGACGTCTTGCAGAGTGGATGCCTGGATGTATGTAAAGAAGAGCGACGGAGTAGAACACAGACACCTGGGTTCAGAGTTACACTTTTGTAACGATCCTTGCTAAATTTTATTTGTAAATAATTAGTTCCGCAGTATATATATATATATATATATATATATATATATATATATATATATATATATATATATACATACGTATATTACGGTAGAGCGTTATTATGCAAAATATTGAAACACTGTATTTAGGTTTTTTTATTGTAATTCAACTGTCCTATACAGTGCTGTTCTTAAAACTAAAATCTGACGTTTCGTCTCCTCGGGGTTGTTCAACTTTATTTTTTTAAATACGGACCTGGGTTTTTTATGACACAATTTTTTACAGCTTGGTATGAGAAATTCATTGATATGCCACACTTGACCATTTTGATACGTTTCATCTGAGAAATCATTATCAGTTCTATGGGCTGTATAAGAAGCCACTAAGGGATAGTGAAATACGCAAATGAAAGCTGAATTAGCTCCTCACTCGGACAAAAGAGAGAGCTAGCAGTATGTAGAGTAATGTTGCTTTAAATAATCTTAATTTAAAATAATAAAGAAATGATTTAAGCGTTTTAATCCTCAACAAATAACACATTTTAAGAACAGCAAAATATTAGTTAAAATAAATATTAATGTAATAAGAATAAAAAAGAAGGCATTATAAAAGTTGCTCAAAATGTCTTCTGATATTATTAATACACAACTGTATACTTCTGGAGACCTGAGATGTAGCATTACACGCCATTTTGGGTGTAATTTTTACAAATGCGTCCATTATTCTCTAACGAAGTTCATTTACCTTAGATGGAAGACCTTTCCCATATACTTCATTTTTGACAATGCCCCACATAAAATAGTCTACTGCATTAAGGCCCGGTGATTGTGGGGGCCCTCTTACTGGTCCATTTGTACCAATCAATTTATTGCGAAAATTTGAATTTCGGAACTGTTGAACTCTTCTTGCGTTGTGGAAACTACATCCATTTTGCATGAAATATTTCATTTCTCTAAAAATTTCTAAAGACATATTATCAAAAACATCATTAAGCAAATGTAAGTACCTTTGTTGATTTAAATTTCCGTCCAAAAATACTGGACCAATTATTTTATTGTTTATTATTCCGCACCATACATTTTATGAAAAACGAACGTGTGCCCTAACTTGTTTTATGAAATGTGGATTAGTTGGTGCATAAACATATTTATTTTTGGAATTAAATAATCCACGGTTTGTGAAAGATGACTCATCTGTCCATAACATTGTTTTATGTATTAAGGGACTGTTTCGTAATTTTCTGCGATACCAAATACAAAACTTCTGTTGAGATCATTATGATGTAACTTTTGTACTTTTAGAAACTTAAAATCGTGATATTTATGTTTGTTTAATATCTTTTTCCCAGTGGTAGGCTCTACATCGAAGAATTTCTGAAAGAGTTCTCAGGGTCGATGTGTACTTGAGCGAGAGCATTGATTTCGTCCAATGTGTTTTGAAGATGGTATTATCTTCTCTTTTTACTTAACTTACAGCATTCATTCACAGATTTCGAAATATTATAAAAAGTAACTGCCGATGGTTGCCGTCGTAAGTAAGTTTGTGATGCTCGTGCTGTATTTATAGAGGATCGTATGTAAACATCGTACATATCTTTCTTTTCATGTTCACTGTATCGCACCATAATTATTTTTATTTTTAAAATCAAGCAAATGGATTTTATGAGATAAAATATTTACGAGTGACATACAAGGGAACGTTTATTTTAAAAAGAAATTAACTTATAATTTTTTTAAAGGGGACATAAGGACAGTAAAGCTGATAATGATTTCTCCGACGAAATGTTGCAAAACGGTCAAGTGTGGCATATTAATGAATTTCTCATGCTAATCGCTAAAAAATTGTATGGTAAAAAACGCAGGTCCACATTAAAAAAAACAAAGTTGATAACAACCCCGAGGTGACGAAACGTCAGATTTTAATTTTAAGAATGACACTGTATAGGAAACTTAAATTACAATTAAAACCCAAATGAAGTTATTCAATGTTTTGCTAATAACAACGCTACCGTAAAAAATATTTCGATAAATTCCGTTTTTGTCGTGTATCTCCGAAACCAATCGGGCAGTTTTGTTTTTCAATACATGTTATTCATTTTCAAAATGCGCAACTCTTTCTATTTGATCGACTTCGTATCTATTACGGTTAACAAGATCCCCATACATTTAATTTAAATCCAGACCACCCTGAACACACACACACACACACACACACACACACATATATATATATATATATATATATATATATATATATATATATATATTGGTCTGTTTGTATCGAAATTAGTTTCTACCGAATTAAACATGTATTCATGTTTAGGACGCACCTGTGGTAGATATGTAAAATATTGTTAGGTAAAGTGACCTTTTTTAAAGAGATGCCAAAAAAATGTTATTAAGAAAAAATGCAAGGAATTCAAAATAATGGACAACCAGACTTGAGTAAGTTGGTTTCACCCTCAATTTTACGTACATTATGTTAAAACGAAAACGTTAAAATTTTGTTTTTAGTTTGACAAAAAAAATGTCAAAGGAATAAAAATATGTGCTTGATTTATAACGAACAAATCTGCAACCAAGTCTTCAATATTAATAAAGTGTGTTGATAAAATAAAAACAAAGGAAAAAAGATTTATTAATTTTACGAAAAAATTACAAAGGAATAAAAATGTATAACGAACAAATTTGTAATCAAATTTCCAATATTAATACAGTGTGTCTTTAAATGGAAAAAAAATCCGCAACATTTTTAACTATTGGATTAACCCACCACCCCTCTCAGTATACAATTCGATTCTAAGTCGTAGCTCTTTATAACTGTTGCGGTTTTCTTGAATTGTTAAAGATGCAATAGCATCTCTTATCCGATTTTTAACATTTCCATATTATTAGTATTAGGTTGAAAACAATTTCTTTTAAACGCCCCTTCAGGTAAAAATTCAAAACTGTCAAGCCAGGGCTCCTTGGGGGCCATAAACCTGGACCTTTTCTGCCAATCCAGATGTCTCTAAATTCGCGATTTAGTCAGTCACCAACAATACGAGAATAATGGGCCGGGCAGCCATCATGTTGAAAATAAATTGAGCGACGATAATCAAGAGGTAAATCACTTAAACCATAGCGGAGAAAATTTCTCAACATATCCAGGTATGTGTGCTGATTAACATTATCATTAAAAAATATGAGCCCATTATCCCATGGTAAAAAACAGCACACCACACATTTACTTTAACCAAATATTGACGCTTATTCGCAATTCTAAAATTAGGATTAGTAGCACTCCAATATCGAACATGTTGCGACGAAACCGTCCCGTTGGTAGAAAAGGTTGCTTAATCGGAAAACATATTACGAAGGAAATTTCTGTTTCTCATAATCTCATTTCCCATCCATAAACAAAAATAGAGACGTCTTACATCAACTCCTGGCTCCAAAGTATGATAAAGGATGGGTTTATAAGCATGTATTCTGTTGTTTATTGAATATTTGTTGTTATTTATACGGCACATTTCAAGGAACAGACGTTTCGTGAGGCTTCTTTCTTTTTCAAAAATTTTTGAGTTATCAAAGTCGAAATGGTCGTTATTCTCTACAGAATGAGCTACTAATCGGCATCCCAATCTTTCACACTTGTGTACATTTTGGTAACAATTGAATCTAATGATGTCCAACCTATCCCTAACAAGTAGGGTATCTAGGAGGGGCACCGCTGTTCTATGGTTCTCTACCTCAGCTGTAAATTGTATATTCGGATCGTAATTATTAAATATATTTAAAGTATTTTCTATTTAATCAATAGGTATGGTACATATTATGTCGTCTACGTATTTTTTGATAAAAGGATGTAGGGTCCGATCTAAGAGGGTGTCCATAACAAATTGACTCAGGATTGGGCTAATGATAGCCCCTATAGGGACGCCTGTAGAAGTTACCATCATGTGTAAAGTAGGTGGAATGAAATATGTATTTTATGATTTCTATGAACAACTCTAAATCAATTAAAAATTTTTATTTATTTTATTAAATACATAAATAAAAAGTTTACCTCGAGTAGGATTTGAACCTACGACCTGTACTTTGCTAGAGTACCGCGCTAACCAACTGCGCCATCAAGGTTCAAGCCCCAATCGATGTAAATTTTATCTTCATGTATGTAGAACTGATGTAAATTCTAAATGTAATGAGGTTACAGTAAAAAATTACTTATATTAATGGAATGTGAGCTTGCAATATCGCAAGGATTCACACACACCAAAGCAACTTAACTAATATTAAATTATTATGAGTTTTTGTTATGAACGAATAAATTCAAAGGTAAATATGTAATTTTTATTTTAAATCATTTCTACATACATAAAGATAAAATTTACATCGATTGGGGCTTGAACCATGATTGCGCAGTTGGTTAACGCCGTACTCTAGCAAAGTACAGGTCGTAGGTTTTTAATCGTACTCGAGGTAAACTTTTTATTTATGTATTTAATAAAATTAATAATAATTTTTAATTACATATTTACCTTTGAACTTATTCGTTCATAACAAAAACTTATAATAACATAAATAAAAAGTTTACCTCGAGTAGAATTTGAACCTACGACTTGTACTTTGCTAGAGTACCGCGCTAACCAACTGCGCCATCAACGTTCAAGCTAAATCAATGGCTGTATGTGGAGAAATAGAATCTCATCTTATTTCCATAGCCTCCTGTATCCGAGCCCAAGGAATATTATTAAAGAGGCTAACAACATCTAAACTATAACAACAAAATCCTGTGGCAGCTGAAAGTGCTTTAGTTGTTCTACTACTTTAAAGGTGGAAATGACAAAATATGGGTTATTTGTATTATAGGACGATTTCAATATATTAGTAATGAAAGATTTCAAACGTCTGGATAGAGAACTGTGAGCATCAACTATACGTCGGAGGGGGTTAGTGTCCTCGTGTATTTTCACATTGCAAAATATTGTAGGTGGAAGTGGATTTTTTGGTTTTATAGTTTTGGTTTGGTTTGGTACCAGCTTTTCAATTAAGAAGGTGCAACTTTTGTGAAATGGGGTGTTGGATCTTTTGAAAGTAACTAATAATTTGAAGGATCGGAAATAAGTATTGTTAATTTGTCAACATATTCAGCCTTATCCATTATAACTGTTGTGCTACATTTGTCAGCTTTCAGAACCAGAATGCCTTTATTGTTGTTTCAGAAATGTTTTGCATTTATGAAAGGATTAGGACACAGTTAATTGAAATTTGTTAATAATAAAGCCATTACGGGTGGTATGTTCCTTAAATGTGGGTTTTTTAAATATGATTGGTAACGACATAAGTGATCCTTGCACGTACATAATTATGACTATTTTTTGGTATAAATGTAATGATTTTTCAATTTCAGATAAATGATTCTAAATGGAAAAGTTATTGTGTTGTGGTTGTATGCTAAACTTCGGACCTAACGCCAAGAAATTAGTTACTTCCCGATGTATTTGTTCCGAGCTAATGTTGTTAACCCAATTGTCCTTTACCAGGATCTTATTTATGCTCTTCAGGGATACCCTGAAGTTGTTTAATTTCTGTGTTAGACCTTCTTATATATATATATATATATATATATATATATATATATATATATATATATATATATATATATATATATATATATATTATACACATTTGTACTGCAAAAACCTATTTTAGGAATGAAGTATTTAAACGTTTACAAATTAAATTTGTAATAAGCAGAAATCATTGTATTAAAAAAAGTATTGTGTATAAAAACGCGCAATAGAAAGAAACGTTTAGTAATTCTTTCTAGAAATAAGTAAAGGTATGTTAATCTCTATGAATTAAATCAGACAGTATTGGACATTAAAAATACTGAGGTAAGTATATGTGCATTTATTAACAGACTTAATCAACCGTTTATATACAATTAAGAATTTAGTCATCAAGTGTAATTAAAATATTTTGTGACAAACATTTAGAAGGGCATTTAGTAAATCAGATTGCCCAATTTTTACACACGTTTGAAGACGTGAAAGAAAATTGATGTTTAAGTTAGCGTATAGTACGACGGTCTGTGAGAACTTCGTTAAATACCAGTTATTAGTAGTGGAAGTGTACATATATACATACTGAGGATTCATCAAGGCGACTCAATCCCAGTAGATAAGACATTACATCAGATAAAGGGCTTCAAGAATTATGTGTAGGGATATTATTAGATATTTGTTGAGTGCTGAACGGTTGATAGATATATTAGCGTCATTATGGTAATTTTTAATTAGGACTTACGCACAATAAGTTCCCACCATCGCTGTTTATTGTTTTGTTTGCATATCTATTTGCTAAAATATAAGGTAGTAGGTACTTTATAAGGATGGTTTTGGTATTTTTATCTATTTGAAATATACAGCAGTTGTAGAAGTATTTGATAAATAGAAAAAGCTGTCCTTAATAAACCCCTCCTCTCCGACGCTGACTTTCTTCTAAAATCTAAATAGTTGTAGGAGAAGTAAAAACAAACTGAAATACGAAATCTGAAGTACGTACATGTTGTTCTGAAGCTTTCGTTGATGTTAACATATGTACACACACAGGCGCGCGCGCGCACAGATCGCCTAGTAGAAATCATTTGTCAACATTTTTCTGGAAAAAATTTGTTTACATATATGAGAAAGCATTATGGCAGATAACTTGGCAGCGGTTTTTATAATTCGTTCACCCGAAGACAAAATATGACATTTTGTGTGTCAATGTTTGTTTGTAAAATATTTCAATTTTAAACTGACGTTCAAAGGTGAACAATTAAGTTTTCATACTTATTATAGTGCCCAGGGGGTACAGCAATCAAGAATGTTTAGATGTGATTAAACTAGTTGGAGTTTGTAATAATAATCCTGGTGCCGCAGAGCGTCTGTGCTGCCAACGTTTTTTTACTAGGCGACATCATAAAACAATAAGTGCTGTTGAAGTTCGTCTACTTGAAACATGATTCATGCTGGTCGCCCTAAACAGCTAGCGTGGCAACAGGAAGAGCGATTACTCCACGACGTTGAAGAGGATTCGTCTGTAAGTACCAGGACCTTGGAAACTAATCGTCACCATCGTCGTGTATTCACAGATTAATGCAAAGAGAAAATCTGTATCCTCATCACTTAAAGCTAGTTCAAAACTTGCATCCTGGGGATAGTGAATTGAGCTGACTATTCTGCAGATTGTTTTTAAATTGCTTAGATGCAAATAAAGACCTTTTAAGCAAGTATTGTGGAGTGATGAGGCCCATTTTAATCAACAAGGGATATTTAACCAACACAACTTGCATAGCTGGAATTACGAAAATCCACTTCACATAAGCAAATGCGCTGGAGTGTAAATGTGAGGATTGGTCTGTTTGGCAATGACATAATAGGACCACATTTTCTTCCTCGAATTACCTGCAGATTTTTGCAGAAACGTTACCTATCGTTTTAGAAGCTATTCCTTCATTGTAACGTCAAACGATTGTGTATCAACGTGATGGAACCCTGCTCATAATTATCTAAATGTTCGAGAGATATTAAATCGGCGATTTCCTGATAAATGGATCGGTCGCGGAGGACCTACTTCTTGGCCACCTAGGTCCCCGGATGTCCACCCAATAGACTTTTGGCTTTGGGGTTACTTGAGAAATGCGGTATACAAGGTACTACCGAATAATGAAGATGACGTTATTGTTCGTATTTATGGAGTTTTAACTCAAAGTACAAACTAAACAATAAGTCGTCTGAAAACAATTTTCTTCGCCGATTGGCGAACATTTCGCCTTTGTAATTTTAATTATCTTAATTTTATTATGTATATATGTCACTTGGTTTAAATTAATAAACTATCTTTACTTGGATATTTGAAAACATGACTGCAATTTTTAATATGGCAATAATGTTGTAAGGAGGAACGTTTCGAAATTTTGACTTAAGTGATTTTCGACTTATTTTTGGACATATAGTATAACCCCGGCGGCTGGGGAATTACTTTGGCCTTTGTAATTTTAAATATCTTAATTTTATTATGTGCATATGTCATTTCGTTTAAATTAATAAACAATTTTTACTTGAATACTTTGATTACATGATTGCAATTTTTAATATGGCTATAATGTTGTGAGAAAGAATTTTTCGAAATTTTGACCTGAGTGATTCTCGACTTATTTTTGGACATGTAGTATAACGCCAGCGGCTGGGGAATTAATTTTGGGACATCTCGTATACAGTGTGGATAAAAAGTCTGGAACACCTACAATATCTGGCAAAATACGTTTTTCTCGAAAAAACGCTCGAAAGGGTCAAAAGGTATTTTGAATTTGTCGTCTTTTGAAGTACCTTAATTCTATGTACAGTGGCGTACGTGGAAGAAGCCAATGAGGGTGCCTTTTTTTAAACGACAGCCCCTATTTTTTGTTCAATATAATGAAAGAGCACATTTTTGTTAAATATTGTAGTACAAACATTGTAATATTTTACGTAAACAAAGTTTCAAAAAAAATGCAAGTATGCTTTAATTGTGAAGATTGATTTATTTTAATATTACCTAGAAGGCATTGAAACAATTGATTTATCAGTTACGGAAATTTGATGCTTGTGATTTTATTACTAATAAATATTAATAATGCACAATATCGAGCCGGTAATACACAGAGTGTAGAAAGAATTTATTTTTAGACTAGGACATTGTTAAATAGTCAATGGGCAACAGTTTGAACATCTTATTAATTAATGTATTTATTTTATTTCATTCTATTTATAAATAAATCAGTCTTCACAATTAACACTTTATTTGAATTTTTCTCGAAACCTTATTTATGTAACGTATTATGACCTACAATATCTAAAAAAATGTGCTCTTAGAACAAAAAAATAGGGGTTGTTATTAAAAAAAAAGGCATCTTCAACAAATTTAAAATACGTTTTGACCCCTTTGATCGTTTTTTCGAGACATTTCAGGTGTTTCAGACTTTTTTTCTATATTGTATAGTTAACACATGCACATTTATTCATTACATAACAACGATTACAGTCTTTAAATATTAACAGAATATTATTTCCTTGTTGGATTTGTGATTTAACTAGATATTTAATTGGTATATTCTTTTTAGTTGCAAATACGTTTACCACTTTAAGATTAAAGCTTTTCAAAACTTGGGAATGATTCAATTAAATTTTATTAAATTCGTTTTTTGGTTGTGACATACTTCATTGTTAGCGTTCGTCCATTAGAAGGTTGTTACAGTCAAAATATTCATTCGAGCATCAGTTCGTAAAGGCAATGTGCGCGCATCGCGTAGGTTAGTGGTGTGGGCGGGGTTCTTACTTAATGCTGCAAAAGGGCACTCGTCACAACTCCAAAAAAATGCCAAAATTGGGAAAGATGTCAAAAAGGCGTCACCTGTTAGATACATTTATAGCGGGAAAACGCTTAACGTCTTACAAGAAACCATACTGTCACTCAAAAACAAAATACTCTCCTCCCTGAAAATTCTACTCCAAAATATTTACGCAATGTTCACCTAAACATCAATAAAATCTTAATCTTCTTATAAAAACCGCAAAATTGCGATAATAAAACTAAAACACTAAATATTTCGATGAACTTCCACGTCCAAATTATTGGCTCAAATAACCCAAAACCCACAACATAAACCAACACGATCAAATCCTAAAATTTAATACTCACCAAAATAGGGGGTTGTTATACCTAATTAATAAACAAAGTACACAACCAATAAACAAACTGCGTACCTTTACCACCGATCCTTGTAAATGACAGTCAAGAAACACGTCACCCTTTATCTGTATGCACTACGTTGTACCTTAATGAAACTTCAAAAGGTTACTTTAAAAAACTTGTATAACTTCAATAGATTACAATCTAAATGAACGATAAATGGATGTTGTCGCTGTAAAATCATTCCACTCGAAATTTTTCTTAAAATAATTCAACATATCTATTAATAAAACAGTTGTAAACATTAACAATGGTCCAATATTGTGACGCGCGCGCCACACATCACACACACGCACACGCACGCACACGCACACGCGCACGCACACGCACACGCACACGCACACGCACACGCACACGCACACACACACTCATGTATATATATATATATATATATATATATATATATATATATATATACATATACAGGGTGTCCGGGAGGAACTGTACAAACTGAAATGGTATGTTCCTTGGGTCAATTTAAGTAAAAAGTCCCATAAACATAGGTCTGATTCGCAAGTGCGAATACAAGCGTTTAAAGTTTATAAAAGATCACACATTGTTGAAAATTAATTTTATTGAAAACAGAAAATGGAACTACTAAACACATTTTAAACAAAGAAACATAAAAATCACTTCAAATGTTCAAAATGACGTCCTTCGGCATTAATACAAAGACGGCTGCGATGTAAAATGAACAGAGTAGCCGCGAAGTACTGTGGTTGTTCCGTATTTGTTGACAAGCATCCCGAATACGCTGTATTAGTGCATCTCTGGTATTAACTTTCACCTCGTATACTAAACTTTTCAAATGACCCCACAAATAATAATCCAGAGGTGTGAGATCGGGCGATCTCGGTGGCCAAGCATGCGGACCTCCGCGCCCAATCCACCTATTAGGGTAAGCAACATTTAGATATTATGTCACCTGTCGACTAAAATGGGGAGGAGCCCCATCTTGTTGAAGAAACATTTGTTGTCTTGTTAGTAAAGGTACTTCTTCCAAAAGCGGTAGCAATTCATTCCGCAAAAAGTTAGCATATGCTTCTCCTGTAAGACGTTCCTCAAACAAAAAAGGTCCAATAAGTTGATCGTCAATCATACCACACTATACATTAACAGAAAATCTGCGCTGAAAGTTAGCTTCTCTTATACCATGTGGATTTTCATCTGACCACAAATGAGAATTGCGTGTATTGTTCACTTCATCTCTAGTAAATTGCGCCTCGTCACTAAATAAAATGAGTGGAACTAGTTGTGGATTTTCTTGTAGCCACTGGCAGAAATTCAACCGCAAAGCAAAATCTCCAGGTTCAAGGGGCTGAACGTTTTGTGTATGATAGGTATACAAAAGCCCATCATGTAATGTTTGCCATACTGACATACGGGGGACTCCCGTTCGAGAAGAAATTCTTCTAACACTCAACCCTGGACTCCGATCAACCATCTGTAGAATGTTTTCTTGCTCATTCACATTTAACTCCACAGGACGATCAGATCTTATTGAAACTGATGGAAATGAACCATGAGTTCGAACGTGTTGAAAGACAGAAGAAAAGGTTTGGTGATTTGGAATCCTCCTGTTGGGAAATCTTCGTTCATATTCCCTAACGGCAGCTCTCGCATTTCCATCACAAAATCCATAAATGTAAATGATGTCAGCATACTCTTCGTTAGAAAATTGAAAAGGCATTTTAAATTTAAATTACACTTAATTTACTACAACCCACTTTGTCATTATTAGAACACAAACGAATAAATGACAGATTGTTTCGGTTTTGTTTTTCCAGTTGACTAATAATAATTACTTTTGAAAAATATGTGATCATTTATAAACTTTAAACGCTTGTATCTGGGTAACTATTGCGAATCAGACCTATGTTTATGGGACTTTTTACTTAAATTGACCCAAGGAATATACCATTTCAGTTTGTACAGTTCCTCACCAAACACTCTATGTATATATATATATATATATATATATATATATATATATATATATATATATATATCTCGGGTGTCTAGAATCTACCCACGTTCTATGTCTATCTTTGTTATTATAAGAGATCCAGAGTCGTTTAAATAAGTTGGGCAGAATTATATGATGATTCAAATACCGATAAGAAAATTCAACATTGTTGCCAACTTTCTAAGATGTCTGAAAATAACTAAAAATCGTCCACATTTTTTAATATTCAAAATACGAAAAAGTTATAAGAGAGGCTTTTGATAGCTATTTTTACGCAAAATGGGAAAATGCGAATAAAAAAATTTTTTGGTAATTATTTTTCGAGCTATAACCCAAATATACATTTTTTTAAATGGCAACTATAGGTGGACTCATTCGATGGCTTATTTTTTCTGATTTCAAAAATGTATAGCTTTGTATGTTTAATATTATCAGTTAACTCACGATTTTCAAAAAAAAGGTAATTATAATATTTAATTAAAGTGTGCCCTGAACATTTAAATAACAAAATAACAAGAAATAGTGTACTACATTATCAAAATAAAAAAGTTCGAAATAAATTTAACTTACAATGACGAGTAACAGCAAAAAATATAAACAGACAACACAATCATAGAACTGCTTCAAAATGCCCTCCATTATTAAAACGTTCCTTTAAATAGTTACACACAAGTAATCCACTGTGTGCTGGTGCCCCATCGTGTTGAATATAATTAAAATTTTGAATTACGTTCAACGTAAGGTCGTACAAAATTTCTTGAAATTCGTTTCGTAAGAAAGTTAGATTCTGTCGGAATCTAAATTGTATTCATAAAACAACGGCCCAAGGATTTTGGAACCAATAATACCGCACCAAACGTTTACTGGAAAAGCATATTGATCTCTACTCTCAACAGTAATATGAGGATTTTTTGGGACCATTGGACATGATTTTTTCTATTGAAAATGCCGTTGTTTGTAAATTTTGCTTCATCGTTAAAAAGAATGGTTTTCGAGAATTGATTGTTTGCTCGACTTTCATTTATCAACCATGTAGCAAAACGTAATCTTTTCTGATAATCTTCAATATACAATGTATTTCCTATATGAAAATGATATGGCTTAAAATTATTTTGTTTCAAAGTGTTGCACGCGTTCGCAATTTCACGAAGAGATGGAGTAGGTTTAAATTCGACGTAAGTTAAAACACGTTTTTCTGTTTCTGTGTGAACATTAATTTTAAAATTTTGAGGTTTAGTAAGAGCCCCATATTTTTTTAAATTCGATTCGAATTTGGCAAATAATCTCACATCGGGTTGTCTTCTTTCCATATAAGTTTGAAAATATAATTCCGAAGCAGTATTAGCATCTCTGTTAGATACATAATAGCAAAAAAGCATATCATCTGTGTCTTCAAAAGAATAAGCCATTAATAAATTAATATTCACTATTTAAGTACGAACTACAACTGGTTACAACAAATAATTCAAGATCTACTATTTGACAGACAATCAATTTGTTTTTAATTGTAACAGCACACCACGGCAAACATTGCATTTGTTTAGTAAATACTATAATCACAATTTTTTGAAAATTGTGAGTTAATTAATAATACTAAACATACAAAGCTATACATTTTTGAAATCTGAAAAGAATAAGCCATCGAATGAGTCCATAACCACCTATAGTTGCCAAGACGAGAGAAACGAGAAAGACGAAAGAAGCGAGAGAGAGAGAGACAGGGGAAACGAGAGAGAGACAGCGGAAACGAGAGTGACAGTGCGATCAATTTCTATTACAGAAAACATGCGGTAGTTTACAAATACACCACTAGATGGCGACAGACAAATTCAGATTTCACGCAAAAATATACCACAAGTTGGAGCCACCATAAATACAGAAAATATTCATTAGTCAATACACAACTAGATGGCGTTACAAACAGATTCAAATTTCGCGCCAATGGGGTTTCGGCAGGAGGGTGCAGACAATAAGACGAGTTTCTATACCTGTCTTACAAGTTAGCTTTAGGCCCCCCTGTTACAACACTATTTCTATCCATGGGGGCCGCGACAAGGCGTGCAGGCCCGAGAAGATGCCGCTCTACCTGTCTTACAAGTTAGCATTGGAGCCCCCTTATTAAAATTCAAATTTTGCGCTGAATAGATTTTTGGCTCTGAGATTGGCTACCCCAAGCCCAACTCCAAAGCCAGGCCCAAGGTCGAATTACGTCGTCCATGTCACGGTCAATGTCAAATTCGCGGTCAGCCACGTGGACAGTCTTGTGACGTCATCGGGAATTCCCATGGTCAAACCCGAGGTCAGCCACATGGGCAACCTTGTGACGTCACAGTAACAAAATGGCGACGAAAGGTGTCGCATTTCTACTAACATTTTAAATCTTTGGACTTTTAAAACCCAAAATTTTTAAAAACGAGACAAAAATGTTATCTGCCGTACTCGACTTAAAATTCTCACACACGGCGACAAGGTGTTCTGATTTGTCACTTGAAGGCTGTTTAATACCATCTTAATCTATTAAAGATCTAGCTAATATATTATAAAATAAAATTATATTTTGTAGTTGGGCTTTTTCATATACGTTTCGTAGTATAGCAGGCTTATATTTATGTTTTCAGATTTCATATATTTATTTGGCATTTTAATAAATCTTAATTAAGTTTTAGTAACTATTATAATTTGCCGAAGAAGATAACTGTAATTGTTAAAACGGTTAAATTTGTACAAAAATAATAAAAATACATGATTTAATATCCAGAAGCTAAGTATCTTAAAATACTTAGGTACTTAACAAAAATTATTTAATTTAACATGTTTTGGTGTGGCGGTGTAAGAAGTTTATATTGCGTCTTTTGAATGTTCTTTCTGCTCGAAGTGTTCAATAATATTATTCACGTTAAAACTAATAGATCTAATTAACGCAGCTTATTCTTATGTTACGTTCCATGTAGCAACATATTGTTTAATAGCTAAACAGTACCCATACATTATCTATACTGCATATTTAAATTTATTCGAAGGTATGTAAATTCATTATGTCTATCAGAATTAATTGTTTAATATTAATGTTATTGGCTTAAGCTACGATGTCGTGATTGTTATGAAGCAATAAATAACTCAGACAATAACATACATTTACTGCAAATTTATGTCGAAACACGGCTTACTGTAATAAAACAATAAATAGAGAATTACTATGATTGTATTGTGTCGTGTCAATTGACAGACGGTTTAAGGTTTGGCGATTCCATACTTCTTGGTCCTTGCACACTAAGCCCCTTGAGGTATTAGACTGACTTGCAATGTCCTACAGGATCACATTCCACTAAAACGACTATAATAGATTCATCTTTTATGATTTGACTTTAATTGAACGGTTCTAAGTGAATATGGAATCAAGTTTGATATACAATATATGAAAAAATATGTATTTTTATCTGTTACATTTTGAATCGAATGATTTTCCTTGTGTAAATCTAACGAAAGATTGCAGGGTCAGAAAGATCAAGAAGTCGTGCTCAACCGCATGGGACAGTTTATGGAGACTTGAGTCTGCAATAAAACAAACGACACGTATTTCGGTGCTATCTCGGTAACTTTATGCATTTACATCTTAATACATATTCCTGAATTGATCTTAAGGTTTTAAACTGTCCTTACATTTTGAATAATTTGGTATTGTGCGTTAGTCATTTGTTTTTTCTTGCGAAATTAATAACACGCCATGACTCATAAACTATTACAATGAGATGTAGACAACGTGACGTCATGTAATGAATTGGAATACTCAAAAATGAAACGTTTGGAATAAACGCTTTTAACCATTCTTTACTGCATAAGTGTAAATCGTAAAGTGCTGGATGTTACGCTCTGCCTATTATATTTCAGGTGTTTAGAGTTAAAGAAAACTCTGTAGATTATACCAATAAAAGGGAATGAATTTTGTTACGGAATTACTAACTATTGGTGGTCATTTTATGCAATGTGATAAATAATTTACTTTCGTTACTGTTTGTAGTTACGAATTCCCATATTTGGTTTGATTAAACAATATCAATTTGCAAAAAAATCATTTTGTACTCGTTTTCATTGGCAGGGGAGAGTAACTTAAGATGGGACAGTATACTAAGATGAGACATCGTTGTTATTTGTGAACTAGTAAAGATAGTGACATCTAACTTGCTTTGGAACCTCAGTCAAAAGTATTAACTTCTCTGTCGGTATGCAGCAGGGACCACAACCCCTTTGAAATAAAGGCTACGGTTACAGTTATAATTTCACCACTTCCAAAATATGGGTTCAGTTCCGGGTCTGGTTCTAAACAAATATATAAAAAAGGTTCCTGTTAGGGTTCCTAAATTTTCGGATTCTATAAAGGTTCTGATTTCAAAAGTATTTTTAGCTTTACCTCAATTATCTCCAATGTATCCTTCTAGCTCGTAAATGCCCTTGACCCCAAGCCATTCGCAATATATATTTATACCCAACCAACAACAACTCCTACAGTAAAATCATCTGCCTTTTTCACAACATAGCAGTCACAAACAGCTTGTAAGAGTGATCTCAACTAGTGACGAAGAAACAGAAGACATTAACAAAGAAAATCCATGGCAGATTGTAAAGAGCTTTAAAAGGAAAAAAACAAATTATGACACAAAAACGAGAGACGAAACCAGTGTGAGCAACAGATATGATGCACTTTCAACGGAGGATGTTAAAACCACAGAAAATAATACCAAACCAACTGAAAAAGTTCCTAAACCTCCACTAATATATGTTTATGGAGTAGTTAACTATAGAAGCATGATAAAAAAATTAACAGAAATTCTAGAAGAGGAGCAGTTCGTCACTAAGACTATGGCAGACAATACTACTAAAATCAATACCAATACACCAGAATCCTACCGAAAACTTACAAAATATATGAAAGAAAATAACATCATTCACCATACGTACCAGCCAAAGAAGAGAGAGCTTACAGAATTGTAACAAAATATCTTTATCACACAGTAGATCCAGCAGATATTAAAGAGGAACTCGAAAACATGGGACACAAGGTTCGCAATATACTTAACGCGAAGAATAGGAGAACAAAGCAACCATTAAACATGTTTTTTTGTGGATTTAGAGCCGCCAGCAACCAATAAAGATGCGTATGAAATCAACGCCTTGCAAAATAAAATAGTTCAAATTGAACTCCCCCGAACGAACAGTACACTGTACACGGTGCCAACTCTACGGCAACACAAAAACGTACTGTAGTAGACCCTTCCTTTATGTCAAATGCGGGGGATCACACAACACTACAAACTGCAACAAAAATAAAGAAATCCCAGCAACCTGTGCACTGTGTGGAGGGCCTCACCCGGCCAACTACAGGGGTTTTGAGTTTTATCACAATTTACTTAAAAACACCAATAATGCTGCAAACATTAATCAATATAAAACCAGGCACCAAATAAATACCCCCAAGACACTTCAAAAATATACAGAGCAAAATCGCAGTTATGCGGATGCTACAAGCAAAAGAAATATCACCACCATACAACATGACGATAACATAGGCATTATCAAATAAATTCTTAGAAGAATTTAACAATATGTTCAGTCAAATGATGCAACAGAACAACATGGTCTTGAACCTTCTCATGACATTATTGGGCAGGACAAACTAATGGCTAAATTTCTTAGGATTGCAGAATGAAACGCCAATGGACTATTACAACGCAGAGATGAAATTAACCTCTTTCTTCAACAACACCTGATAGACATCCTATTAGTAAGCGAAACCCACTTCACTGACAAATCTTATCTAAAAGTTCGATACTACACACTATATCATACAAATCATCCTGATAATACGGCACATGCCGGATCTGCAATCCTAATAAGATCTTCCATAGACCACTACGTACTACCTGAATATAAAAAAGATTATCTCCAGGCTACATCACTAAAAATCAAAACGTTGCCATATGAACTAACAGTTTCTGCAGTGTATTGTCCACCTCGGCACAACCTCAAGAAAGAAAACTATCTAGACTTCTTCCAAACACTTGGTCCAAAATTCATCGCAGGAGGCGACTACAACAGCAAAAACATAATGTGGGGTTCAAGAGTAACCATGACCAAAGGACGAGAGCTGTTGAAAGCCATACAAGAAAAAAACTATTTATTCCACTCGACCGGCAGCCCAACACATTGGCCAAGTGACAACAGTAAAATACCAAACCTTCTTGACTTCTACATCAGGAATAGCATTTCCACTACGTAGATAGAAGTAACGTCTAACTATGAATTATCATCAGACCATACGCCAATAATAGCCACTATGCAGCTATTACAGTTAAAAAACCGTAAAGATTGCATAATCGAAAAACAGACTGGGATATATTTAGAAGTGAAATTGCGTCCAACATCAATCTAAAAATCAGTTTAGAATCCCCCGAAGAACTAAAGGAAGCAACCAAACGGCTTATAGATACTTTGCAACATGCTGCGCTAAAAGCAACACCTAAAATGGAAACTCACAAACAGAATATTAACATTTCCATGGAAATTAAACAACTTATAGCAAAAAAAAAAGGAAAGCCAGAAAGAAATGGCAGTAAACTCACGCTCCTGATGAAAGAAGAACATATAACCAACTAACCAATCAACTAAAACAAACATTAAGGCAAATGAGAGAAGCGAATCTAACAGACTACATAACTAATCTAAATCGTTACGATAATTCAATATGGCGACCAATTAAATCCGCAAGAAAACAGTATACAAACTACCCGGTACGAGTAGAATCACCAAACATAGGTCACTGGGCTAAAAGTAACCAAGAAAAGGCAGATCTCTTTGCTTCACACCTAGCTACAGTATTTACACCTAACAATGATATTCCTGTTCAACACATATCCGACTTCTTAAACAATAATCACCCAGACAATACCTCCATTACAAATATCCCACTAATAACTCTAAAAGAAATCAAACATATCATCTCACTTTTAAATACTAAAAAAGCACCAGGCATAGATCAAATAACCACAATAATGCTAAAAAAGTTACCAAGAAAGGGCCTAGTTATGTTAACATACATCTCTAACGCTATCTTCAGAATGTAATACTGGCCTAAAGAATTAAAAAAGTCCGAAATTATTCTTATTCCTAAACCTGGGAAACCTATCACCAATGTAGCATCCTACAGACCAATAAGCCTGTTATCAACAATCTCCAAACTTTTAGAAAAGCTGATGTTACATCGTATAAAAGACCTACTCCAAGTAATCCCCGATCATCAATTTGGCTTCCGCACCGAGCACTCTACCATTCATTAGTATCACCGCGTGGTACATGAAATTAACGAAGCGTTAGACGCAAAGAAATACACAGCAGCGGTCTTCCTGGATGTCAGCCAGGCGTTTGATAAGGTCTGGCAAGAAGGTTTGCTCTATAAAATCAAACAATGCTTACCTATTGCATACTTCTATCTCATCAAATCTTACCTACAAGACAGATGCTTTCGAACGAGGGTACACGGTGAAACTTCCGAATTCCAGCCTATTAAATCAGGAGTTCCGCAGGGCAGCGTACTGGGGCCAGTATTACACCTCATGTATACATCTGATCTTCCCACAACTGACCACACCATAACAGGACCCTTCGCGGATGACACGACTTTTTTGGCAACACATGAAAGCCCCCTAGTAGCATCCTCCAACCTCCAAGAACATATATTTCTCCTGAAAGGGTGGCTCTAGAAATGGAAAATAAAAGTTAACGAAGCGAAATCCCAGTACATAACGTTTACGACAAGAAAAGAACTATGCCCCCCCAGTACAACACAGTACAATATAGAAATACCAAGAACCTCGTGCGTAAAATACTTAGGACTCCACCTCGATAGTAAGCTGATCTGGAGAGAGCATATTAACAAAAAGAGAAAACAAATTGATATAAAATTGAGAGAAATCTATTGGCTCCTTGGCAGAAACTCCCGAATGGCACTAGCAAATAAAATACTTCTGTATAAAACTATAATCGTGCCAATCTGGACCTACGGCATTGAGTTATGGGGATGCGCTAGCAAATCGAACACTGCCATTATCCAGCGCGCTCAATCCAAAACTCTTCGCCCCGTGGTATATAACAAACCAGATGCTTTACCAGGACCTCAATGTACAAACTGTCCAAGAACTGATTAAAGATCGAAGTAAGAAACACTACCAAAGACTAGAACTTCATACAAACACCCTTCTCCAACCTCTCCTACAAGATGGTGGCCAAAGAAGACTGAAAACGAAGAGACCAACGGACCTTAAATAAGATGCAAGAGTTGTTCTCGCTGGAGAAGCTCATCAACGTCACAAGGAACTGCCCCATCCAGTTCCTAAGTCAATAAAATAGCATAAAGATGTACTGTATACTTTTGATTGCTGTTTAATAAATAAAAAAAAAATGTTATGACGGTTATGAACAAAAACGAATTTTGTGATACTTATATTACTTATGAAGTAATGCTTAAACTAGTGAATGTTCAAATGAAAAGTAGTTGTAAAAAATAAACCATTGAATTGATGTAGGTTAATATAATTTTTCATAATCTTAGAATTTACTACATATCTTAATGTCATTTATAATAATTTTTTTCTATACCTTGTATATAATAATACGATTTTCATTTGCATATGCGGGATTAAAATAACTCATTCTTTCCCTAGAGAAAAAATGGACATGACCTACCGCAAATGAATGCTTAGCCAATCACAAACCAGTATTTCACTAATTTTTGTTTTGTGTGAAATGTCAAACGTCAAAGTTAGATAAATACGCAGCATATTACATCTAGTTCTAGATAAACGATACATGTCCGATATTCCTAAAAATTTCATGATGAAAATAACATTCGTTAAAGAAATTATAAGAAATTTGATTCAATCGTAAGTATTGCGATGAATAATGGTTACGATTCCGTTTCATGTTTTAAATAAAATGCAAATAAAGGTTTGGGTTCCGGCTTCGTTTATAATAAAACCAATAGGTTCCGGTACCGGTTCCGGTTCTTTTCGGTTTTGGTTCTTGTCCCCGGTATGCAGAGTAATGCAGTAGATTGCCGAAAAACGCATTGTACTTTTGTGAGGTTACGTTAATTTGATAAATATTGTTATGTGCTTAAAATAGAACAATAAAAGTTTCTCAAAACGAGACACGTCCCATCTTAAGCACATTCTACAAAGAGCTGTTGTCAAGAGTACTTTTGGTTCTTGTTGGCAACTTGGTACTAGTGCATTTATTCTTTTGTTCTCAGTCACTGTATTTCTATATAAAACTCCGTCATAAAGTGGGCTTTTCTCGGTTTTAATGTTGTCGGCTTTATTATTATTTTGACATCAAATGTTTTCGTATAAAGAACTCTCGCTTCGGCATGCTGCAGAAACCTATAATGTAGCAAAAAGCACCTTGGCACGAAGAGTTGCAAATAAGAATAAAGTGGTTAAAGGAAGCGAAAAATTCCGGAATATCTTCACGGTTGAACAAGAGAAATAAATAGAAGATTATGTTCTAAAAATGGAGTCTAGATTTTTTGGTGCTACTTGCACTGAGTTGCGTAAATTAGCACATGACTTTGCGACTGTCAATTCTATTTCTCACAACTTTAATGAGGAAAGTAAAATGGCATCGAGAAAATGGTTTTATAATTTCATACAGCGGCACCCAAGAATTTCACTATGAAAACCTGAAGGAACTTCGTTTGACCATTTATTCCAAATTTAAGCTATCTGCAGATCGCATATGGAACATCAACGGAACTAGAGTAATGCCGGCTCAGAAGCTTTCGAAAGTGCTCGCACAGAAGGGAAAACGGCAGTTCGGAGGCTTAACTAGTGCGAAAAGAGGGACCAATGTTACATTAGTTTGTGGTATGAGTGCTTAGCTTATTTTGTTAAACAAGCACGCCCTACAGCTTATTCTTATTGTCCTCGACGGACACGTATCTCACACTAAATGCCTAAGAGTAATTAATTTTGCCCGAGAGAATCATGTTATCTTATTATCCTAACCCCCCCCCCCCCACACACACACATAAGTTTAAGTCGCTCGTGTGTCGTTCTTTAAATCTTTCATGACATGTTACGATACCGCACTAACCAGTTGGTTAAAAAATCATTGTGGTCTTACTTTTGGAGTATATCAAGTATCATCGGCTGTTCCCATGGCTTTTGGAAAATCTGCTAGTATTCAGATAGCTGCCAGCGGTTTCAGTAGAACTGGAAAAAATTGTCGAAGACCATGAGTTTACTGCGTCAGAAACGACAAATCACCCAATCGTCCCATCTTAGGAAGTTATATGACCCATGTTAGGAATCAACTTATTTAAGACGGGACAAGAGCACACTTTTTTAAACATTTTTGTTTTCGGGTGGCTTTAATATATTCAGTTATTCTTTTAATTTTGTATCTTCACTATCGTAATAAAGTTTTATCATCCCTATATATATATATATATATATATATATATATATATATATATATATATATATATATATATATATATCAGTGTAGCACTCACATTTTAGGTAGTTTATCTTTTTTACTATTTCCTGTAGAATTAGTGACACTGCACTAGTATGGTAATACTGGGTAGGTCGGGCCAAGGTTAAAGCTAATTTACAACCACTTGACATAAAAAATGTTGCAAAACGATGTACAAAACGTCAAGATTACTTTTCAAATAAATGCAGGCAATTGAAAATAAATAATTTAACAGCATAGGTTTTGTTAATGTCTTACTAAATGTTTTCTCGAGCACACAAATCTTTGAACTCTAGGAGGTTGTGAGTACATTTGATCTTTAATATAATTCCACAAATAAGAATCAATTTGTGTCATGTCCGGTGACGTAACTGGCCATCTGATGTTCTGCCCAAATCTGTTTGGCTAAATAATTTGTTACAATAGCGGCATTGTGCGGTCTGGCTCCGTCTTGTTGAAAAAAACATGTTTCTACTATTTTTAGGCAATAGATTATTGATATCCTGTTAAATTTTATTTTCTAAGAAGTGTAAATAACGTGCTTCTGTAAGAACCACATCAGACAAAATTTTCCCTATTATTTCGGTTCCTAAAATTCCCACCCAAACGCTGAAGTCAAAATGATCTTAAAATGCACCTGTATAAAGTAAGTGCGGATTTTCTCTAGCCCAACATCTTGGTATCGTAATACTGGATGGCTAAGGAGGTCGGGCCAAGGTTAGAACTAATGTACAATTACTTGACATAAAAAATTTAGCCGGAAATGAATTCAAGTCTTGATTTTTAAATGTAACACTCGGTATATTTTTTAATATTTCGATTCAAAATACGTACAACCCCAGTATCAAATGTCAGTTTGATTTAGGGTACACAAAAAATATCGTAGATTAACAAGAAAATTTTTTTTTTCTTAAAATATTGCTTGGATTCAATTTATTGTAGATCAATTCAAGTGATTCCATTTTTTTGTTAGCTGTTTAAAGAAAAATCACTTATTTCAAATGGAACATGCATTGGGCAACTCCAGTTTTAATTTCTCCGTTTGGTAACGATTTAAACGATGTATAAAACGTTAAGATTACCTTTGAAATAAATGTAGAGAATTGAAAAAAAAAATTAATTTAACAGCATAGGTTTTGTTAATATCTTATTAAATGTTCGAGTTGTCGCGTTTCCTTGAGCAGACAACGGAGAACTATCTACTACTTACTTCTTTCCAGAACTGAATCCAGGGAATTCCTCTTAAATCTTTCAGCGTTGTAGGAGGTCAAGAGTACCCTTGACCTTTAATATAATCCCACAAATAAAAATCAGGTCCGGAGACCTAGCTGGCCATCTGATGTACTGTCCAAATCTGTTGACTAAATAATTTGTTACAATAGCGGCATTGTGCAGCCCAGCTCCGTCTTGTTGGAAAAACATATTTCTAGTATATTTAGGCAATAAATTATTGATATCCTTTTCAATTTCATTCTCTAAGAAGTGTAAATAACGTGCTTCTGTAAGAACCACATAAAACAAAATTGGCCCTAGTCTTTCGGTTCCTAAAATTCCCACCCAAACATGGAAAATGTTCTTGAAATGCACCTTCACAAAGTAAATGCGGATTTTCTCTAGCCCAACCTCTTAAATTACTTCTGATAAACATTCCATTATTGGTAAACCTGGGGATTCGTCAGGAACCAATTGCATTAGTGTAATCTGCGTTTTTGGTCATTTTCGTACAAGTGTTAATTTAAAAATCAAGCCTTGGATTTAATTCCTACTAAACCGGAAGTCAGCCATCCTGAATTTTTATGTCAAATAATTGGAAATTAGTTCTAATGTAAACACGCCAAGTTATCAGCTTGGCTCGACTCCCTGAACTACCCGGTATACTACGTATTTGTAATCGTTTATTTAGGTATATCATTAGGAAGGTGGTATATAACTAAACATATAAACCTTTCTAGTTATATATTTAAGTGGACGTTTATCATTACAGTTTCATTATATTTTCATTAATTTTATGTATATTATTACCAAAAATGTTTTGTGTTTTCTCCTAGTCTCGGATAAAGTATAAGGCCTTGTATCAAACATTGTGTGAAGCAGTGCACTCAGTACAAAAACTGCTATTGTATCAAATTATTCTGCAAATTTGTTTCCTGTTACCTAATGTAAAGCTGTCACGTAACTGAATTAATTGTTGGTTTGTAGAAGCAAATACAGACTTAAACTTTCCTAAAAGTGTTCAGAGAAGAAATTGCACCGCTAAAATGCGGTGTTACTAGGTTCGCTTCTGAACCAAGTGGATTCTTTCCCAACTTAGGTGCAGATAGGTTCAAAACTCGATTAAGATTACGGGATCATATCTAGACTAAATAGTAGGACCTACATCCAAGGAAAGGAAACTCAATTCAGGTAAAGGTTCGTTTCTGACCTAAAGGAGGGGGCTATGTCAACACTAACACGTAGGATTCAAATCTAAGCTAAGGTAGAGCGTTCGCTTAAAGTGGGCGATGGCTTTTATTACAAAGAGGGGCGTTTATATCTACACCAAGGTAGAGGGTTTATATCTGGGCTAAGACGTAAGATTCATATCTAAACTATAGTAAAGCGCTTGCTTCTTCACTAAATAAGTGCTTTCATATATCAGACAATTCCGTCTTCAGCTAAAAGGTTCTCCAAATATATGCAGATAGCCAAAGGTAAGGAGTTCGTATATAGAGTAAGACGTAGAAATCATATCTGAGATCATGGCTCTTTAACAACATATATGCTGACCATTCTGGAATACGTATTGGACAATATCTGAAAGTAGAGATTGAGCAATACTTAATTTTTGGAAATCTATCAGTGCAGAACCCGTCATAAATGCGTGAAGCTTCAGCGATGAGATTCCGATAATAAATTTACTTGTACAACCCCATTTGTTTATTACGAAAAAAAATTCTCTAGAAAGACTAGTCCACAGAACTAAAGGAATTCAAAGCTTATATTATGTACAGCAAAAAAAGCAGAGCACATAATTAGGACGAGTTTGGCACCAATTAAGCAGTAATATTATAGAGTGTCACGTGTGATAGAAAGGTATATGAACGATCAAGTATAGTAGGAATATCAAAATTCTCTTGGACTTCTCCAATCTCATTGTCAGACGGAAAGATACTACTTATGAAGTCTGCTTGGGGCAGAAGTTCAAGTCTGTGAGAAAGTGAGGGAGCAGTTATCCGATATCTGTGGTATACTGTAAGTTGAACAAGTTTCCAAAAGTACGGGTTGGTTACATACCGAATTTCGTTGATACATGGCAAAGAGTCGTGAGAAACATTGAAATGGTGATGGAAACATACATTTGCGTGTTTTGACGAAGTTGTTACTGTGACGCATACTAATGCTAAGTCTACCTCAAATGAAATACTTAAGTTTGGTTGTAGATAGGTGCAGCCTACATGTTGACCCGGACAAAGAAAAAATATTAAATTTACCATCACCTAAATTAGTAGTGTGTGTGTGCCGGATAGTAAGAAGATATTGATGATATCACCGAGTTTTTCAAAACTTCTAATCGGTTATTGCACCAATAGCTCATTGCAACACCGGTAATTAATTGGCTGGATTATAGCCTAAATAAAATGGAGGTAAAATCAAATTTTATTTCAGTCGCTCACATACCTAACAGCGCAGCTAGATTTTGTTATTAGGTGGCGCAGTTGTTGCATTTAGGTGCAAGCTCAAACGAGGCGAAAGAGCAAATGTAAGTAAGCTGAATACGTTGGAGATTGTTGTGGAATAAAACCTAATTTGAGCTACGCAGTAAGAAAATGAGTGAGTTCCAAATTTGTTGGTTATACTAACCCTTACATTCGGTTTGATCGAACAGAAAATTTAGCTAAATTTTCTGACTTTAATTTAGGCACATTGTGACACTTTTGAACTATTAAATGCCATTGTGCACATTTTTAATTAGTTTTAACTTTTAGTATATTCGTTTTACAATTTCGAGTTACTCTTTATGTTTCGAATGTTTTTAAAAATAGCGTTATTTCTGTAATAGGATTTCTGAAATGGGGATTCGGACAGGCATTGTCAAATGAAAGATGATATCCTGCTTCTGTTGAAGTAAAAAATGGTTCTTGTAAGAGAACGAAGAAAGATTTGAATTTTCCTAGTTTTGTAAACTGCATTTCTCCAAGCTTCATTTTTCGATAGAGGTTACTTTATCTATATGGGTACAGTTTCATTAATGAGTTTTGAGGGATATGTTTTTCATTCACCGTTACTAGCATATCAGTAAGAAAAATATACGTAACTACACTTTTTTATGTGTATATCAATAAGCAATTCATATTATTTTCTTGTTGTATAATTTGGTTGTCAGGGTAAGTTTTGAAAAACAGCTGGTTTTATTTTGATTACTTCAAAAATCTCTTTTAGGCCATCCTGGGGGTATATGTTAACCTGCTGCCTATTGACTATTTGATGATGCAGTGAATACGATATTCTTCGCTACATGATTCTCCTATCTACGAAATCCATATAAGTTAAGTATGTTAAATTTTTTTTACTTAAATATAATTGAGAACTACAATGCAAAAAGGTCAAGTTGTGCGACTATAAGTACTTTACAACTACATTGACTTTCGTAACTGTAAATGTTTTGTGCACGATATAACTGCGTTATATTCAAGATTTCAGTTTGATTCTTTTACGTTTAGGATGTACTAAAATTTCTTTAATAATAAAAATAAAGAAGTCCTTATAACATCTGCAAGGTAAAATAGTGATCACTGTCTCATCAAAACGAATTTAATGCTTTCGTTAGTAAAAATTAAGATATATGTTACTGACAGATGAATCAGCGTAGCTATATGTGAACAGCAAGAAGTGACTATTCATATTGGTAAGCTGTGATATTCTGTTACAACTTTGTATTTTGCAAATTCCTTTATGGGAGTTTTTTTTTGCTTTTTTTAAGTAGATAATAAGTTCTATACCTTAGGTGCCGCGAATGTACTATACTAACAATTAATAATTTAAGGATTTGATACTGCAGCGGCTGAACCTTCTGTTTATACTGATATTTAAATTGATATACATTTTCATTTACATGGTTTAATTTGACTATTAACTAAATAATTGAGTTTATTTACTATTAAGTTTTATAACAATATAAGAACTGGTACTAAGGGATAATGATCCTGTTTACTTTTTTCTTTTTGGGGCAGGGGGGGGGGGGATTTTTAACGGGATTAAGTTAGTCACGGACTACTATTTTTTTTTGTTTCGATCACATTTTGATTTCATCATAAATATAACTATTGGTTTGACCAACATTATGTTTTACTTAATTATTTCGTAGCTTAAGGTTTGTCTTATCTCAAACTACGTGGCGCCTTGGGTATCACACAATTAAAATTAATATCACTAATCGTGTTTCAATAGCAAAGCTAGGTACCTTTATCAGCGCTCGACTAGGACGAGCTAAAGAAATTTGTAATACACATACCATCAGTGAGTAAAAATTCGTTGCTTATATAGTGAAAGTTTAATGAGTTCTTAGTAGCGTAAAGGTTTTTTCGTCATCATTCATTAGAATTTGTTTGTTTTTGATCTCTATACTTTCATAGCAATCAAGTTCGTATTTATTATTCATATGTTTGACTAAAGATAACTACGTGATTTTTAGCAAACATATGTAGAGATTCTCCCAACGTTCGTATTTGATATGATCTGAATGTCCTGTAAATCAAAATTGATAGGTCGTTTAGTCTGCCCTACATATAAGTTTACAATTTTTACAATTAATTTTACAAATTCTCGACCTGTCTTGCTTGATAGGAACCCCACGACTCTTGGTATTTCCCAAAGTAAAGTTTCCCGGGAAGACTTAATTATTGTAGGTGGGTTCTTAACTCCATTCAAAATAATAGAGATTTCTTATCCAACATACTGTGGACTGCATATATGGGCACATGAAAACCCACATGCCATTCGACCAAGAAGTTTTCAACATGAATTTAGTACAAATGTCTGGATTGGAATTTACGGCAACCACGTGTTTGGACCTTATTTCTTGCCACAACGTGTAAATTCAGAAAATTTCCTACAATTTTTAGAAAAAGAACATGTTAATATGTGGGAAGACATCCCTTTGAATTTAAGAGGACATTCTTGGTTTCAGCTTGATGGATGTCCGGCCCATTATAGCAGAAATAGAAATTGGCTAAACAATAACTATCCCGGGAGGTGGATAGGTCTTGGAAGTCCAGTGGCGTGGCCTCCTACATCCCCTGATTTAACGCCACTTGACTTTTTTGTATGGGGATTCATGAAGAAAAAAGTGCATACCACTCCGGTTAATACACTTGAAGAACTTCACAATCGCATCAGAGATGCTTGCAATGAAATAAGGGTGCATCATTTAATTAACTTAAGACGTTCTATTGTACGTCGCTGTGAAATGTGTATTGAAAAGAACAGTTTACATTTTGAACAAAGTGTCTAATTTTATTATACTAGTGTTATTGTTATTTATTTATAAATCGTTATTGCTAAGAATTATTATTAATTTCACAATTATTAATTAAGTATTGTTACAATAATAAATAAGGATTGTTAAAATTAGTGTACTAAACAGATTTCAATTTACAAAAGTCTTGTATTTGAGTATGGCTTGATACAGTGGCGGCTCTTTAATGAGAGCAAGTGAGCAGCGGTCTATAACTTATTAGAATCTCACTTAAAAACTACATACATGTTTATGGCGAAATTGATACATACATAATTATACAGAAAGTATTGACCGCATAACAATAATAATTATGCATTTCTTTTTATACGAGGATAATAACAATGGATACTAAAAAAACCGATAACCTACCTATTTATAAATGAAAATGTATTCGAAACTTTAAAGAAACGATCTTTAGGTACTAAAATGGCTCTAAATGTTTTATTATATCTTTTTTATTAAAAACTTTATATTCAATTATTCAGATAAAGCACATTACTTAACTTAGTGCCACATCAAACACTAAAAATCAAAATAACTCGGAAACGCACAGGAATTTCGAAACAGAAGAAGGTACATTATTTTTGTTAAACTGTATGTAGATAATGAAAATAACAGTTTTTTTTAAAAATAGTCATTGGCGTAGAAGTTCTGTTTATGAAAGGGGTTGAGCACCCCCTCCACTCCGCCTCTGTGCAAGTTTGTGAACATTCTTATCGCTTGTTTTATGCCCCTTAATTAATAGACATTATCCCCCAACATGAAAAAAATCTAAGCATCTAACTTGAGAAAAAAAAAATTATATTCAACACCCTGTATCTCGGAAACGAAGCCTCCTACGACATATGTTTATAGGAACTTTTCTTTTTAGAAACATGTGTTCTATCACCTGTTAAAGTTTGTCTACAAAAACTGACTCACCCTGTATCTATATATATATATATATATATATATATATATATATAATATTTTGGCTCGTACTCCTTACCATAAAAGAACAAATAACAACATTCAATCCTGGCGAGGTGTTAAATTATCGTACCTGTCTGTGGAAGATAGAATTGTAGCATATTAGGTAAGATTATACACATTTCAAGTGCAAACATTCAATTCGTACAACACTCTTTCGCTTTAAAAAACCACATTAATTTTTTCTCGGTAATGTAAAACACGTCAATTTAATTTGGAAATCTTCAAATTCAATTAAAATTAAAAATAAGTTTATCCAAAGTCCAAAAAAATTTTGCAACATACGTTATCGTAAACTTATTGATCACGTCCTGTATATTCACAAAATCAAAGTAATAAGACGTAATCTAGATACTTTCAAATTTACGCTGATATATCCCTGCTACTTATGCTTTAGCATATATGCAAACGAAAAAATAAAAATTCATTGTCCGTAAGACCTAATTAAAATTTACCATAATAACACTCACTGGCGCCTTTAAACGTCAAAGAACCATTCACCACTCAACAATTGCCAAAAAATTATTCTTACCTATAATTCCTGAAATCCTCTATTCGATATATTCTTCTATCCATTGGGGTTGACTTGTTTTAATTAATCCCGAGTACGTATGTATACTTACACTACTAATAACCGGCCTCTAACAGAGTTTGATTACAGGCCGTCGCACTATACGCAAACTTAAATGTCCGTTTTCATTCACACATTGAAATTCGCGTAAAAATTCGGCAATTTTATTTGCTGACTGCCATCTTAAAATATTTGTCACAGAATATTTTAATTACAGTTGATCACTAAATTCTTATAAATCCTTAATTGTCTATAAACGGTCGATTAAGTGATGTTAATAAACGCACATCTAATATTAGTGTTCAATACTATCAACTAAAATTCATGAAGCTTAACATTCCTTTATTTAGTTATGCAAAAGATCACTAAATGTTTCTTTTCGATCGTGCGTATTTTATACACAATACTTTTAACTCAATGATTGCTGTTTATTACAATTCTGTTTAAACACTTCTGAAAGTTTAGAAAAGTTTAATAACAATTTTCAACTCACATTAATTATTTTATTTGTAAACGTTTTAAATATTTAAAATCTCAGAAGAGTTTCAACATCACATGTCTTTGCCGGCGGACAAGTTAGAAAAAAGAGATGCCAGGGAACCAACACAACTAATACTTCAAAATCTCCGCCATCTTGAAATTTTTACAAAACATTCAAATTTCGCATTCATACTCACTACACACCTCATTCTGATCCAGGTTCAACTTTTTATGAAAGTCCCACACATGCACGAAATTTGCCCCCGCAAAATTCGGTAAATTTCAACACCATCTGTCCTTTATCATACGTAAAATTTTACATTGTGATATACTAAATCATTTATACAAGCAAATATATACATGCATATGCTTCCTCTGCACTTTAATGTAACATCAACATATAAATTCACACGCCATCCGTTTACAGTAGTTTGAAACTCCACATTCTTTAGAATACAGTAGGATTTATTATCGTCTCAATAAGAATGTTACTAAATTATTATTTCTCGTTTAAATTTAATATCAACTCATAAATATTTAACCACATTTAAATTTGCTTTACTAAAATTTCCAGTGGCGTAGCATTTACACCAACTTACATTATGAACCGTGCGTCCTGATTTCGTTGTTTTAGTTATTTTTTAGGGTATCTTTGTTATTATCAAAGATAGAGGTTTGCAGTCCTTACATTCCCTTACTAGTTTGTTGCCCAGATTTCTTGTCCAAATCGAAAAATTAGTACCTTCTTTTGTTGTCGACTTATAGCCAAAGGTTGACATTTCTACACTTTCTTCAAGGTCTTATACCTCAATTAATTCTATTATACTGATATATTTCGTCAACGGTACTTATATATTGCGAAGTGCCGAATTCAGTGGCGTGCTTAGAATTTTTCCAGGGGGTACGGTTTTTGAGTAATAATAAATTTGCATTTTTAAAATGGGACTATCGGCTGCAGAGTTCTGTCTTAGTTTTTCAAAAATATAAACATCGAGATATTTATTTTTAAAACTGACAGATATAACAAGGATTTTCTGGGAAAAAGGCAAAATAAGCATCCTAAAATCAGTATACCACAGAAACGGAAAAATTTAAAAATAAACAAACAAGAGCAATAGCAAAACAGCAAAATGAAATAGAAAAATATACTTTGAATATACTCTACATAAATTGCTCAAACTGATTACAATTTTATCTCAAGTTCACACCTTCTGACAATGGCTATAATCGCATTTAATAAATGAACTGGTTGCACCTTACGAAATACTTCTTCTACAGCATGCTGCAGTTCGTGAATGGTAGTATGACGGTTTTGATAAATTACGTTCTTCAGAAAACCCCATAGAAAGAAATCCAGTACTGACAGATCTGGAGATCGTGGCGGCCACAACAACGAACCGAATGTTGCAATCCAACGATTTTAGGAAACGGTTTTCTAAGTAATTCTTCACTGTGGGCAGGGGCCAAAAATATTTGCAAGATATTTTTCAGGAGTGTCTGTCAACAATTCTGGTAGTCGTTAGCTGAGTATTTCTATATAACGCTCAGCATTACGATTTCCGTCGAAAATATGGAATACTATTCTATCCCTAAGTATTAAGCGGGATATGTTAAACCCAAATCGACCATGCGATTGACCAGCAAACGTTGGATGTACGTTTTCATTTGACCAATGGCGAGTATTGTGTCTGTTGAATATTTCTGCTCTACTTATGTGGGTTTCATCAGCCAGAAATTAATTCGCCTGTCGGAATCGTCAGGCTTCAGTTGGTGTGCAATTCGAATTTTATAAGGATAATACATATAACGTTTCAATATATTGAATACCCTTGTTTTTGAAACTCCAATTTTTGTTCGCTACGGGAAACCCTTGGATTTGCGTCAAAAATCGCAAAAACGTTAATTTCTTCGTTTGATCGATTTTCTATTTCATTTATTTTACCGTTAGGTTTACCAAGGGACCCGAAATTAATGGGATTGTTTTATAATCTTGAAAATAAAACCTTGCATAAACATTTGTAAGTTTGAAAGCTCTCTGTCTGATGGATATCGCATTTGCTCTCTGTCGACAATTAATGCAGTCGGCTGACAATTCTGAAGAACATTTTTGGCAGTTCTCAACTGCAGTAAAGACACTCCACATTTCTAAAGCGAGGACGAAACGGATGCACTATACCACACCTGACAGTAAGGTGCAATTGCGAATATACGTTGAAGAAATGAAATGTGTTTCGTCGGCCATAAAGATCATGACCAAATCTTTTTGAGATGCAATCAAATCGGTCTTCGCATACTTTATTTTCTTTTTGGGCTTCTATAACCCTTTTTTTTGTAGCACTCGCTCAGACGTACGCAAAAAGTAGTCCTTACAACTATCACATTTTACACAATAATGTATTACATACCTGCATAACATACTCAAATGGAACGAGTGAACCTTGATTGTCACGTTCCCGTTCAAAATACGAGCTGCGCTTGAGATTTAAGATGCTTATTACGTAGCATATCTAAAATTTTGTAAATTTTATATAAATCATGTAAAAATGTTACTTACCGATAATTCACTGTACAAGCTGTAGATAGTTTTGAAAATAGTATATTACATACCGAGGCGGTGGAAGTATAGTTCAAATCAAAAAAATTTGGAACACATCCATCACGGCTTCTGGTTTAATATTGAAGGTCGTGACAATGAGGCTTTAATGAGAAGCCATAAATGTTATGCTTACTATTTTTCAATTGGTTTTGTCGTTACTTGTTATAAATAATTCACTTATAAAATATGCTTATTAAAAAAAAACGTGTTGTTTGTTTCCACCTATCGATTGCGTTCACTCACCATTTAAGCACGTGAGAAAAAAAGGTTGTATACTCTTGACCCTTTATTAAAATTGGCAAGTTGTTAATTTGACATTGATAGTTTAAATCGATAGTAGCTCGCCCACAGGTTGGAAAGTGGTCCATTACTGAACCCTGCATATCATTACTGTCTCCTTTTTTTTGTTATTACTGACGGCTTAAAGTAAACCCGTAGAACGACTCACCTTTCAACCTTTAGATGGTTAAAACAACGGTATGTTACAGACTAATTGTGAATAAAAACACGCACACGCACATGCACACGCACACGCACACGCACACACGTGTACGAATAACGCACACGCACACATACGCGTACGCGCATCGTAGTAGCGCAAAACATGCACACGAAACCACAGGAAGCGCACGCATAACCCACGCCACACACACACACACACAATATATATATATATATATATATATATATATATATATATATATATATATAAATATAGAAGGTTATGTAATCGACTTTTTTTCACTATCGCTGAATTGACTTATTGGCTCATTTTACAACTTTTGGCCAAGTGCGTGCGTGCGTGCGTGCGTGCGTGCGTGCTATGTGCGTGCGTGCGTGCGTGCGTGCGTGCGTGCGTGCGTGCGTGCGTGCGTGCGTGCGGTGCGTGCGTGCGTTGCGTGCGTGCGTGCGTGCGTGCGTGCGTGCGTGCGTGCGTGCGTGCGTGGCGTGCGTGCGTGCGTGCGTGCGTGGCGTGCGTGCGTGCGTGCGTGCGTGCGTGCGTGCGTGCGTGCGTGCGTGCGTGGCGTGCGTGCGTGCGTGCGTGCGTGCGTGCGTGCTGCGGTGCGTGCGTGCGGTGCGTGCGTGATGCGTGCGTGCGTGCGTGCGTGCGTGCGTGCGTGCGTGCGTGCGTGCGTGCGTGCGTGCGTGCGTGCGTGCGTGCGTGCGTGCGTCGTGCGTGCGTGGTGCGTGCGTGCGTGCGTGCGTGCGTGCGTGCGTGCGTGCGTGCGTGCGTGCGTGCGTGCGTGCGTGCGTGCGTGCGTGCGTGCGTGCGTGCGTGCGTGCTGCGTGCGTGCGTGCGTGCGGGTGCGTGGTGCGTGCGTGCGTGCGTGCGTGCGTGCGTGCGGCGTGCGTGCGTCGTGCGTGCGTCGTGCCTGCTGCGTGCGTGCTCGTGCGTGCGTGCGTGCGTGGTGCGTGCGTGCGTGCGTGGTGCGTGCGTGCGTGCGTGCGTGTGCGTGGGTGGTCTGGTGGTGGTCGTGCGTGTGGTGGTGCGTGGTGGTGTGCTGGTGTGGTCGTGGTGGTGGTCGTGGTGGTCGTGGTGGTGTGCGTGGTGGTGCGTGGTGGGTGGTGGTGCGTGTGGTGTGGTCGTGTGGTCGTGTGGTGCGTGTGGTGGTTGCTTGGTGGTGTGGTGGTGCGTGGTGGTTGCGTGTGGGTGGTCGTGTGTGGTTTCTTTGTTGTGTTTTTGTGTTTTTGTCTTGTTTTGTCTGTGTGTGTGTCTGTTTGTTTGTGTGTTGTTGTTTGTGTGTTTGTTTGTTTGTTGTTGTTTTTTCTTTTTTTGTTCTTTTTTTGTCTTGTTTGTTTTGTGTGTGTGTTTTTTTTTTTTTTTTTTTGTGTCTTTGTGTGTTTTTGTTTCTTTGTGTTTTCTGTTTTGTGTTGTGTTTTTCTTTGTTGTTCTGTTTTTGTTTGTTTTTTTTTGTTGTTGTTGTGTTTGTTTGTGTGTTTTTTGTGTCTGTGTTTTTGTTGTGTGTGTTGTTTGTGTGTTTCTTTGTTTTCTTGTTTTTTGTGTGTGTTCTGTGTGTGTGTGTCTGTGTGTTTGTCTGTGTGTGTTTTCTGTGTGTGTGTTCTGTTGTGTGTTCTGTGTTTTCTTGTGTGTTTCTGTGTTTTTTCTTTTTTTTTTTTTTTCTTGTGTTGTTTTCTTGTTTTTCTTTTTTTGTCTTTTTTTTTTGTCTTTTTTGTGTTGTTTTTTTGTTGTTTGTGTTCGTGTGTTTTGTTGTGTTGTGTCGTGTTGTTGTTGTGTGTGTGTGTGTTGTGTGTTGTGTTGTCCGTGTTGTGTGTTGTGTGTTTTGTGTGTCGTGTGTGTGTGTGTGTTTGTTGTTGTGTTTGTGTTGTGTTGTGTTTTTGTCCGTGTGTGTGTGTGTTGTCCGTGTGTGTGTGTGTTTGTGTTGTGTGTTGTTTGTCCGTGTTGTTTGTTTGTGTCGTTGTTTGTTGTGTTGGTGTTTGTTGTCCGTGTGTGTGTTGTGTGTGTTTTGTTGTGTTGTCGGTGTGTGTGTGTGTTGTGTGTGTCTTGTGTGTTGTGTGTGTGTGTGTGTGTTTTGTGTCGTGTTGTTTGTGTGTGTTGTGTCTTGTGTTGTGTTGTTGTTGTGTGTGTTGTTGTGTGTTGTCTGTGTGTGTGTTGTGTGTGTGTTGTGTCTTGTGTGTTTGTTGTGTTTGTGTGTTTGTGTGTTGTGTTGTTTTGTCCTGTGTGTTGTTTATTGTTGTGTGTTTTGTTGTTTTTGTTTGTTGTTTGTTTGTTGTTGTGTGTTGTTGTCCGTGTGTGTTGTGTGTTGTTGTTGTTGTTGTTGTGTTGTGTCCGTGTGTGTTGTGTTGTGTGTGTGTTGTGTGTGTTGTTGTGTTGTTGTGTCCTGTGTGTGTCGTGTGTGTGTCTTGTGTTGTGTGTGTTGTTGTGTGTGTCTGTTGTGTGTCTGTTGTGTGTGTCCTGTGTTGTGTTGTTGTTGTTCTGTGTTGTGTCTGTTGTGTTGTGTGTTGTGTTGTGTTGTGTGTGTGTTTGTTGTGTTGTGTGTGTTGTGTGTCTGTGTGTGTTGTGTGTTTGTGTGTCTTGTGTTGTGTTGTGTGTGTGTGTCTGTGTGTGTGTGTGTGTGTGTTGTGTCTGTGTGTTGTCCTGTGTGTTTGTGTGTTGTGTGTGGTTGTCCTGTGTGTGTGTGTGTGTCTTGTGTGTTTGTGTGTGTGTGTGTTGTGTGTTGTTGTTGTTGTTGTGTCCTGTGTGTGTGTGTGTTGTGTGTTTGTGTGTGTTGTGTTTGTGTTGTGTGTTTTGTGTGTTGTGTTGTGTTGTTGTGTGTGTGTCTTGTGTTGTGTTGTGTTGTGTGTGTTGTTGTTGTTGTTGTTTGTTTGTGTGTTGTTGTTGTGTTTGTGTGTGTTTTTTTGTTTGTTTTTTCTTGTTTGTTTGTTGTTTGTTGTTGTCTTGTTTGTTTGTTTTTTTTTTTTTTGTTGTTGTTGTTGTTTGTTGTTGTTTTTGTGTTTGTTTTTCTTGTGTTTTGTCTTGTGTGTTGTTGTTTTTTTTGTTTTGTGTTGTTGTGTTTGTGTTGTTGTTGTGTTGTTGTTGTTGTCTTGTGTGTTGTCTTTGTTGTTGTGTTGTTGTTGTTGTGTTGTCTGTGTGTTGTGTGTCTTGTTGTGTGTCTTGTGTGTTGTGTCTGTGTGTGTGTGTGTCTGTGTGTTTGTGTTGTCTTTTGTGTGTTGTGTTGTTGTGTTGTTGTCTGTGTGTTGTTGTCTTGTTGTGTTTTTGTTGTTGTTTTGTTGTCTTGTTGTTGTTGTGTTGTTGTTGTGTTGTGTTGTTTGTTGTGTTGTTGTGTGTTTGTGTTGTGTTTGTGTTGTTGTTTGTGTGTGTCTGTGTGTGTGTGTGTTGTTGTGTGTGTGTGTTCTGTGTGTGTGTTGTTGTGTGTTGTCTGTTGTGTGTGTCTTGTGTGTGTGTGTCTGTGTGTGTTGTCTGTGTGTTGTGTCTTTGTGTGTGTGTCTTGTGTTGTGTGTTTGTGTGTGTGTGTCTGTTTTGTGTGTTGTGTGTGTTGTGTGTGTCTTGTGTGTGTGTCTGTGTGTTGTGTGTTGTGTTGTGTGTCTGTGTTTTTTTTTTTTGTGTGTTGTGTGTTTGTTTTTGTTTTGTATTAAATGTATATAATTATAATGTGTTTGTCTTTGTATTATTTATATTTTGTGTGTTGTATTTAATGTGTGTTGTCTGTTATTAATTAAATTTATATGTGTATCTAATGTAAATAGTTATATAGTATTATGTATATGTTGTTGTGTTAATAGTTTAAATTATTTTGTGTATTATTTATGTAATCTATGTGATGTGTTTGTGTTAATTGTGTGTATGGATAAATTGTTAATTTTCATGTTTTAATTGTTTGGTATGTATTTGTATTTATATATATTAAATGTCTTGTTTGTTTTCCTAATACCATTTTTGGGTATTAATAATTTTATTTTGTAATAATGTGTAATTTATTCTTTAATAATTGGTTTTTAAATATTGTTTTTAAGTTCTTCAATTGTGTAATTTATTTCTAAATTTAGTATTATTTGATTTATTAGTTAAATTGTTTGAATTTATATTGTTTATTTTATGTTATAACATAATTTTACTTAAATTTTTGTTTTTATCGTAATTCATTAAATTTTATAGTGTGTTTAAATTTTATTTTAATCAATTTCTATGTTTTATTAATTTTCTAATTTGTTCAATTAAATTGTAATGTATGTTCCTATTTTTGCAATCTAATGTAATTTTGTGTTTTATATAGTTATAATTTTCTTTCATTATTCATAAATAATAATTTTCTATGTTTTGTGTAGTTTCTGTTTATTAGAACATTTGTCATCTAATTTGTATTTATAGTATTTAATAATTGTCTATTCTTACATTAACAATTTGATTTCATTTATCTTTATCTGTGTAAATTTATGTTTCTTGTTTCTTGTATAATGTGTTTTGCAGGTGTCAATTTTTAATTAATGTTTCTTTGTCTTAAATATATTTTTGTCAATTTCTTTATATTATATAAATGTTGATTTCTTCTAATTTGTTATAACATTATGTTATAACCTATTATAAATTGTTCTATAGTTTATTTTATTAATTATCTATATCTTTCTATTTATACATTCTTTTTTTTTTTTATTACAGTAGTTGTGATAAATGTGTTTTAAAACTTTGTCTAATTTTTTGTATCTTGTGCATTAATAATTTATATGTGTACTATTGTTATTGTAATTTTGTCTAAAATGTTATTTATTTTGAACTTGTTTATTTTATTATTAAATATATATTAATTTAAGTTTTTGTATCTTTTTGTAACAGAATTTAGATTTTGTATATTAATTCTATTTTATTATTTTTATTGTTCTAATTTCTAATATTTGCAAATTTTTCTGTATGTGTATTCTATAATATATATTATATGTGATATGTTTGTTTGTGTTTGTTTGTTTTGTGCTTGTTGTTTTGTGTTGTGTTGTTGTGTTTGTCTGTGTGTTGTGTCTTTGTTGTTGTTTTGTGTGTGTGTCTTGTTGTGTGTGTCTGTGTGTTGTGTCTGTGTGTGTGTGTTGTGTGTGTCTTGTGTCTTGTGTCTGTGTTTTTTCTTGTGTTTTTGTCTGTTGTTTGTGTGTCTTGTGTTTGTGTTTGTCTTGTGTTTTGTTGTTTTGTGTGTCTTGTGTGTGTTCTTGTGTGTTTGTGTTGTCTTGTGTTGTCTTGTTGTTTGTGTGTTTGTCTTGTGTTGTCTTTTTGTCTTTTTGTCTTTTTTCTTGTTTGTCTTTGTTGTCTTTGTCTTGTTGTCTTGTGTTGTCTTGTGTGTGTCTTTTGTGTCTGTGTGTCTTGTGTTGTCTGTGTGTGTTGTGTTGTCTGTGTGTGTCTTGTTGTCTTGTGTGTTTGTGTGTTGTGTGTGTTGTTGTGTGTCTTGTTGTCTGTGTGTGTCTTGTTTGTCTTTGTGTTTTGTGTTGTTGTTGTTGTTTGTGTGTTGTTGTTTTGTTGTCTTGTGTTCTTGTGTGTCTGTTGTTCTTGTGTGTCTTGTGTGTGTCTTTGTGTTGTTGTTGTTGTTGTGTGTCTTTGTTGTGTCTTGTGTCTTGTGTTGTCTGTTGTCGTGTGTGTCTTGTGTGTCTGTGTGTGTGTCTTGTGTGTGTCTGTTGTGTCTGTGTGTGTGTGTGTCTTTTGTCTGTGTGTCTTGTCTGTGTTGTCTTGTGTGTTGTCTTGTTCTTTGTTCTGTGTGTTTTTTCTTTGTGTCTGTTGTTCTTTGTTCTTGTTTTTCTTTGTCTTTGTTCTGTGTGTGTTTGTTTTGTTTTGTTGTGTTGTTTTTTTGTGTTTTTTTTTTTTTTTTTTTTTTTTGTTTTTTTTTTTTTTTGTTTGTGTTTTTTGTGTTGTGTGTGTTTGTGTGTGTTGTGTGTTGTGTGTGTGTGTGTGTGTGTGTGTGTTTGTTTGTGTGTTGTGTTGTGTGTTTTGTGTGTTGTGTGTGTTTTGTTGCGTGTTGTTGCGTGTGTGTGTTGTGTGTGTTGTGTGTGTTGTGTGTGTTGTGTGTGTTGTGTTTTTTTGTTGTGTTGTGTGTGTGTGTGTGGTGTTGTGTGTGTGTGTGTGTGTGTGTGTGTGTGTGTGTGTGTGGTGTGTTGTGTGTGTTGTGTGTGTGTGTGTGTGTGTGTGTGATGTGTGTGTGTGTGTTGTGTGTGTGTATGTGTGTGTGTTTGTTGGTGTGTGTATGTGTGTGTGTGGCGTGTGTGCGTGCGTGCTGTGCGTGCGTGTTTGTTGTGTGTGTGTGTGTGGTGCGTGCTGTTGTGCGTGTGTGCTGTGTGTGCGTGTGCGTGCGAGTGCGTGTGCGTGCACGTGCGTGTGCGCGTGCGCGCGTGTGTGTTTATGGATGTATGTTAGTATCGACGATAACTCCAGAACGAAAATACCTACGTACTTAAAATTTTGCATTTAAGCTTGATTTCATTTAGCTTAGAACTGATTAGATATTGGAAGAAATCCAGCGGCGCGAGGGGGTTTATTAGGGTCAGTTTTTGGTTTTTATCAAATATTTCAAAGATATAAGAATACCCAGACATAGACCTTAAACATATCGATTTATTATGGATTATGCATTTTTGATACGACGCATAATTTAGCGGTAAAAAAATTGCTAAGGTACAATTTAAGTGTTAGTCCAAATCTTTTCAATATCTGAATAACGATTCATTTGATTAGAGAAAGTGCAGACAGATTTTTTAAAGGAAATTTAATTTTACATAACTGTTTATAAAGTTTCTTAATATAATGCAAGGTAAGTTTAAAAAATAATTAAATATGAATGAAAATGGTTAAAATGTATCATTTATATTTTATAGAAGTGGGTGGCTTTGGAATTTTTTTTTAAATTAACACGTATTATTTATGTCTATCTGGAATGAAGTTTTAAACGTCATTCTGACATAGACTACTGTTTTTATTTTTACAATGTTGCCTGTTTTCGTTATGAACGTATGAATTGTTATCGTAAAATACATTATAATTAAAATCACTTCTTTAATTTTTAAGTTAGCATCTAGATGTCTACTAATCTGTGTCTGTCCAGAAGTTTTAAACATCTGTGTGTCATAATTATAAAAGTATATAAAGATATAATTATTTTAAAAAACTTATTAAAATTATTTGATTTTTTTTCATTTCCATTTTGTAGGTTGGAAGGTCGTGTGGTGTTCCACACTAGATATTTTATAAAAGTAAAGTAAAAACGCATTAACAATAATTTCAAATAATGACAGGAGTGACAGATGCTTCTTCTTAATCACGACATACGTTTTAGTGCGCTAATATGAATTGTACAGCAGATTTATGTTTTTACGGCCATTCCTCTTCTAATACATGTAACTGAGAGACAGATAAAAATTAGTAATTTTATTTCACTAAAACATCTAAATCCTATAAGGAATGTGTTGTTGGGTGTTACATGAGCTTTAGTTTAAAATTGTTGTGTTGTTGAAAAGTTCATCTTGGAGTTAAACTGTAATTTATTAGTGCATTTTTATGTTTGCTTATACCTAATAGGATTTTTATAAACATCCGTTTATTTTGAATAACATTATTAATAGTCTAATTAAGACGTAGAGTGCGTAAGTAATCTAAAGTTGGAATAAACCATTGTCACTACCATAGAAATTATCTCAACATGGAGCGTTTCGTTTCGACTCATTTCAGTTCCCATCTGCAAAACATTACTCTTGTTCATTGTATAAAACCTTAAATGGTAACAAATATATGCTTAATATTTTCGTTTTATTGTTCATTGTTACTTGAACCTACTTCCAATAAGTTACAAAAGTATAATACGTCATATTTTACGTACACATAAAAAACGAATTGGTTTTTAAAATGATATATTATGCACATAATTTAGTTTTATAAAAATGGTTGTAGGGTTGAAACTACATATTTTATAGGGAAATCTTTACATTTTACCAAACCGAAAGCCACTTACCCGAACAGACGTTTTCTTACTTCGATTTATTTTTCGCTGATGCGACTGAAAGAATTTGCATCGGCTCACTTCCACAACCACCTAGATATTTACATCAAAAGCGGCAATCTGTTTATCAGTACATTCACGTTGGAACTTCATAGCTGTCTATCTGTAGAATTGAGCTGAAATAAGGAATAAATATTAGGGTGTTTTGTATTCATTTCAATCCTTATTTAAACGAAACGAATATGAAATATTAATACGAATGGATCAAGGAATATAAAAAATGTAAAAATTCTAATAAATAAGTTTAAGGTATTCAATTTTTAAATCAAAACCATATATTTTGTGTTAAGGGTTGTATTTTATCGTTTTTGGCAAATATTGTAACATAGTTGTGTGGCATTCTATTTTCTGACCTTTTTTTATCCTATTTATTTGAGAGCAGTCACCGTTTCGCAAATATAAAGTACGTCAGTTTTACTGTTCGAAATTATAAGTTATGGCTTTTATAAGGGAATTTCGGAGGCTTATTTTATCGCGACTCCTCTGATGTGATCCGTTCTTGTTAACTTACTTCATTCTGACCTTCCTGATCAATGACAAGTTTCTTCCCTTTATATGGAATTGTTAATAAAATAGTACAAAACTTCCAAGAAATATTAATAGAAAATTTAAATAACCGCAATTTTCATCAAAGGACTCTGCACACCTCTTATGGGTTTTTAGACCACAGTCAAATTTAATGAAATTTTAATATGTTATAGACTAAAACTTAAACTATCCGAACAATATTTGTCAATAATGGCTGTTCAGTGGGTTTTATCATTGATATACGCAAGTGTTACCATTACATATTATACTTTTCTGTAATTTTTATTATTCTGTACTTTCTAACATTTTATACAGGGTGTTTCAACAAAAACAATCTAATATTTACATGATTTATATACAAGACGGCAGCATGTCTGTTTAAAACATCTTGAGTAGCGGCTAGCACTTTGGTTTGCGGTAGCCTAATAACTTCTTCGTGCCTTGCATAGCCCAAAAACCAAATAACTGCTGCTATATGTGCACACATTCCGATAGTTCGCGCTCCTGTTTTGCATTTTCAACAGTAGCCAAATATAGGACCATCTTCTTGTTCAGCATCATTAGCAGGAACAGGGTTATAGCTAATTATTATTTGATATTTAATTTGATTTCTATGTCTAGATCTAATTCTAAGCCGAACGAGATTTAATTCGTTGAACGCCGTATCAATTTCGAAAAAGTGGTTGCCCAGTTGGTGATTGTTATCCTGTATGTAAGAAGGTGCTAGTTTAAGTTGGAAAGTTCCGTAAGTTATGCGTCTTAATTGAGCTGTATTTAGAACTGAAAAATTTTCTAATTGGTTTTGTTCTAAACGTGCCCATCTGCCGTGCCGCCTCAACAAGCCTTCATTTTCCGCTCTAGCTTGTACATGATTAGGTTCGTTTACCATTTGAAGCATTTCTTGTGCTAGTTCTTCATTTGCTTCTTCCATTTGTAATGGTGGATGGTAGCGGTTTATTAGGGCACAGGCAACACGGAAAAATGTCCGCAAATTAGGTATTTGGGCAATTGAAAAGCAATTACGAAAAATTTTAAATATTGACTGAACGTGTCCGTTTCGAGCTTCTATTACCCACCTTTGCTTAGTAATAATTCTGCTAGCGTTGGTTTCTACAGTTGGCAATTGACGTCTATCTTCTAGCGCTGGTGGAATTTGCACAGATATGCCAATATTATTTAAAAATTCCCGAGCATCTCGGTAGCCTCTATCCACAATCACAACATCCCCAGGTTGCAGCCAGTGTCTTAGTTCTTGATCCTGATTATATTGGTATCTTAATATACTCGCATCATTATTTCTTGGGTCGGAAAAGTATGGACCATGAACATCCAAAATATATCAATCTGGGGCAACAACTAGCATTGGCTTAACAAGATGGCAATGTTTGTGAACTGAATAGGACTTCCTGAGGGTCTGAAAATTTTTACTACGCTCTACGTTAACATAAGTGGCATCGATACAAATAATGGCTTTTGGGTTTTCAGGTTCCTCATTAAATAACTCATTTGCAAATCTGGTAACGTGTGCAGCAATAAATTGGTTACGGTTTATGTGACGAGGTCCTAAATTCTGGTGCACAAAATTATTGGATAATGATTCCTTAACTTTTTGAATTTCCAATGAGACACCCTGTCTGATACCATAAGAAAACATCGCCGCTAAAAACGTGTCTGAAATTCCTTGACGTAATTTACATAAAAAACACAGTAAATCTTTTTTTTTAACTTCTCTCCTTCTTCCGTAAATATTAACATTCGCACAAAAGTTGAATAATGCCCGAAATTGATCCCTGTTTAAGGATGACAGCGCACTTAGCTCCTCATCACTGAAATTGTTTTCATTCGAAAAAGTTTCATTTTTTGTGTTACTTTCTCGTATTGTTGTCAACAACTGATCCAACTCTGCCCCTTTTAAATTGTATGGCTTTTTAATGGACCTTATACCATTTTCTAATGGAAAAAGTAATAAACCATTCGCATCAAGATGGACAGGACAAACCTTACAAATACGAGATATGTATACTCCCTTTCGCATAAAAATATTTGTCCTTGCCTGTCCTGATCAATGTTGAATATTTGCAGCATTATTGCATATTAAACAATGATTAGCACTATATTTTAGAGGAAGCTTCATAATTGTTGGATCTGGATCATTTTCATAGACCTGAATTTCATCTATGATACCTTGATTGCAATTTGTACATAGCCTGGTATTCCCATTTATGTCCATTGGCGGAAGTGAAAGTTCCTGTCGTCTTTTCTGAGCAATATTTATCTTCTGGTCGGCATTTTGTCGTAAAATGGTCATTTGTCTGGGATTCCCCACTATTTCACAAAATTAACACTGAAGGTTTAATCGAAAAGCCATTTTAATGCAAACTTAAATAATGACTTTAAGGAAACTTTGTAAAGAACCAGCGTCCTTTACGTATGCGTTTTAGAATAAATTATTTGCGGACCATCCTATATCTAAAATTTTAAAAGTTTACGCGATATTGCACAACGAATAATTTATTAATCACCGCTGACGTGCATTTCTAAAAAAACCAGTAAGTTTTTGCACGTCAGAACGATTACAACCAATCGCATAACGGCATCCCCCGCACGGTAGCCGCGAGGCCGCCCACAGATGCACCTTTATAAACCCGCGACGCGCGTGAAAGATGATGAATCGGTAGATTCAAGTCAAGCCGATATCCAGCAGCCGCCACCGTTTGCTTCGGGTAAGCACCGACCTGCTAATTACCGCCGTGGATGAATCGAGGTAGATTCAAGTCAAGCCGATATCCAACAGCCGCCACCGTACCGTTTGCTTCGTGTAAGCACCGACCTGTTATTCACCGTCGAAGAGTCCATCGCGATCGTGTGATAACGCGCACCACCTCGCACCGGGCAACCTAAAGTTTAATCCTGTACTGCCATTGATAGACACGTAAGTTGTAAAGTTATAAAATCTGACAATTTACAATCAAACACTACAGAACGTAAATAACGCCGGGCCGAGTCTCCAGGAGTTATACCAAGTACACCAACTCCTAGAGTGCCACGCAGGGTAGATCCCGACGTCACTCGCAAATACAAAGTACACTAACACCTAAAGTGCCACGCAGGGGTAACCCCCGACGTCACATCGCAAACACTTGAGGTTGAAGGGTTGTTACAGGGCTGTAAAGACCTGCGACCTTTCTCTTAGTCTATCCGGTTAAGACAGGCCGTCGCCTACGTCTTCTGAGTATTACTGAGATCTCGCTCGAAACTCATACATACAATACATACAGACAAACACAATAACTGTACACGGTGTCTTTAATCGCAGGAGAGTACACCCGAAATCGGTTGTATAAATTGGTAGTCAATATAACCATCGCAAACACCTAGTGTGAGATCGTTTGTAAATAAATTAGATAGTACGTAAATTATCCAATATTTACCTTAAACCTATTAAAGTCGTTTTAGAGTAGTTTTAATATCAAGTATTTTGTTCCCTTGATTGATTGTAGATAATTAGACTTAGTATAGAAATCCGTAATTAATTCCGTTAAATAAATAATCTAATTGCCTAATCAAACCGGTTAGAATTAAAGAAAGATAGTCACGAGATCTCGCATTTGCATACGTGCATTTCGCGTGTATTATTTCCTGGGAGTACGACATACTCGCTTCGGCGCTCCAGAGTTACTGAAGAATAAATGATTGTGCCATGCGTATAGGCCGAGAACGATATCGATTTTCTCCGTCCGAGGTCGTTACACTGGCGCCGTTGAACGAAACTACTTAAAGCAACGGTACCAGCTTCTGTAAATACAGGACCGTAACATAAATTTTACCTACTAGGTAAGGAGTAGATTAAAATAATATCTCTGTTCACAGAAGCGACTATGCACACAGTAAATAGCCGCCCACCAGGAGAACGAGTGTGAAGAGCCGCCAGGACCAAGAAGCACAAATACATTTTGAGTTGTTATTAATACCAGTTTTTTTTATATTGTTAAATTTATTTAATATACGTTTTAAAACGCTTTAAGATATTTATTTAAGGTGACAGTGTCAGCCCACTAGTTAAGACGAACCACACCCCGTTTATAATAAATTATAAACACGATTGAGCAAAGCCGAGGCAAAATAAAACCGCGTTGGGTTACCAAACCAGAAGGCGCGTAAATAATAATCATTTAATTAAAACCGTAATAGGGGGGCATTACAACTTAGTTACAGGTGACATTGTCATTTTAAGTAACTGGTTGTTATTAACAATCGAAAGTGTAGATATGTATCAGGCTTATGGCTATATCTGTAATTTTTAATAGTATTAACTACTAATTTTTATTAAAACACCATGTATAGAATGATAGAAAGTACAGAAAAATGAAAAATTACTAAATAGTATAATATGTAATTGTAACACTTGTGTATATCCATGCTAAAACTCACTGAAAAGCCATAATGCTTATTAGGCACAACCACTTTAACGCCCTGTATATAAAAAACTAACCATTAGATTAAGTTGCTCCAATGACAAATATTGTTCAGATAGTTTCAGTCTATAACATACTAAAATTTCATTAAATTTGAGTGTGGTCTAAAAACCCATAAGAGGTGTGCAGGGTCCTTTAACTATTTTTACATACTTCCTCGTGGAGCAAAAATGTTTTTGTATAAAGTGGAAGAGTCCAATTGTAACGATAGTAATCGCAATAAAGGAAAATTTAATTTAATGCGATACGCTATGGCGTTGTATATTAAATTTGCTGCAGTGTATCAAATATGCGAGTGGCGCTACAAGTACGAACCGATTTCACTGACTCCCTCATACCCGTCATATCTCAATAACCGCCGTCAATAAATACACCACCATCAACCACCAACAGGGACTGGTTATTTCATCTCCGATGAGTAACCGCCATCTTTAAATGCTATCGGTAGCGATCGCTTCGAATGAAATAATATAAATAGAACTCAACAAATCGAATAATCCAACACCCCGGGCAATATCGGAGACTCATCCAAAAGAAAATAATCATTGCTCCGACAAACGACAAGGAAGTGATTACGTTCTACCTAGGATAAGCCGCATTAAGAAGAGAATCAAGGAACTACATAGTGGACCAAAGAAGCAAGGAGGACCGCACCACCACGGAAGGACCATATCCAGGACACCACTCTCATAGAATAAACATTGACGTCGGAACATAGCTGCTGATTAATAATACATTTTGCAATATTTTTTTAATTTTAACACTACGTCTAGTTTTATTGGGTTTCCAATTTTCAAACCTTGTTTCCTCAAGGTGTGAGACTGCACTTTCGGCGGAGATTTATTCTTCCGTTACACACAATGTTTCTCGCCACCACGGTGCAATCGTAGCAGTTTCCCTTTCCCTAATCCCCGACATCGTCCTACCACCGACACCTACCTATGCTGACGCCCTTACCGCACCATCTTCTACACGCACGTGTTCCGAGTACAACCATTCCTCAGCCACATACATTTCTACAATCTCACACACTTCTACAAAATTCTCATACGAAAACACGGCACACAAACCAAATGCACCCACCCACAAACCCGCTCTTTGACACACAGCCTCTAGCTCCGCTCTATCCACTCTCTCGCTTCAATCCTCCAGAAATTGCATCCTAAATATCTCAAAACCAATCAACACCTAGAAAACCCTGCTCAATTCCTCAAATCCAAAACCTCCCATGGTCTGCGCCTTTACTCTACCATTATTAGAACTCCTTCCCTCTCTTGTGTTATTATTTACGTGGATAATGATATTCTTTTGAGCATAAAGGAATATGGATCATCTTAAAGGTAACTAATACTCCCACAACCCTTATCCGTCTTATTACCACCTCAAAAACTATCCTGGAGTATCTAAGGGCGTGTTATTCGGACATTACCATTAAGAACTTTTCCTTGTACCACCACTTCCAAATATTGATGTACGTGCACGCAGCTAGGCCATACTTCTGAGGAGTGTCGCACCTGTTACATATAATGCCCCAGCTGTGGCAAAAGCCTGTCATCCTAAGCCAATCTATTGCCCAACACCATTATCTGGCAACATTTAAATTAGTAAAAGCAGTATTAGTCTCTACTCAGCCTTTTTCGGTTGCTTCTTACGCATACCGAGAACACCCAATTCTAATTTATCGAACTCCCCGGCACTCTAATCCTTGATCACATTATTTGATTAGAAAATATAGCATACTTTGATGGTCGAAACTTCATTTCGACGAGCACGTTTTGTACTTGCGACCCGTTCCGTAATGAAAGTCCATATAACACCCTAATATGTTGAAGGAGTCATCATTCAGATAACTGCCGTTATAACAAAAACCCTCGAGAGCACGGTCCATTCAAAACAAAGGATAAAAGAGAAGAAATGGATGTACCCTCAATTCTTCCGATTCAGTGATCCGGATACAACCACCTCAACATATTAATCAGGTAAGAAACCAATAGACACTCAAGAATCCTGAACAAAATCCACAGCCCTTAACTTCACAAATACTTAAAAAATTGACCAGAAGTAAGCAATCCCTAAGTCACACCTCACAAATTCTCAAGACAACCTTATTTCTATCGATCAAGGAAAAGGCGTAATGTACGACCACGGCGTTTAAACCGTCTCTACATCACCAAATGTTCCCAAGTCGATTTTAACAATTACACAACTTGAACCTCGAAGTCCAATTGGATAACGAGAATCTCTTCTTTGCTCCTATTACGACCATCTAGGTTACATCGTACTTTAAAATAGAACGTAACTCAGCCCCAGGACAGGACAACCTAAGCAGAAAATTCTGCCACACCTACTAGACCAAGCCATAAAGTTACTAACGATCCTTCCATCCAACCGAACGTGTCACAATCTCTTGTTGACGCTGCTTACAGAGACCACCAGTGCGTTGAATTACAAACAATGCAATCTGGGAGCAATATTTTCTTATGACTTACCACCGTTTGACAACCCGGAGTTTCTGTGGCGCAATTTTCAGATGCCATTGGTTTTTGGGCAGTGTATCGGAAAAGCTCATCGGACTCTCGCAACATCTCAAAACCAACTGGGCTAACAGGTAAAGAGCCTGCGCTAACCCTATTAAATCTCAAGCAATTCTCTTCCGCCATACAAACTTTCGAACCATACTCCCCACCTACTCAACCAGAATATCCTTTAATAACGAACGATTAAGACAAACATAAACCGAGATACCTGGAAACCTTGTACTAAAATTTAAAACTGGCTTCCCGACGTACGAAGAAAATTATATAGAATACGTAATCGTACAAAGCCACTAGGAAGTCTTAGGGCTTGCACTCCAAAACATTGCAATACACAAACAAGACCTACATCCGTCCTGTTATGGATTACCGAGTTCTCCTATACACTAGTATCACAGGTAGCCGCCTTTCCTTTAATGTTTCCTGTGAAAACACGTAAACATTCTCAACATTACAAACATAATACAAATACAACAAAGAGACTTTGAACACCGAAGGATTTTCCGCACTACCCCTATCAAGGAAATCCTTACCATACCTTAAAACTATCAATGCTGTATTCTATACTCGCACAAAAAGTCATCCTGCCATCCTAACTCAACCTCTTGACGACGTCCCAAAAGATATTGAAGAATCCTTATGCACTCCAAATCACCACGTATATCGACCAACACGGACAGCGAATATGAAATAACCGCAAACCTTCACACGCAGATTACATTATCTTTGACTTACTATTATAAATAAACCTCACACTCAATTAAAAAACAATCTGTTTTTTTTTTCTTAAGTGTAAAATAATTATAACTCATGATTGTAATGAATGGAACACCACAAAAGCAATGGCAACAACAGAGCCATCACCAGAGCTGAAGCGAAAGTTTTTGAACAATCCACAACAAAGAAACAACGTCAACATAAGCATAAATAAATAACGTAGACATGAGAATGCTAACAAAAAGAAACACCTACAGACAGTTCTTGACCGAGAATTTATCTAGAATTCAGTTTTCAGATTACTCGCTCGGTATCGTAATTTCCAGAATCATGTACGATTTTTTCTCTCCTTGGCAATTTACTTTTTTTTTTAATGTATCAAGTGCCCACTACATCATGCATAACGGTCGCCTTCAGAATCCCTTTACGAAAGCAGGTCATACCAGTTTTCATCTTCATCACTCAGAATGGCATATATATTTTTATCCCCCCTTTGTAGAAGCAGTTTACACCAGCCTGATTTCTGACACACTTTTTCAGACCAGTCATCTCGTACATACATTACTGTCGACAGCAGTCGACTTCTAAATAATTAAAAATATCAATTCCCTGCTACTCCTATCACTTACTCGTACATACAAAACAGTACAGTTAACCCTATTTTTGATATACTGACAAATCCCTTTGGTTCCCTAATGACATCTGCACTTTCTTTAAAATTTTATTTAGACAAGAATTATGATTTCATGTCAGTATCGTTAAGCATTAACATTGCATCTTACCTGTACCTGATAACTGCAACCCTAATTAATTGTCTTACTTGTTAAACGAATATACCCTATTTTCGCATTGTAAGTTTTGTTTAATCATGCCACTAGCCAGCCCGCAGAAAAGAGGGCTTATTTATGTTAACCAATCACTTGCGATAATCTGTTTGATCTAGCAATTCTATCACGACCACGTCCATACCCAAGAGAGGCAGCAGGGGTACACGTAATAACTTTAATGGCTATGTATATACCAAGTCCATAATGCAAGGCTTTATTGAACGAGTCCAGGATAAAGAGGGTGAGTTCAATAAAGACTCATTATGTACGAGATGCACACAAAGCTTTATGTTCGACTGCTAAATTTGGTTTATTAACGAAAAAAAAAGTTAATTCAATGACATTTTTATGACCGTTGAACATATGTGTTTGAAAACGTCAGAATCTGACATAATCGTAAAATATAGTAACTAAGTAAAATAAAGTAATTTCATTTCACTAGTACCATAAAGAGGTACTTTATAGCCGCAAAACTATGTCATAAATCGCCCTTTATAACGTGGGCGGACATAAAATACTATATTTACATTATTAATTCGTACGTATGCTATGTATGCAATTGCATGTTTAGTTTATTACATCGATCCGTTATCGTAGCTGCTTACAGTGATTTCTATAACTGGGGACACCGGTGAGGAGTCGCCGTCAACTAAACTACAATACTAGCAACTCTCTTTCGCCTCCCAACTACCACAATTAGAAATTCCCCAATCTGAACGATTGTAATGTCTTGATATCCTCTTCAAAAACCTTAGCTCCCCGACGTACAAAGAACACACGTCAAGATACGTACGGGAGCAAACCTGTAATAAAAAATGTGTAACGTGTATGAATTTTAAAATAATAATAAAAAGTAATTATAATAAAGTAATGAAATAATAATTTCTCCAAAAAAAAAATACACACCTTACACCATTTATAATTGTGCCTTTGGCTCATCGGTAGATTAACAGGGTAGGTTCACTAAAATGATATGCTTAATTACCACTTACCATTAATAATAATGAATGTAAAAAAATGAAGTTATCTCGGGCGCCAAATTGTCTTTTTTTAAATTATCGGGACAATTAAATAGACTTGACAAAAATGTAAAAAATAACAATATACAGACTATGTTTATTGAATTAAATGTAATGATGAAATAATGAAGGTCTTAAAATTATGCTTAAAATACTAAATAAAACACTACATAAATACCTTAGAAATTTTGGTACACAAACTTTTCTTTTTGACAACCACTGGTATCTAAATATGATTACGGAGAGGTTAACAGGATGAAGTCATTCTTACGTCATCATGGTGCAATCTTGACATAATATTATCAGCCACACCCCAAATTGAATTTATCTTTATTAAATCCGTATAATTTCTTCTTAAAATTTTTAAATCAACTTCTTATTGCATTAATTGGAAATTTTCCATTCAAAAAATTGGAATCATAAAACGAAAAAATGTACGCAACAATAAATTCAAATGCGTACTTAAGATTCAATTACGTTGTAAATTGAATTAATGATAAACGTGTAATTAAAGAAAAAAATGGTATAAAAAATACCTCAAGAAAACGCCTAAAAAGAACAAATGCTTTAATCTTATGTAAATGTATTAAAAATATATCTTACCACCAAATTGATGGCGTTTTCACATAAATTTAGGTAAAATCAAAAAGAAGCAGCTTCATGCTTCGACATTAAAACGGAAGTGAAAATGGAGAATTTCGAAGTAGATGATGAGGTCATGCGTACAAGATATCAGCAGAATAACTTAACGCAGACGCGTTATGTATCAGATAAGAAATGAATACAAATTGAAAGCTGGATTATAAATATTTACGAACTAAGAAGATATGCAAATTAAGTTGCCTACCTCATACCAATATTGTAAAATAATTAAAATTTTCTTGTATTTAGAATTAAAGGAAGGAAAAATCCTAAATTGAGGTATATTTTATACCAGACATAAAAGAGTTGTTACAAACCTACTGGGCACTCTTCAAGATCGCATCATAGGTTGCCACCCCTAAACCCTGAAACGTACCTACAAACCTTACATTTGTCCTGTTATGGATTTCCGAGCACTCCTATGCACAAACTTTAATCACCTTTCCTTCATTTCATCCTGTAAACGCCAAATCTTAAGACGAATAGACAGACTACGGTACAGATACCTTAAACCAGATTACTGTACAACACGCAGACATACAACTGATATAATACAAAGAGTAAAAGACACTTTACGAGGGATCTTCGTGCATACAGTCCATATCAGAGATACTATTACCATATCCTGAAAATACCCTCAAGGACCACTATAATCACGCAGTTTCTTGACAGCCTCTCACAGCAGAAAGAAGAGTCCCTTTAAACTGCTCGCTATGTACTCCCCCCGTTTATGGTATAATCTGTTCACTAAATTAGAGAAATGAAAATGAAGTCGTTTTTTATTTCTAAACTTTAACACCCTGTATTCCAAACTAAGGTCTGAGAATCTAACATTATTATATCATTCTTTCTCATTATATCCGAGAGCTTTCATCGGTAAAGCAGTGTCAGTCGAACACCCTGTATCGTAATATACTATTAAGGGATTTGAGGTTGGTAAGAAAACCTAGCTTTTTGCAAATGCTTATAAATTGGGGGAACTTAACAAACGCAACTAACACAGTATATTTCGGAGTCAAAGCACACCTGTAGTCCCTTAGAAAAGTTGAAAAGTAATCTTGATATTTTGAAAGATAAATTGAAAGAATATAATAGAAATCCCAAAATTTTGGATTATAAATATTTACGAACTAAGAAGATATGCAAATTAAGTTGCCTACCTCATACCAATATTGTAAAATAATTAAAATTTTCTTGTATTTAGAATTAAAGGAAGGAAAAATCCTAAATTGAGGTATATTTTATACCAGACATAAAAGAGTTGTTACAAACCTACTGGGCACTCTTCAAGATCGCATCATAGGTTGCCACCCCTAAACCCTGAAACGTACCTACAAACCTTACATTTGTCCTGTTATGGATTTCCGAGCACTCCTATGCACAAACTTTAATCACCTTTCCTTCATTTCATCCTGTAAACGCCAAATCTTAAGACGAATAGACAGACTACGGTACAGATACCTTAAACCAGATTACTGTACAACACGCAGACATACAACTGATATAATACAAAGAGTAAAAGACACTTTACGAGGGATCTTCGTGCATACAGTCCATATCAGAGATACTATTACCATATCCTGAAAATACCCTCAAAGACCACTATAATCACGCAGTTTCTTGACAGCCTCTCACAGCAGAAAGAAGAATCCCTTTACACTACTCGCGATATACTCCGCATCCCCCCGTCAATGGTATAACCTGTTCACTAAATTAGAGAAATGAAAATGAAGTCGTTTTTTATTTCTAAACTTTAACACCTTGTATTCCAAACTAAGGTCTGAGAATCTTACATTATTATATCATTCTTTCTCATTATATACGAGAGCTTTCATCGGTAAAGCAGTGTCGGTCGAACACCCTGTATCGTAATATACTATTAAGGGATTTGGGATTGGTAAGAAAACCCAGTTTTTTGCAAATGCTTATAAATTGGAAGAACTTAATAAAAGCAACTAACACAGTATATTTCGGAGTCAAAGCACACCTGTAATCCCTTAGAAAAGTTGAAAAGTAATCTTGATATTTTGAAAGCTAAATTGAAAGAATATAATAGAAATCCCAAAAGATAGCAATTAGGTCCATAAATTTTTATTTCATTTTTCAAAGTGATATTGTTTAAGTAGGTGAAACGTAATTATATGTCATAGTATACTTAAAAACCATTACGTATAATTAAAGTTCAAGCATTCTAGTTTTTCGTTTCATTTAGAGATTTTACAAAAAAATACGCTATATTACGATCGAGTGTAGAAAGATTTCTTTATGCGCACTCTATCGCTATATTTTAGTTTTTTTTTACCCGAAATAATTTTCTGGCTTAAAATGAGAAATAACATAGAAAAAAATAAATGATTGTAATAATGCTAAACGTCAAATATCACAATATTAAAAAACATTATGGTCAACTAGTATTATTGTTTACTGTTTCTTTTTGTATGAACGTAGAAAAACATATTGTACGCAATTTGTGCAAGCAGTATTCATTCAGCCTACAGACCTCGTTGGACAAGCGCTTGTGTAATAAACACTCACCTTTTGAACTTGTTACATAAATAACTATTAATTAGTAGTTGATTAAAATTAAAAATAATTCGGTTGCTAATTTCTATAAGTAATCTTTAATTAAAAAAAACAAACTAAACATAGTTTCTATCCATAAATGTATTCAATAAAGAATTAAGGAGTGATAAAAGTTTACCACTTTATCAAATAAAAATCTCAACTCTTTTAAGTAATAGTATTGACACAGTGTAGGAGAAACTAAATCAAACAAGGGTTGTGTTTAAATTACAAGCACCCGTTCACAAAGTTGGGTGGCCAACTCTTCATGGATTAACAACACTATTAGCGTAATCCAGACAGACTGCGTAGGGAGACACGTGACAGACACGCGACTTGTACTTTATTTCGACACGGTGTTATACTTATCGGATCACTTTGCAAACGATCTATCTCTTGGGTAGTTGATTGATGAAAGTGTGATTTATGGTTGAGCGTTTTGAAGGGGGTTTAATGTTTTTATTGCATATAAATGATTTTATTATGTATGGCATTTAAATTATTAAAAATAATTAAACATTTAGCCAAAGCATTCCATTTATTACTTACCTGTAATACAATCTGGTCACATTATTTTACTACTCTAAATATGGTAATGCAGTACTGCTTCAATTATTATACTATACACTGTAACAAGCCTGAATAGTAGGGGAATTTTTCCTTAATCAGTTATGGGGAAATTTTAATTTTGCTATTTGTCTTTGCTTTAAAAATGATGGCATGTAACATGTTACTATTAGGGTTGCAGTGTACTGCTTAGTTGAAAGTGGAAATGAATAAAAGGAAGCTCTTCTTAAACTATATTTAATTATTGCTGGCTTCTTGATAATTTAAATGCAACTCTACCTTAGTTTGACATAATTAGAATTATATTCCTAACAACTGGAATAATTCACAATGTTTTTTAAGACGAGTTTACGTATTTATCTCAGAGCAGTTCACTATTGGCTCTGCTATTTTTTTCTAAAAATCTCGAAAAACGTGGTTAATAGTCAAAATTTTAAAAAAAGAACAATTTTTAATTATCATATTTCTTAAATTTATTTTGACATCCTAATTAATTCTTAAAGTTTTTGACATTTACTGAGGGGAATAACTATAATTGTTATCAAAACGTATAAATTTTTATAAATACATATCAATTTCATATTTTAGAAAAATTAGCTCAAACGTTACAAAAGGACAAGAAGTACAAAGTAGTTTTCAAAGCTACCGTAGAGTTGGGTGACTTGAAATCGTAGGGGTGACTTGACACAGTGTGACATTTATTTTTGGAACCACTGTTGCCATCTTTTATCTGCTCCTAAAAAATACTGAATAATAGGTAACAAAACCACGGTTTTTGACATGCTGTATAATTAAGGTCATCCTCAGGTATCCATATGAGCAAATTACATGTAATATTTTTTTTACAATAGCTTATTCTCTTCTCAACGGATTCTGAACCCCAGGTCTGTTGATTTTATTTTTTGGGGTTAAGTAATGCTTTCTTACATTTTTTGTTACAGATTTTGGGTGACCTGACAAAATGCCAAATAAGTATAAGAGAGTGTTAGGAAAGCCAAAAAACAACGATTTTACTAAAGATGAATTAGAAGAAGCCTTAACAAATACACGCACTGGTAGATGGACATTGGCGGAGGCTTCAAGTAATACCGGGATATCAAAATCGACATTATGTCGAAAAATTAAAAATATAAATATGAAAACTTATGGGGGCCAGACTTCATTGACAACGGAGGAGGAAGTGGTTCTAAAAGATGCTGTTTTATTTGCTGCCGAGTGGGGATTTTCCTTAGATAAAGACAATATTAAAGATCTGGTACGAAATTATTTAAACAGACAAGGACGAAGATTAGGTGCTTTTACCGATAACAGACCGGGTAATAGTTGGTACTACGCGTTTGTTATTCGTCATAGCGAGCTATCCATTCGCCTATCAGAAAATATAAAGCGAAGTCGTGCTGCTGTTTCTATTGACATTTTAAGTGAATATTTTGATAAGTTGGCTGTTACTTTAAAAGACATTTCTGACGAAAATATCGTCATTATGACGAGACATGTTTTACCGATGACCCTGGACAAACCAAAGTTGTTGTTCGACGCACAGCTAAACATGCCGAAAAAATTATGGACCACACGAGTGTGATGTTTTCCGTTAGTGGATCGGGAGTTATGTTGCCGCCTTATATTGTATATAAGGCAGATCAGCTGCGGTCTACGTGGACAGAAAATGGTCCCGAAAACGCCCGGTACAATCGCAGCAAATCTGGATGATTTGATCTACACCTATTCGAAGACTGCTTTAAATGTATTGTGCTCCCTGATTTTAAAAAACTTGAAGGACCGAAGGTGTTGATCGATGACAATTTAGCCAGCCACATTAGCATCACTGTCATACATGAGTGCCAAAACAATAATATTCGCTTTGTTCTCTTGCCCCCCTCCAATAGTACACATCTAACACAACCGCTAGATGTTTGCTATTTCAGACCACTGAAGGATAAATGGAGGTCTGTTTTAACAAAATGGAAGCAAACACAGCCTGGCTCCATAAGCAAAGATCGATTCCCTGGTCTACTCAAAGCAACATTAGTAGAACTAGATGCAAAAATGCTGATAACATAAAAGCCGGGTTCAAAGCGACAGGACTTATTCCTATCGATCGAGAAGCTGTTTTACAACGAATTCGTTCTTAACACAGGCCTGTTAGGGAAATTGCCAATCTGTTAAAAGATATGTTTGAAACAACAAGAAATGTAAGACTCAGTATGTCCGGCAGACGGAAGAAACTAAATGTTGCTCCAGGGGAGAGATGAGACAACGGTGACAGTATAACTATCTGAGCAAAACAAAATTGTTAAAAAAAAATCCGAAGCCACGCAAGTCCAATAAATCCGAAATTTCTTCTGAAAGTGAGATAGATGATATAGAGCTTGAAGACGAGACCGACGAAAAAGAGTCCAGTGATATTGAGCCCGAGGATAATTTACAAATGGGAAATCAAGACAACAAGCAAAATGAAGGACCTGTGGAACGACACTCATTTCAATGTGGAGAGTTTGTTCTTGTGAAATTTCATACAGAGAAACGGCTTGTAAAATATGTTGGAGAAATCTGCCAAGTCATTGATGAAGAGCACCTTCAAGTAAAATTCCTACGAAATACTGTGGGTACAAAAGAAAAATTTTTTTTCGTATCCTGACGTAATAGACGAATTGATGGTGGACAGAAATGAGGTCGTATGTCTGCCAGCTCCACAGCTCCTTCGCCGAGAACGTTTCAAATTTTTGACAGATTTGGTAGATGACAATGTTTTATAAACAAATGTGTTAACTACATTTGTAAAAATATTGTTAATTTAGGTTTAAGTATTATTATGATATTAACTTTTTGAGAATACCTTGGTTTTTAAATTATTTTTGTATCTTGTCAGAATAAACGTTTCTTTTTTTAAATAAATGGTCTCAAACATTTTTTCACCCTGTACAATGGAAACATACTTTTTTAAAAAGTTAAACTTGATGTCAAGTCACCTATAGAACAGTTTTACTTGTCATTTACACTGATTTTTGCTTACATTTTCAAGTCACCCTACCTGTTGACTTGAAAAACAGGGTTTTTATTTTTTTTGTACATTTTTTTTTTAGTTTTACAAGAATCTTTTATACAGGTTCTATTGTTTACAAAAAGTGGCATAACGACATATTTTTTGTTTTATGATGTACTTATGGGTATGGCAGATATTATTGAATTCAAGTCAAAATGGCAGTCACGTCACCCAACTCTACGGTAACACCAATGTTCTTAAATGTTTATTTAATGTGAAAGATTCAACTAAAGATAATTTGAAGTTGGGTGTATATAAATTGAACTGCACATCCTGTAATTCTGTTTATATTGGACAAACACTTAGCAATTTTGGTATTAGCTACCAAGAACATATTAGATGTTACAAATACAGACACACAAATCAAATTATGCCAAATATTTAATAGTAACCAATCACCTTATGACTTCACAAAACAACATTAAATTTTCACATTTTTGTAATAAAAAACAAATTAGATGTTTTGCAAGCACTCGAAATTTATAAACATAAAGTACCATTAAACTACGTGTAGTTATTTTACTTATTATCTATAATGGTGTTGTATTGGAACACGTAGAGAAAAAATTATTATGTGAAAGAAGTTGTGGAATTATATTGTATTTTAAACATTAGTGCTATTAAAAAATATACGATTTAATACCTAAAACATAAGTATTTTAATTTTGTTTATTTTTTAATTATTTGCCCAATTTTACTTTCGTTGTTATTATTCAGTTACTGCCACAGCGCACTATATATATATATATATATATATATATATATATATATATATATATATATATATAACAGTATTCAGAACAACAATTGGTAATAAAAATTTAATCAATAAATAAGTTTAGAGTAAAGAAATAATTTTGTACAGAACAGGACTAATATATCAAATGCAATTCCACAATGTTTTATATACATACTAGTAAAATAACCGTGATTCGCAACGGGATGGTTTTCAAACACCTTCTGGACATACTGAATCATATTTAATTTGAATTTCAATGATCTGTAAGATGCTTTTGCTATAAGTCCCAAGAAACCCAGCAATCCTCATTTCTCCTCCCTTAGCACATTCCTGAACTGAATTCGTAAACTACGCAATGATCTTCATTTACGTGTTTTGTGGTGGGTCGTTTGGAATTGTAATGTTGCAACACGTCCAAACCGCACTAGGCGTCGTGCAGGCTTACCGAAGTAAGCGGATTGCCAAATCAGCTACAGAGGAAATGGACGGGGTCGATATAAGAAGTAAAATGTAATTTCAAACACCTTACACACCAAAATCTACAACTCAATGCTCAGTCCAGGAAAACTTGTCTCTAGGCGCCACCACAACCTTAAATTTTTCTAAAATAAACAGTCTTAAGCGGGATGTTAAGGTAACCCTATCTGACTGTAGAATACAGCATTGTAGCCTACTCAGCAAACCTATTCACTACTCAAATTCAATCACACTCCAAAGAAATTTATCCAAAGGCTTAATAAAATTTTTAAATACACGGGTCGTCGTAAACTTATTGTTCACACCCTTTTTTCGTGAAAGCTCACTTCATTTATACTCAAAATACGTTTCATAAGTTATCAAAATACTGCATATACACGATGCGCCAAAATAACCTTATAGTTTCCGACCTCTGTTTCCCATTTGCTTTTTTTACGGGGGTGAAAATGCGAAAAAATGGGTTTTCCTCGATAACTCGATTTCTTATGTAGTTACAAGGTTGAATCGGAGCTCATTTTAAAGATTTTTTTACGCTCTACAAATTATATTGTATAACATTTTTACATATGATCAATTGCTTCCGAGACATCCAACTAAACAGGAAAATCAAAAAGTATGGTATTTACTATTTTTCTTTTTACTCATTATTGTCGTTCGAAATTGCACAAATGCTTCAAATGAAACTTGCAGAGCGTAACAAATTTACAATTTTGATTTGTTGTTCATTTCATTTTGTTGAAGAGTAAGCCTTGTAGAGCGCCTGAAAGCGGCCCGTTGGTTATGTCGATAGTCCACTCCAACGCTTTGGCTGAGCTTTCCGACTTCAATGACGCAAAAAGGTAACATAATAGTTGCTTTTAATAGGATTTTTCCCACACTACAAGTTACATTCAGTGATATTTTGGCGTATGATTGATAGTTTTCGAGATATCGAACGAGAAAAGTAAAAATTGAGCATTTTTGTTCGTTTCTGTATTAACGTTTCAAATAAAACTTGCAGAGCATTAAAAATCATAACATGTTGTTGTTTATTACTTTCATTTCGTTGATAATTACGTATCTTTTTCAATGGCAGTGGAGGGTGTGATACATTGAATGTCACTTGCATGAAAAGTGACTAGTCCATCCAATGTGTACGTATTAAAACCAGCGTTGTCAAACACGAACTGAAAAAAAAAATTGTCCAAAACGTTACGTTATTTTTCATGAATCCTGGATGGACACTTCTTTATACAAAGTGCTGAATCCTATATTTGACAAGGTATTGATGAGATTTTTTGATCCAAACCTTTTATGCAAAAATGTCCCAACGCTGATCTGAAGTGGGAAAAGAAATGACCGTGGTCGCAAACAAAATACATTTTTTATGCCAAGGTTCTAGCGAACCGCGTTTGTCTTTAGTTATGATTCGGACAAAAACACTTGTAATGTTTCAGGTACAGCAGACTTCCCATATTTAACGATCTCGTTGGTTGGTGGGTAATTACCGAGCGAATGTCACTACGTAGTGTAGCCGTAAAACTCGAAGCTTTTCTTCGTGAGGGTCCTTTCCTTTCTCATTGTACCATTTGTCTGTGAGTAGTTGATAACCAGCAGTTCGGGAACAAACCATAGTACCACGTTTTTGCCTTTCATCAATGAGAATATCATCACCATACTTATCAAGAAATCGTCTTTTATGGTTTTAAATGAGTAAAGTGACACTTGTGCGACTAATGTATCAAGTGAAAATTAACGTTCACTAGAATTATCTTTGAGATAGGTAAACATTTGTTCTATAGTATCATCTATAACATTCTCTTGTGGTTTTCCCGCTGGCGTATCTTTCACAACTTTAACCACGTGTTCGTAACATTTTCTGGAGTGTTGAGCTACCACGGTGACAAGATCAGAGACGTGATTCACAATTGCACGAGCAACTTGATCATTGCGACCACCAAGCTTTGTTAGAATATATTCTTTTGACGAATCGTGATTTATTAAGGAACTTCTTACTCGATATTTAGCAGGTACTTTTGATGATGATCCTTATACTTCTTTACCGCAAAATATAATAAACAATTTTTCTTGGAATGAAAATCTGTTGCTTCTCTTGATGTTGATGAAGATGCGCGATTGCCACTTCGGCGAGAATCCAACGAAGCTAATTTTTTATTCGAATACGTTTTATAAAACGTCCCGTGTACAGCAACTTCGGTCAATGTCTGAAACTTTCGATGATATTTAGCACCTCTTTTGCTGCCACGAAAAAATATTTCAAAATATATTAATAGTCTATATTTATTATTAACAGAAATTATGTATTATAAAAAAAAGACAATCTAGACTGGAGTATTTCTTGTTAAAATTAAATCTGATTGTAGGAACATTTGTCATGAACCGATTGCTTCGAGCTCTGGCGTTTTCTTCCACTGATTCTACCCAGGAGCGCCATTGAATCTGTGGTAATGTCCCGCATGGTATCTCTAGGACGTTACACCAGCTGCCCCCGCCGGGCAACGACTGAGACAGTCTGCAGTAATCCTTATAGAGACAAAACCGATACCGCCGCCCACTCACCAAGAGCTACGGAATGTAACAGCTTTGAAAAAATATTTCTAGTGTTTTCAAATAACTTAGTTTGTTTCCGTAATAAACATAATTTTTCAGGTATGAGCTTTTAATCTTTATAGCGTTTCGAACTGATTACACGCCTAACGTCTAACCCACACTTACGGTTGTAACTTATACCATCCAGAATACTGACACCAGTAAAAATCTTTTGAATTTATTTACCTTATAATCTACTAATAATGGAACCCGAAGTCATATACACATACCTGTACATGTGTTGTATCTCACGCTGTTATTTCAACTCCGTCGAGTCGTGCGCAGATGTTGAATATAAAAATGTGTATCTGGGTGTATCACAACTCCTATTAATTTATTTTAAACACGTACATTAGAAAGAGACGATGGTACAGTTGTAGTCATATTTCGAAAGTATTTAAACAAGTTTAGCATAAGTGCTTACTTGGGAGATTCACCTCGGGAAGGGAGGGTGGGAGGGAGGGAGGGGGAGGGGGAGAGAGAGAGGGAGAGAGATCTAATTTTATTATCGTTTTATTATCTAATTATATTTTGGTTTATTTCTATGTGTCATACACAACTTTATTTACATCAAACTTTATCGAGATACGAGCCCCAATCGATGTCAATTTTGTCTTCATGTATGTAGAACTGATGGAATGTGAGCCTGTAATATAGCATAAATTAACTGAAATATTCAAATTAATATTTTCATAAATTTTTATGTGGTTTAAATGCAGTTGCAGATAGCTGAGATCAGGAAAAATATTACATGTATTCAACACCTGTTCAATATAGTAAAATACTGAAATAGAATTTTCAATATTTCATCATTGCAATTGTCTTTACATTATTCAAGACAAAAATTATTGATTTATTAAATAAATTCAACTACAGAATCTTGTAAGCTTTAGAAATTGTCTTTAGAAAATAAGAGTTGTTTACCTTTAACAATAAACAAAAATCTAAATTGAAAACTAAATGGAAAACTGTCTTTAAAACAATTTTCTTCATATACAAAAGAAAAATCATTAAACTAGTCAAATAAACTTTTGAAAACGAATATCAACTAGTTAATAAGTTTGAACATTTTGATCCAATGCCAAGTCACGTGGAATGAAGATCCCAAGCTCCCTAGCAGTTATCCTTGCAGCGTGCAAAGTCAGGTTGTCGTAGAGGGAGGAGATCAAGTAGCCTGTAAAACTGCCGTGTTGCAGTAAGAATACAAATCAGTTCTGTTAACTTACAACAAACCACTATATCGCACGACATTTCAGAAATTTTATTGTTCTCTTTTGTCAAGAGGCTGAAAAAAAGAGAAAATATAAAAACTAAAATGATTAGAGTATTATTACATTGAATGTAAAAAGAAATATCTCGATAATGGGAATATAAATTTTTCTCACGAGATAACGCTCAACATTTGGATACATGCGAATAAATATACACCCCAGATTGATACCATAAAATACATTAAAACACCTCGGATCATCTTTAATCTCCTGGATGTTGCAGATCGCTATCGTCTTTTTAAATCAAGGGATATTAACATACATTATCCTAAATTTGCCACAGAGCTTTATAGCGTGTGAATTTATTCCGTTATTTGTTTTTGTGACAAAGTAATTTCAAACAGGGTGCCCCGTTTCGACTGTTTGGTTGTATTAAAAATGGTAGAAGTCAATTTGTTTTTGATGCGGTATATAATTTTTCCGGTCATATACTTTCAACCGTTATCATATGGGACCCCAATTTATTGCACATAAATAATAATAATGCCATAACACACTCAAACCCTCAAATCAATAAAAACTGAAACTTACTAAACATTATGGTAATCAAATTTACCCCACTTATTTTTGCGTTTATTATATGTATTTATAAAAGTCTGACCTAACCTTTTTTTTTATATTTTCTGTAAAACAGACGACAAATTTTGTTTAATAGTAAAATATTTAAGAAACGTATTATTGAAACTTTTCTTGTAATTAACCCTTTAAATCAAATAAGAGTTCAATTAGAGAACTTAGAATCTCCATAAGTTTTTAAGACGCCAGATTTGGTAGTTCTCTAAATGATTCAGAACTACAAGCCTTTCGATCGACCGTTTTTTATAGTCTTGCCTTGAAATTTTTGATTGAAGGGTGTGTGGTGATGGTAGTGTTATAAGTGAGTCTAACAACTGAAAGTAAAAGTGTTAAATTAAGAGTGTTAAGAGCAGGAATAAAATATAAAACCAACGAAATAAGTAAGATAAAAAATCACAGGACATCTGAATGCATATAATAACAAAGGAAACAAGGAAACAGGAAAAATAAAACAAAAAAAGTTATAAGATAATGGAATATTTCCATGCTGCAGAAATCAAAAATTATACATTTTTCATACACGAAATCACAAATTATACAAGAACATTATTTATAGAAAAGGTCAAAAATTATACAGAATAAATTATAAAAGTAGAACAATTTAAACTAGGTGAATGCTAGTGCATTACAGGACTCTCTTGTAAGATAATAAAAATATATGGGGTGTTTTTATATCTTTGAAATATTCAGATGTTTTAGAAATATTTAACAAAAAACCAAAACTAGGCTGATAAGTCGATTTAACGATAGTGAAAAAAAAAGTTAATTGCATAACCTTCTATACCTACATATGTATATGTAGGTTGAAAGTTAAAAACAGATATCTCCCTTATCTTTCAAGATAGCTATGGACTGTTTCATGTCATTTTAAAGCAATTTTCGCTCCCTTTCAAATAAAGTATAGAATATGTGTATGTTATACCAGCAATACGAGGAATGTTTTCAATTTCCGGAAAAACCGGACGTAGTGTTTTCATTATCACTTCATTAGCACAAATGAACAAAGTTTGTTTCCAAAATCCCAAGTTTGTAACCAAAATCTTAGAAAGTTATCAATATTAAATATCTGAAAATTCATATCTCCTATACTAGTACCTATAGAAGAAGCAGGTTAGTTGCCGTCATAAGAATGGCTGGTTGCCTAGAAAATATAAAAAATAAAACAAACGCTTGGAAAGAATTTTGAATAAATCAATTTCGAATAATTGCTTAAGTTTGACCCCTTAACTGTAGGCAAATTTGAACCATAATTTATTACGTAAAGAAATCTCTTTAAAGAACCTTTATTTAACTACGCATATCTATTTCCAATTTTTTATACCTTGAACGGGATCGGAAATATATATTTCTACAAAAAAAAAAAATTATATGTGGCCATTTCATCCGAGTTATTGATAACCTATTTCAATCTTCTATGTTAA